>JANRMJ010000079.1:48665768-48684739 GCA_025584955.1 Alethe diademata
TAAATAGGGACTTGTATCTTAAAACATGTTATTGAATGGATTCACAAAAACCTCAGAACAAAAAATATACATGTATTACAAACTCTGACAAAATATAAACAAGACATGAACTTTATGAAACAAATTACCTATAAATACTGTGTATAAAAATAAGCGCTTAAGGAATTCTTTAGACTTGAGTAAAACTTCCATGCACAGCACTTTAAAACTCCAAAACCAAACTTGGAAAATCCACAATATATAAAAAAAATTTCCATTTAAAGAAAATAATAAAATTAGTAAATAAAATCAAGACAATACTTGAGCCTGAGACCTGGTGTAGTCTAGAATTTGCAGAAAATCTGTCTCCACATATTTTTTTATATTTTATGGGGTCTGTCTGGAATGGAGGTGACTTCTCCCATAGCAGTCTTCACAGAGCACTGCTGTGAATTTGTGGCCAGAACAGAGCTGATAACCCATCAGTGTTTGAGGTTCTGCCAAGCAATGCTCCCACAGCCTTAAGGCTGCTTTGTCATCACCTACTCTTCAACTCCTTCGAGGCCTGGGGCAGGGGGGATGAACAGGAATTTGTGAGAGAACACACCAGGACAGCTGAACCAAACTGACCAAAGGGATGTTCCATACTTCATGGTATTTGCTGAGCCACAAACCTAAGTGATGGGAGTAGGAGGCAGAACTTAATCTTTGTTTTATGAAGCAACTCCTATGCATTCTGGGATTCTACTTCCCACGAAATGACTGGACTTAGCCTCTTGATGCAGGGAATGAGTCTCTTTGATTTGTTTCCATGTGCAGACTTTTCTTTCAACCACCCTCACCTTAACTCAGGAGCATTTAGTCTTATTTTTTCCCATTTCCTGCTAAGAAGCAGGAGTGACAGAGTGGCTTCATGGGTACCTGGTAGCTTGCCAAGATGAGCCCAGCATATTTGTAATACATTTATTTCAAAAATAATTTCCTGAATCTAGCTTCAAATGACTTGCCGGAAAGTATCAGTATTTAGACAGTAACCCAGGATGATTGTGCTTCTTAATCACATGTACATAATTCCATAATTGATTTATTACACTAGTTATCTTATGTCTTTATCAACAAATTTTTTTGAAGTTTTTCTGTACATTCAGGACAATAGCAAAAACACTGTGATTCAATAAAATGAAATAATCTTTTAAGTAAGAAATACATTGCAACTGAAAAGCAATGCTATCAAAGTGCACAGGTGAGGCAGGCAATTTGCATAAATTAATAAGTTTTATGAGTATGCTCCAGGCATCTGTGGTTAAATGTCTTGATCATATCAAATGTTATGGTTCAATTCTGATGTATATTTATATTACCAACATGTTGTGGACTGTGGTCATTTCCTGTAATCCAATGAGTTTTTACAGATTCAAGATTACCTATATTGAGAACAGCACCTGAATCTAAAAGTTTTAAATCGAAACTAAAAATATTCTTTTAAACTCTCCCAAATGTTGTTAAATATAAACGGTGTATTTATTTTGATATAGGACAAATTGTAATTATAGCCTCTTCTTGCATACTTTGGTGACATACAGCTTAATACCCATTGGAAATAAAAGGATGTTTAATACTTTATAAATAGATTCCTTGAAAATATTTTTTTTAAAAAGATGATGTTCCATGAATGCTTGCCTAAAAGTATCACGTCTTACTAAAGAAAATTCCAGCACAAGTGGGTATCTGGTTTTGAGACAGTCACCAAGAATGTGTAGTCATCTCACCCAATGAGAATTGCAGTCTGGATGATTCATGAAGCAGCTTGATTTTCCCCAATGTGAAAATGATGCACCATGACACTAATGATACACAGTTTTCCAAAATTTAAGATATCTTTAGAAGTTTCTTTAAATCAAGTTCCTTAACTAAAATTCACATTAAAAGTTAAGACAGACTATTGCAAACCTCTACCCATGCTGCCCATACTCGTCATAAAAGAATAATTTTGTATTCACAATTTTGGAACAAGTATCCAAACTCCATAAAAATTCAAATGGACAGCAAATTACATAATTACGCTGATTTTCAAGGTTTTCTTTCTTGGTTTGACAACTAAATGCATTAAAAAATAAGCCAGAAGAAAGTCTGGAGAACAACAGAGAACCTTGTTCTTCTGGTTCAACTTTTCCTAAGTTTCTTCATTAGGCTCTGGTTTCATATTCCATACTTTAACTAATCCTACCTAGACATCTTCTTTCACTTTTAATTTCTGTGATGTTTTTTAACTACATTTCATGCAACAATGTGTGTCATAAAGAAGGCTGAAAGGGAAAAGTAACCATCCTTTTACCTTTTAATGGTATTAGAAATTAATATACTGCTAATATTGTGCACAACTTAGAGTTTAAACGTTTAGCATTAGAGAATATTGCTGGCATAAGCAAGTCTTACAGAACCCAGAATGTTCCATGCTTTTTAAGAAGAATAATATGAACTGCATGGAACAAAATAGAACTTAATTAAACAGACAGACTATAGCAAAAAAACACAAGATATAGCATTCTCTCTTTAAATTCAACCTGCAAAATCGAAAGTCATTTTTGGATTCAAGCACAATGAGCACACTACATTTGCATAAAAAAAGATTTTAAAAAAAATCTTATTTTATCCCAAGAAAATCAAGTAGGATTTCAACAACATATTAGAACACTAAAACCTTGAAAGCAAGGGGAAATGTGATGTCATGTGCTTGGTGCCAAAATACTACAGAGATTCCATGAAAATGTTAATGAACATACAGGAAACCTTTGGGATAGAGATGTCAGTGGGGAGGTATCAAAAATCATTCTCTTATATGATATGGAGAAATTGTCCACATTGCATAATATATTAGAAATTTTCTGTATTCACAATGTAACAAGTAATGTCACAGCAGTATTTTTAATTAGCTGCTCTTCATAAAAAAGTAGAGTTAGTGTCTATGTATTGGCAATAGCAATGTCAGAAGTATTTTGCAAAGAGTATTACAGTAACTCTCCAAAAATAGTGATCTTAATGATGATTGTGTACATGTTAAGTGATGATTTAAAGCAATGTTAAGCAATGATATAAAATATTAGGTAAAACTTTGTATTTACACTTCAGCTTCAGGTAGTAACTCACCTTCTGTGCAGTAATGTCTTTAAGCCAATAAAGTCTTTTGTAAATATTTACTCCAGAATAAAGATTTTCTTTTCTTCTTAACTTATGATAACAGACAGGAAATTCTGCTTGGTGTAAAGAGCCATTTTTATACTAGTGGAGTCTCCTGTGGCATGATGAGAGATTGCATCAGTGCAGTTATGCTTCTGTAGCTAGAACCATCATAACTCTTTGTCCAGTTACAACACGTGGCAAAAGCTAGCAGTAGAAATGTGTCAAGCCAGTGATAACCAAGATATCTAATTCACTTTGTGGATTTTATCTAGCACATTAGAACTGATGGAAGCTGTGGAACAAGCTTCATTACCAACTGAAACACTTGTCTTTTTCTTTTTTTTTTTTCATTTGATAAATAAGATGAATTCAAAACACAGCACCTAGACTCCATACTAATCAAAGTAGAGTGGATCAAGACAAGAGGAGAAGGTTATATATTAAACTTTGCATTAATCTAGAGTAGCATGATTATCTGAACAGTTCCATGAGTTCATAGGAAAGTTTACTATTCTATTTAAAGAATCAGATCCTGGGGACATGCTTGTGCTATTTTACAGGCAGACAAAAGTTCACTCATTTGACTTTCGAGCAGAAAGGAAGCTACATGAACTAAATTCTTCAGAATAAAACCAGAGTTTGCAGTAACGTAGATATTTGCACTGTATCTAAACAGAAATTATGGCTATGTTTAAAATGGAGGTGGTGTCAAATGCATGTGAATCTTACACACCCCAAATTAGGCAAAGTAATCTGTGTTTGCTGGCAAAATAATATGAAGAAATCTGCATTCCTAACACATTAGGTCTGACAGAGAAGAGCTGGGTCATTCTCAGCTCACATAAGTGTAACTTTTTAGAGGAAGAATCAGCAAACAGAAATAGATTCTACAAGGAACTATGTTAATATATGCTTGTGGAGGCATTCATATGCCACATTTTGTATGAAATCACCCTGAATTGTTGGATATTCATTCTAGGGGCAACAATATATTTTTTAAAGCTTATGCGTCATCAAAGACCTTTGTGACATGACCTATAAAGTTTTTGACATGCCAGCACTGAACTCTGCTCTGTCCTTTGAATGCCCATAGTCAGAAGTCTCACTTCATAAATTAATGAAGCCAAAGGTGCTACAGAGGTTGTTGGCAGCTGCTTAGTTATTAAACAATATTTCAGAGAGAAAGCCCATTATTTCTCAGAGCTCAGTCTGTACTGGTCCAGTTAACTTGAGAATGTTAGTTCCAACTCCAAAAATTGCTGACTTTTCCTAAGACTTTGTGACAGTTTATCAATTAATGTCCTTATTAAATACAAGGAGGGTTCTGAGAGGGTGCTTTAAAAAAATCCCAAACCATGAATAATGAAACCTGCCACTTGAACTTTAATTACATTTCCCTTGCCCCACCAGAGACCAAATTTAATGGTTTTCAGAGCATATTCCAATATTCATAAACTTAGATTTTCAGGCACAATCAAAGTTTAATATGGCTATGACATTTTTTAATTGGTGAACAAGTTACAGATACAACTTTCTTTAAGTTTGCAGACCTGTAGTATAAATTGAAAGGGAACTATTCCCCAATTTGTCCAAAGGTAAACTTCAATTTTAACACATGATCACTTACAATCAGTATTTATTTGAAAATTTCTGTCTGTATTGACGGAGTAGTAGGACTCTATAATTTAATTCTTACTGGGAAGCTAACTCCTCCACTAGTTTTATGTTGGAAAAAGAGAGGACTGGCCACTGAGTAGCAGTTGCAACGGTGAAGGTGAAAGAATTTCATCTCATTATTTCCAGTTTTGAATAAAGTTGTCTGCATGAAAATTATATCTGCCCCAGGATTCAATCTGTCTTGTCTGCCCATGTCAATGTGACTATTAAATATAGAATGTTTTAGGAATAAATAGATAAATGAAAAAGAGAGGTAAAGAAGTTGAGAACTCTACAAAGTG
Organism: Alethe diademata; assembly: GCA_025584955.1. NCBI lineage: Eukaryota > Metazoa > Chordata > Aves > Passeriformes > Muscicapidae > Alethe > Alethe diademata. The sequence goes on from JANRMJ010000079.1 coordinate 48,670,886, forward strand.
CTGAAGAGCTTTCATGCCAGCTGTTTTGTGTAATTCCTCTAAGGAAAGAGCTATATTTTCCTTGCCATCCACAGTACTTTTAAGATCTTTATAAGCCATACAAACTTTGGCCAAGAACAGGCTTCATTTCCAGCGGTGGAGGGCTAGCTGAGGTATGTTTACTCCATGAACTCTTCAGATAATGGAATCCTACAAAAATCCCTTTTCCCCTATCTATCATGAATGAAATGCATTTCACAGGCCATATATTTTGCCAGCACTTGAAGTGAAAGCAGGCTTCAGTAAAAGATGATGCACTGCCAGAAGTCCAGACTTCCACTACTTAACTGTTCATTCCCCGCTATTGCTCACCACATCTGCTTGTGGAGGATATTGCAATGTCGAGGCAGCATAAATTTGAGGTGATACACAAAGAGAAAGGTAGCTGAAAAACTCAGTCAATGAATTTCTGTCTAAATGTCTGCTGGTAAATGAGTTTGCTTGCCAAGAATCAGTGCTCCATCCAAGCAAATTGTATCCGCTGAAGGTTATGATGGGGAAGAAACTACTTAGATGCTGTCAATTAAAGGGGCTGTTAGCCAATTTCAAGAGAAGTTTTTTTAGGTGAACACTGTACAGCAAGCTGTCTGCCTGAAATGCTGAATAGCATCCTGTTTACTTGAGGTGAAGATTTGGTTTTGGATTTTATGTGACAAAATTCTACCAAGTGTTATGGTACACTACACAAGACAGCTATCTGGCCTCAAAAATCAGAGCAAATCTGTTTCAAAGAAGTCTACATTATCAATAATCTTTATCATCAAATGCAGCTTTCTGCTTGGATGTAAATTTTAAAATGGCACAAGGCCATTTTTAGAAACATTCTATTTTTAGAAATAGTCTATTTAATTTTAACCCATTCATGTTTTCATCCAGGATGCAAATAGACTTACTCTTGTCAAAGTTTAGCTCTGATCTGATGAAATTTAATCTGTGATATCAAAATCAAGTCTATATTCAGTTTTTAAATCAGGATGTTAGAGCAAATAGTTCTAACATCTTGCAATACAGCAATAAAATAGCAAAAAGTTTCATGTTAATGTAAAATAAAAGTGAGACTTTAAGTGTAGAAACAATCCCCACAGGTCATCTTTGTGGAATTTTCTCTGATAAATGTTAGACACTTACATCGATAACTTAACTACAGTATGTTGATGCATTGAAGAGTAAATTTCACATTCTCTAAACTACCTAGAAAAATTGCTTCAAAGTTATTATATATTTGCCACTACTTAAGTAACTACATAATAGTGGTTCTTCTATTATATCTATCTGTCATGTTGTCTTCTCAGAAAAGATTGAACATGTAACTCATATTACGACCCTATAAAGTAATTATCCCTTCACTAAACCAGCTGTCATAGTGCCTTGTCAAACTGTAGAGAGGAATTTCAAAAGTCAGATCAGTGTGAGAATAATTGCATCAGTAATTTGAAAAGTTAAAAAAAAAAAGGGAAAAGAAGAATGACTGCCTTAACTTCAAAATTTAAGTTGACTATGTTAGTGCCTTCAACATTCAGTTGTTTCATTTGCAGCATCCAGAAACAGAAAAGGTGAAGGGTGGCATATCTTGAAAGTGCCTTTCACTGTGAAGCAGCAAACCAAGTGATAACAGTGGAATTGAGTAAGACTGGATTGTAAATTTAGTTAAGAATTAAAACAATCAAACACAGGACCAGAGAGATCTCTGAACATGGGTTTGTTTTAATTCCTCAGTCAAATAGGTATTCTAAATTAATCTCTCCAGTCTAGAGGCTTTGCCTCTATGTTTTGTAGCTTTTGTTGTGATGCAACTCAATTGAGTGATATAGTACAAAACAAAAACCTGGCATCACACATCCCTACAAATATGTCTTCAAGAAGACTCACCATCAAGAAAATTGAAAAAGCATTTGGCTTAACTCTTTGGTCAAATTAATATTCTACACTCATCTGATCTCTTTGCCTAGTGATTATGGGCAACCTTGAATTCTGTTTTATCTGAGAAGAACATCTTGTAAAGATAAAGGGTAGAATACCAATCAATCAGTAAAGATATCTTTAAACAATGTGGAGCTTCATAAAATCAAGAGACATTCTTAATTCATCTATGATTTCAAAGCCTCTTGAAGCAGTTTGTTTTCCTTTATGATAACCTCAGTAATTTGAAAAATGCTGTCCCAGATATTTGTTTCAATAAAAAATAATAAAAAATTTTCACTACTGAACACACAAAATCCACACTTAAATCAGAGTATTATCTGACTTCAATTCCCCTAAGGAGTCTTGTAGTAGTCTCACTCCCTTCAAAAAAAATTTTTAGGTTGAAGATAGTAATAACGGTTGAATAAAAAAAAGTTGGAAAAAAAGAAATAGGTATTATTTGAGCTCAAAAGTTTTAATTTTCCCCTGAATTAAAATTTTCAGACTCTCTAGAAATACATGGATAAGCCAAATTGAAAGTATTAACAGTTTCCTTGCTTTAGGCATCTTCCCAGTTCTTTACAGATGGTACCTTAACTCTCACAAGTTATATTGTAGTGGAAGTTTCTTCCTGGTTGTGTCTAAGAATTGTCTAAGACAATGATCTCTACAAAAAACACAAATGAAGGCAAGTGGAGTTTGCTCCAACATTCTCTCCACATTTAAGGATTGATGGTACTCAGCCACTGTAAGTTCTTCCTCGCCTTCCTTGGAGACAGGACATTGTTTTTAATTTGCCATAAGATACATGTTGCCACTTTAAGTCAGGGATAAGAAGAATAAGAAGGAAAGCCTTTATTTTTTTTCTTTTTAGAATATATTTGATTTAAATTTGAATATTAAACAGCATGTACATGTGTGTGGCTTCTGGTGCAGTGTTACCACATCAGCACGGAGTCAGGCTAACTTTGGATGCTGTAAAATACACTCTCTCAACTTCATCACAGCCAAAATACAAGAGAGTTTTTCATTTATGGCACATTATCTCCCTCTATAGAGTTGTGATAGGATGAGAAAATGGAGGCAAAAAAATAAAAAAGGAATGAGTACCTGCAAGCAAGCATTCAGAGACAAGAGAAAAACACTATTTATTGAGGAGCGGAGAGAGGAAGCAGCTTCTGCTCCCTAGCAAAATGTTTTAGAAACAGTCACTAATCTACAACCAAAGCTCTCAAAAAACGTCCTGAAAAAGGCTTAAAAATCATTTTCGCTTAGCACACTCCCTAGGACATATTTTCCTACAGAAAAGGTAAAAAAACAATGATACAGTAGCTGATTTTTCAAGACAATTCTCATATCTTTTAAATTGTAATGAGCTGGTATAAAAATAAATTTAAAAAACAAGATCTAAAATAGGAATGAAATCCAATAAAGCTAGAAATCAATTGCTTATGTTCAATAGTACAATGATTTCCTGCAATATTTGCAATAATCTTTCCATTTCTTACTATGAAAAATCAAGTTTCAATAGATGTATCACTTTCTTCAGTGCCTTGGTACAATAATCAGGGAAAACAACTCATTCAAGAATTAATTTCTTATGAGTTTAACTTGCTGATTTCTTCTAATGATTACATGTCAGAGACTGGTGTTAACAGTGAAGTGCATGCAGTGAAGTCTTCCTAACCACAATCATACTGCCTGCACTTGTCGTTGTTTTCCAAGCAAAGAAGAATCCAGATCAAGTATTTTTGTACACTTGATATCCTTATTTCCAGAAGCACCAAAGCTGGATGCAGCACTCCAGGTGGGATCTCACAAGAGCAGAGAAGAGGGGTAGGATCACCTCCCTCAACCTGCTGGCCATGTTTTTTTTTTTTTTCAGACCAGGTTACAAATGGATTTCCAGGCTGCAAGTGCACATTGCCGGCTCACACACGACACGTTCCCTCAAAAGCACATGCTACTGCACACCTAAGGTCACACACTTTTGGTTGGTGCTGATAATATCTCCCACTTCAGTCTACTTACATTTCAAACATGTATTGTAAACATGACATCATTCTGAAACGTCATTTCTGCCCTCTCTCAAAACACTGTCCAAGCAAATTAATCAATTGTAATTATAGGTCAAGTACCTCACACTTCAAACCAGACAGATTTCTGCATCCTCAATTTCAGCAGCTCTAAATGCTGTGTGTGTAAGATTCACCATCTTATCTTTTGGTTTTTTGTTGCTTTTAACAAAGCTATGCACTGAGTCAGAAATATTATTCTAGCATCACACAATTCTGTCATGCCTGCTGTTCACTGTTTTGAACAATGGAAAACATGCAATCTCATAATTTTCATGAGTTTCCACCAACAAGGACTGACAGAAGAGCAGTGAAAGTCTGTATCTACAAACATTTCCCTTATACAAAGAAAAACAGAAATTAACAGAAGTTGAACTAAGCACTGAACCCATTTGATTACAATACTTACATGGTGCTTTGACATTCAAGAACTAATGTCTTATTTTGAATCAAGAAAAAAGGAAAACTTCAAAGTGGAACATTTCTGATGTTCTAAACTTACACATTTCTCTTTGTGGTCAGGGACTTAAACCTTACTTAACTTACAGGTGAAAAGATTTCAATGTATTTCAGTTATTATTCTCCTTACACTTCAATCCTGTCCCTCAGAAGTCTATGGATTTGAATATAGACAGCTCTTTTATCAGAGAAATACACTGAGGCTTTATCATAAGAAGCATATCAAATAAACACAGCTAGAGAAATAGAAAGGAAAAAAAAGGAAAAAAACCCTTACCCAGCAGTCAGAAGACCTGCCTGCCTTTAAAAATTCAAAGTCCATTGTCTATTTTCTAAGAGATTTCTCCACAATTATGAATCTGTCCCTGACTGGTATCCTTATAAACAGCTCATATGCAACATCCTCAGGATTTCTTCACTCCCTAGTTACAGACAGTTCATGCTGAGCAGACTGGTTATTTACTCCAAAGCTCCCAATACTTTATTCATTATAATGGCCAGTCACTTTGATGTTAGCTTCCCGCTTTAAAATCCAGGCCCTGGAAACTTCTGATTGTATGCAAAAACATACTGCAAAATTCACAGGTGATATGCAAGCAATTGAGATCTCATTTTCTTGATGAAAATTGGATAAATTAAACAAATTAGAGCTCAGGTTTGATAACTGAACTACCAGCTTTTCATGCAGCACTTTTTTTCCTCACACTACCCTCTATCCATTGATCCTTAATAAGAAATGAGGCAATATTTTTTATCCCTATTGTTCATAAAGAAAACCAAACCAAATCACTAGAGATGATAGCTCTTTAGTGTGGAACTTGAGACGACCTTTCACCACCAAGTCTCAGAACACTTGCCAAGCCTGAACATGACTTAGTCTCAGACTATTCCCCCTATCAACAAATCCAGGTGTGCTAGGAAAAGAAAATGGCAACTGGTGTTATTTTACAGGTGTTGGATCAGGGAAGTTCTTAGAAATATAGAGTAATCTGGAGAACATACCCAGCCATGTCATAGCCAAGAACTGAGCTGTCCTACTGTCATCAAAAAACAATTCCAATATACATAACATATTTTTATGCATGCCTCAGTAATCTCCCATTTTTAGGGCCAGCTAGCCAAATAACACATCCCCATTTCATTTTTCTGATTAAAGTCTTCATTACTACAAAGTAGTTGTCAGCAGTAATGAAGTTAACTAAGAAAATATTACTAATTAAAAGTAAATTATTGTTCTCACACAGTCCTTATCCCAAGGTTAATTATACATACCTCCTGAGATGCTCTTTTAAGATTCAAAAAACCAGAAGGTCTACAGTTAAACACTGCTACAGATAAGCTGCAGAAATCTGAAACTTTACATTAAATGGACAAAGAAAGAAAAAAGCATGTACTCATAACTATCCATGTTGCAATTTGTTAAGTTACATGGAGATCAGTAGTTAACACAAAATCCAAGGAACAGAGTAGTTTCAAGTGCTGAAGTAGTATCTCATATTGAATTTTCTGATTTTAACGACACAACACACAGAGCTTAATTCCAGCAGAAATAATCCTGAAAATCTACTGGGTGCAGCCAACCAAAAGGATGATCCTCGCTTTTACATGTGCAAAAGACCAAGACTCTGGTGCAATACTTCACAGGCACAGCTGCTGCAAGAGTACACAGATGCAGGTAGATGTAGTGTGTGCTGCAGAAATATTGGCTGCCCTGAACCTGGGTCTGTGCAGAGCCACATACTCTTCACTTCTGAGTTGTTGGGCCTTTACAGCATCGTACAATATAATATCAATTATTGCAGGTTTAAAATCAAGTGTTAAAGCAGAAAGCTATTTAAGCATATTAATTTATATAGGACATGACTCATGGTAGATTCGACAGAAAATAATTGTCAAGCACCTTCTTTCTTTCTTTCTGGTATATTACAATTCGGAAGTATGGCTTGGAATGCCTTGCAGGTTTAATTTAATTACTGTAGCACTGACCTTTTTATACTATTAACAAATAATCCTTTGTCCCTCTAGACTAGATTGTTTATTACATTTTCTGCCCACAGCTTAAAGCACATTGATTCCCAATTATCAGTTGATAAAAGCCATCTTTTTACTGCCAAGCCTTCTTTGATGCATGACTTTTCTGCCCATCCCCAAAGCAGTTTTAAAAGTAGATAGGTCAAAAGAGGTAATAACAAGATTAATTAACAGTTACAGGAAAAAAACAAAGAAATTGAAACAAAAATAAATTACTGCAAAAGGTCTCTGTGTACCTTTTACACTTCAATTATCAAAAGACTGTTTCTTACCATAGAAGCTGTATTTTTATACTGAGGATATTATTGCCAAGAATATGAGATAAGAGAATGACAATTAAAATCATATTAGAGTATACTTACTCATATTTGGGATCACACTATATATACCCTGTTTTAAAGGTTATGAAACGAGTATCATTGCTGTCCCAAAATGTAATAGCTTAATATTGCAGTGTAATATAAATTTACAGGTACATTTCTAATCACAAGCTTTCTCCCCAGGTGCCATAAATTGATCTGGAGGAGGAAGGCAGGTAGACTTTGGTTACAAGCCCTGTATCCCTTCATAGATTAAAATCCTTAAAATCCTTACAATCCTTAAAATCCTACAATCATCAGAGCAGCATTAGGATTGCCCAACAGCATTGGTTTGGGATGTTGATGATGATGCTGTTATTTATGAAAGCCTATCTAACTGTCTATAAACTTGAAAGTACAGCAAAACTGCAGTGCAAGCTCAATCATCACGTTTTAAATCTATCACTTCTACATCTTCACCTTGGAATGATAGCACCCTTTTGTTCCACCTTAATGGGTAGCTCCTCTTTACTATATCTTTTATATCTAAGGCTGTACACAGAACAAGTTTTTCTGTGGAATGAACTCTTTTTGCTAAAGATCATGACTTTTAGCAAGCTTGTGAGAAAAGCCCACTGCACATTACAGCAGTCTGTATAGACCAATATACAACCAGACTCCATCACAGAGGTTCTCAGACTCATTCCTTGGTGAGGGATGTCAGCTCTTTGCAGGATCCAGGAAGACTTATAGCAACCCAAGGGCAGTTTCTTATTGTTAGAAGAGGATCATTATTACAGAAAAATAATTTAGAATAGCATTTTGTGGGCTCATAGCATATTCTGGTACTAAAATGCATAGTTCTCAGCTGTCCTCCTCACCAGTTCATTACTTGCCTGAAGTGACACTGCCACAGGAGAGCACATCTCTATGCCCAGCAGCTTCAGTTCAGTAGCTAGCTAGTGCAGAGGACAGCATGTTAGCTTAAACTATTAAACACAGTCTGGGAACAGTGCAGACTTGCAGCCATAATTGTTTAAAAGCATAATCTACTATCTCAGCTCTCAAACAAGTAGTAAGATGGTTATTTATAAGCTGTTCTGTTGCCACTGGAATAATGGAAACATTTGACTCAAAGTTATACTGCTTCATTTTCATATTGTAGTCACATCTCAAAACACCTAAGAGACAACTTCATCCTAAGGAACTAAATTGGCCTAAAATCATAAAGAAATGGGACATGAAAGTGGATCTTTTACTTTATCTTTCATGACATTATATTAGGTTACACATATCTTGAATGAAATTAAGAGAAATTTTGGAGTTGAAATTTAGATAATACCATGTTCTAAGAACCTTGATACATGTATAGGCATTAAAAGTCAACTACAGAAAGACCCCTTTTCTGGCAAGGAGTGGACAAACTGGGATTCATGGGCTTAATTGGAACGCAACACCAAACGTGCCTCAGACCAGTCAATACTCCCTGATTCATGAAGAGAAGCACACAGAAAAAAAGAGCAGCTACAGCTGCCCAACTCCTCCTCATCACTACATCAAGTAAAAAAGCAGCTAGTGTGTCTCCCCTGCACCCTTTTCTACTCTGCAGGGCAGAAATGGCTTTATTATTGATATGTCAAGCTTGAACAGCTGCTGTGCCAGCATCTCAGTTGGAATACTTGAGAGAGAAGCAGGAGGGAGAGCCAGAGGGGAAGGATAATCTCCAAAGCCACTTAATTTTCATTCATCTCACTGGAAAAAGAGCACTTACAGGAGTAATTTTAGTTTTCTGAACACCTTTCTACCTCTGCCTTCAAGCAGCCCTTTTTTTCCCCCAAAACACAAAACAGTGTCTGACTCTGTTCAATTGTACTGCACCTGCTGCACCTTTTAGTGCATACTTCTGTAGTAAAAACATAAAGTTCTGAGGAGAAGCAAAGCCTTATAGCAGCAAAGGTGTACAGAACAGTCACCAACAAGTAGTTCACCAAGCCATCAAAGGGCTATAAATACTTGAGAAATCTGAGTAGCTTATATTTTCCCCAAAGTTTGCCCAGTAGTTATGAGTCCAATTCAGCTTCTTAGTTAAACAGCAGAGACCATGTTCTCTTTTTTTAGGCTAGCTTTTAAGAATTAAGTGAGATTTTATTACGATACAGTTTCAGCAACTAAAATAAATTAATAACTACACCAAAATCAAGAAATATCCAGTTCACCACAGAGCACTTAATTGTTGCCATGCCTTCCCAGTGGATCTCTTTCTCCCCTTTCACTCTTTCCATCAGTTTACACAAGTGACTCATTCCCCCACCAGCAAAAGAGCTCTATACACACGAATACAAAATTTTATCCAAAGCATCATTTCTTCTAAACAGAAGCGTAGAAGTAGAAAGATGCTATTTCCCCCATTTTGAAGCAGTGTAAGGGCTTTATTTTCTACCATATATTACTTCTCTGACTTCAAATGATAAATTATCTTATCCCTAGTCAGTTATCGCCATAACCATCTACTTTTCAAACCATATATTCCTGAAGTGGACTGTAGCTTCCACAATAACTCAGACTTTATTTAGTCTGATCTTTGAGAGCTGATGCATTCAACTGGCTGCTTGACACACCCATGAGTTAAAAATGGTCCTCTTTCACCCTTCTAAAATCTGGCCCTCTACATATTCTGGAGTCACTACACATATCTCAAAAAACCAACATAATAACACAATTAACAATAGTGTTGTTTTGTTGGGATTTTTTTTAAGACAAAAGAATGCTAATTCTTCTGAATAAACTGTTTTACTGAAAAAAAAATCAATGGTTACAGAAAGCTTACTATATTAAGGACTCAAAATTATATTAATGATTTTTATTTATATGCTATTCATATATAATATATTAAATGTAATCATTTAGAAAACAGGAAAGGAAATATATGCTAACAGTTGCACCTCATTCAATACAAGACAATTTTCTCTGCCAAAAGGCTGAATTCTGTGATCATACTACAGATCACCCTTCAGAGGCAAAAGGAATGCAATGAATGGAGTTCCTAATCATGTATTTCTCCAAAAGCTGAGACATTATATTTTTACAAATTATTAAAAAAAAAAATCCTACCATTCGAGAAGAAATTATTGTAAAATCAAAGTAAATCATAGACCGTATTTCAGTGCATTGAGACACTGTGACCAGGCAGAAAAATTATTCTGAAATGCAGACAAACAATGCTCACTGAATTCAAGGGGAACTGTTTCAAAAACCTCTGAAATCAAACCTGTTATTTCCTGAGTAAAGACCTAATCCAGATTATTTGGGGCATTTGGACTCTGAAAGTAGCTGGTCGTATTACAATAAATAGTCATTAAGTCTTGGCACAGGTAGATGTCACAATCTCAAATGTCATAAAATCATAGGATGGCTTATGTTGGAAGGGACCTCTGTCCTACCTTCTTGTCCAACCCACCTTACATGGACAGGGACACCTGCATGGAGTTTTGATCATCTTGAAATCAGGTTGATCAAAGCCACATCCAAACACTTCCAGGGGTGGGGCATCCAACTTCTCTGGGCAACCTGTTCCAAGGCCTCACCACCATCAAAGTAAAGTGTTTATTTCTTACGTTTAATTTAAACCCACTCTCTTTCTGTTTGAAGTTGTTCCTCCTTGTCCTATCTCTACATGCCCTTGTACAAAAACCCTCTTCAGCTCTCTTCTAGGCCCCTGTTAGGTACTGAAGGGCTGTGTCACTTTCCCATGGACTTCTCCAGGATGAAAACCCTAACTTACTCAACCTCTGTCCCAACTCTCCACCTGGAGAGGTGCTCTGGCCCTGCTCATCCTCATGAGTTTCCCCTGGACTCACTCCAGCAGGATGATGTCTTTCCTGCACTGGGAGCAGCGCTGCAGGTGAGGTCCCAGCAGAGCAGAGGTGCAGAATCTCCCCTGCTGGCCACCCTGCTTTGGATGCAGCACAGGACAAGTTTGGCTTTTTGGGATGTGAGCACATACTGCAGGCCTATGTCCAGCCTCTCAATTATCAAACTCCCACAAGTCCACTCAATGCATTGCTCCACCCAGGATGGCCTTCATGACCTTCATATGGCCACACCCCTCCAGCCTGTCATGGTCCCTCTGGATGCCGTCCTTTCCCTCCAGCATGTCACCTGCACAATTCAGCTGGATGTCATTTGCAAACTTGCTGAGAGTGCCCTCAGCTCCTCTGTCCATGCCACTGACAAAGATGTTTAGCAGCCTTGGTTGCCACCAACTCCTGAGGAATATCACTTTCCACCAAGTTTTTGTCTCAAATGGCTCCAACTGAAATAATCTTTACACATTTGTATAGCCAATTAAACACACGCCTCAATACAGATTAAACCATTGCATACAAAAAATATAGAAAAATAATAGCTTTATACAAAATATACCACACTTGGCAACATACTGGATTATCACTAAATATGAACAGCCCAGGTCCCAAAAAGTTTAATGTCAGGTGAAGGAAGCAATGAATCTGGAATAGAGGACATAGAGGTCTACAAGAAACATACATATATGTTATCCAGTTGAGCGCTTTCAGGTGTTCCATGTATTCTGAAATCCAGCGGTTAATTTTCCATCAGTGGCATATTGGTGAAAAGAGGTGAGAAAGGGTGAGAATAACGAAGAGTTCTGAGGCAAGGTAGTGTTTGTGTTGTTGCAAGAATTAAATGTGAGATTAAAGAACCACTAAAACTAAAGCTGAGAATGCGACATTAGCTAGCAGAAATACACATCACACTGATCAATCCTGACTTTTCCCATTCCAGAAAAAGGACTATAATTACCAATTTGTTGAACAACTTTTACAGTACCTTAAGAACACACGTAATGTCTTGGAAAACTGAGACATGTATAAAATGAACCAGGTTTATCCCATAGTCTAAATTAAAGAAAGAAAACTAAGATATTAAAAGATGAGAAGTATTCATTAATAAGTTTTAATGAACAACTGTAAAACCATTCTTTAGATAATCTAATACACAGACTAAATTATTCACTGGAGAAATATCTTCTTTATTACTGTATTAAATAATATATCAAGACTAGGTATTTTTTCTCAGTTAATGATTTAGGATATTTTAATGGCTTATTTACCTTGAGAAAAAATAATTCAATTTATTCTGTGAATAAAATCAGAAGAGATTACAAACGTTGAAGCAATAATTTTACAGTTTTTAAAGTAATTATATGTTTACCCTGATAAATTGCATTCATTTTTTGGAAGTAACTACTCTTCTGAAAGAGATCTCTTATTTGGAAAATGGAAACCCCTAGGGAAACAATATTTGTTTTCATGTACCCATCTGGTGAGTTGAATATTGGCTTCTGCAAAGCACTTACTTTCAGTCATCTAGCCTAATAGCAAGTTCTATTTGGTTTTTTTATTATCAGTATCTTCAGACTAAATAATAAAGAGGGTTTGTGTGTACAAAAGCAAATGTTGTCTATGTGAGAACCATAAATAAAATGCCATTTAGTCAGAGACACACAAATTCTCATAACTTATTTCACAATTTTTCTCCTGGCCTTCAAAAAACATCCAAAACAAACCACGAAGCTGTCTATGAAATTTCCTGATGAGTATTTTATTTTTCTTATACACGTATATAAATTAAAGGACTATCTTTGGCACAAAACCAATCTATGTGACATAATCATCCCTATGTGTAGCTCAATCTTCACTGGAACAAAGGAAGAACTCAAGCACAGAGCAGGTTGCCAGAGAATATTTCAGGATAATATCACAGCATTCTACTTGCACTTATGTGCAGAACTTTCAGATCATTACTGTACTTTAACAAGCTCTTAAAAGTCATCAGGAGTCTTCTCTCTTCAAAGAGAGGAAAGTCACAGGTTTTCTATTTGAAACAGAAGAAGTTTCAGAGCACTCCCATGTTCACCACTCCCCTACATAAAGAACTCCAAACTTTGGAGTAAGTTACTTGGGAGTAACATTACAGTGACATCTTACTGAGCAGCTGTGCTTGATGTAGTTTTGGAAGAAAGTTTCTTCATCTCCTAGTTTAATTATAGAATCATAATTCCATTAAGGTACATGTACAGTGTTACCCCCAGTGTATCATTAAAATTATGGAATGCTGTTTATCTCATTAAATGTCTTCATACATGACAGGATTACAATTAGTATATTATCTCCAGAGAGTGTAATTTTTTGATCAAAACCAAATATTTTAAAAACAAATCATTATCATCTTACACTGAAAAAGAAAGATTATCTAAATTACTTCTTTACAGAAAGTTTCAATTTTCATCATAAAAAAGTTTTAATATGTGTTGTGCAAACCAGCATCCCACTGAGATTCAGTTTTGTTCTATCTTGCTAATTTGTATATTTCCACCTTCCCTGGAAGAGCTCGTGTGAACCTTCTGATTTAAATGGTGAATTTTACTTGCAGTATATGACAAAATGTAAATTAATAGATATGGGTCAAACCACAACTTTTAGAAGATAGCTAGTTGGGCTATAACTTTTACTGAAAAAACCTGAGGCCATTTCTACAAGGCATCTGACAAATAATCATCTTTCTAAACTTGATTCTCTACTTGCTATTTTTTTAAATTTATTTTTAATTTGTTATTTCAGCATAAGGCAGATCATGACTTAACCCTATCTCACAACAAAAATACAAAGTCCCAAGAAAGTTATTTAATTTGTGCTTAAATCAGAGGTGCTTTTTAAAAAGCTCCAATAATCTGTGAAGATATGGTTTCAGACAGAAACCATCCCCATGACTAGCTGCCTATCAATCATTTGTATAACCTTGTTTAATCTCTTGAGATTTCATCTCCCAGCTCCTACCACAGTCCACATTTGTAGTTGACAGAGGTGTCATATTGTTCTTCTGAGACATTTATAATAATCTTACACCAAACTTCACGGACCTTGCTGAAATCTTTCCCACTTACTGAGACGCCTTTTCACAAGATGTCACAAATTTTCTTGTGAATCAGATCTGTCCTCCAGATCCCATCAGATTCTTTCCTCCAATCT
>JANRMJ010000079.1:48718078-48728568 GCA_025584955.1 Alethe diademata
AGAATAAACAAGAATTGCAATTTACAGTGTGAACTCAGTTAAAATGCCTTGGTAAAGAATTTATTCAGAAAAATAAAAATAATAAACAGAAACCTCATGTATTACATTTATATGATGTATTGACAACAGATAACAAAGGTTTTGATGCCAGCATGGTATGTATATGTCAGGACTGTCTAAAACAGGTAGCATGTAGTCTAAAATAAACAGACCATTAGTCTACACTAGTCTTGTGTGCACAGCTATGCACCTGGGCTTCCCTGCAGGCTGCCTGCCTGGCCAGGTGTCAGCCCTGCCTCTGGATAGTGATCCAAATTCTGGCCTGTGCCCACAGGCACCCCCTCCTTGGATTTGTGACTCTGCCCTAGTGGTGGCTGTCATACCCAAATCCATCTCCTTTGGCTCTGGGCTTACTCAGTATGAGATTGACAACGCCTATGAGTTTATTGGTAAAAATAGACATATAGTCTACTTGATGTTATGTATGAAGAGGATATGCTCATACACTGAAATACTAATGTCTTCCTTTATAAAGTATGCACCTCATTTACATCTCTCATAATTATGGCAATATTACACCTTTCTAATACTTCACTGCAGAATAAAACAAGAAAAAGGAAAAGAAACCCAAAAGTTAGTAGAAATTATGGATCCTTATTCCAATCATTAAATGAAGTGAACAGCCACAGAGGAAAATAATAAATAACAAAAGACTGTTGGTAGAAAGGAGAGCATCTGAAAAAAGTCAACAGCTCAAATTTGAAAACAGAGTTCATACAGGATGAATTCTATTTTATCAGAGAGGCATGGATCAAAAAGTGAATCATATATATAATGCAAAATAAGTTATATGGCAGAGAAGAGAAAAAGATTAAGCTAGTCAAACTGATACAGACTACACTGATTGCTGAGGCAACTGAATAAGTAAAGATATTTAATGAATAACTTCAGTTCATCTTCCTTCTTAATTGCAGAATCTACAAAGCTGATGAGGATCACTGTAACTAAGAATTTATGAAGAAGTGCCTGAAAAATAGCTGATCTAAAAGATTACAGTCTTCTTTAAAAATCAGACAACCATAAAGAGCATCTATATGTGCTCCTCTTCTGAGTGCATGAAACAGTAACATTTCCAAAGCCAGATCTAAAAAGGATTTAGATGCCCAGAATGGCACCTAAGTATCCGACTTAGGTACTGGAAATTAAGTAAAAAAATTCCAAACTTCAGCTGCCTAATTTGATAACTACAACCCACAGATAGAGGAATGCTGATTGAAGAGTGGCAAGATCCCCAGCCAGAATAGCTAGGAAGGCTGTGGATTTAAATGTACATTGTATTTCAGACCTGTGTACTCCAGCATTTTTTTTCCCCACAGGTTTTTTTCCCCAAGCAAGTGGAGAGGCGCCTTATAACAGGGCATTGATACAGGTGGTGATAATTACATGCTTAAAAGGAACATGGCTGCTAGAGAAAGTGATTGCCTGAGGATGAATCTTGTTCAGCTCTTAGAAAAAAGCTTCATGAGAAAGTTCAGGGGTAGTGATGCTGTTTTGTAAAAGCCACCCAGTGGAGAAATTTAAAACTAATGTCTCTGCTACCTCACTGGCTGACTCTCACGGTGCATTTGCTCAGCAGGTTGTGAGGCTCCAACCCTCCCTTGATTTGGAGCCCCAGACAGTACAGGCAGAGCAGGCTGTACAGTGCTGGGCCACTCCACTTGAGAGGCCACACACCAAAAGTCCAGTGTTGAAATGGGTGTTCTACATGTTTAAGTATTTTTACTCTTATTACATTTCCATGCTCCTCCTTAAATAGAAATGATGGGTTTTGTGGGGGGAGGGGACTTATTTTTTAATTTTTCATGGGGGTTGCTACTTATCTTTGTATTCCTTCACTGTCCTCACTTGACCTAAATAAAAGTGCCATGTAATCTACTACCTTACAGGGACTGAAATCAGTTTTAAGGTCATATTATCTATCAATAAGAGATAGAGCACTTAACATCAGCAGTATGGAACATCAGATTGCAAATGGCTATGCCAGACAGAAATATCAAACCTTACCTGTAAGCAAGCATACACAAAGTACTGGGGTTCACAGGTACATTTTTTCTCTATGCTGATTCCTAAAAGCTAGTCTATTCCCCACCACCACAGTCACTTCTTAATAAGAAGTAGAAAAGTCTCTTGCTACCATGTTTAAAATATCTGAGGAGAAAAATGCAAGATAAAGCAAAATGAGGCTGCAAGCTATAATTTTCCATTAATGGAAAAGAGTTTTAAAACTTCAAACTTAGTCACCAGGAAACATTTCTAAATATGTTTAAGTAACTAGAAGTGCTGCCAACACTGGATTAGCACTGTACCACATGCAATTCCTCATGCCATATACCAGAGAATATATGGAGTGATGGGAACAAATTAAAATTTAATCTTTCATTTTTGTCTGTCATTTTTCAAAATCCCCTAAGAGGCTGTTTATACAGAACTCTAACAGAAGTCTTTTAACTTGGGGAAGCCAGATGCTATTTTCTGTACGTTGAAAAGATGGAAAATTTGGATCTTCTCAGTGATCGTTAGTCTGCAGATGATTCATGTTCAAATGAATATTGGTTTAGAGCTTTTTTAATTGCAATTAATGAGATAGTTACATTTTCTAGAAAACTTAAGGAAATCTCTTATCATTGTCCACTTGAAAAAAACTAGAAAGAAACATAACCTTATTCTCTCACCCCAGACTGAAAGTATTTTAATACTAATCAATGCTCATTTGTAGTATGACTTTCTAATGTTCATCATATTAATGCAATAAAAATCTTCAAGCTCACCAACCTATGAATAGGCATCAGAGGTCTTTCACACCTTAGCATTCCCTCACCAACCAGATGACTACTTCTACAGACATGATTTGAAATCATCAGCTTATAATAATGGATACATTACTGAAACAAAGCACACCTGATTAATCATAATGAGTATGTTTCTGTGGTTCATCTTACAAAAAACTAAGATACTGGAAAGTCTTACTCTGGGACAGATATAGACTCAGTAGTATTAATGAAAGATTTTTTACTTTCTCTATTGCTCTTCTAGATGCTAGAAATGTGCAAAACAACATTATTCATTGTTCCTCATCCATACAGAATAAAAGGATTAATATGTCCCTGTTATAAATCAATATGAGTTGGCACTGGTACAGTGCTCCTTAAATAAAAGAATAAAAGAATTAAAGAATGCTCTGCTACCAATTTACATGCCTCATATTAATCTTTTTCCAGCACTTGAAATGTTTAAAATTAAGAGCAGAAAGTACAACAGATAAAAAAAAGGTATGCTACAGAGACACTCGGACTCATTTTATTCTCATTTGTACATATATTAAGAACAAGGCCAAAGTCAGGGAAATTATACTTGTATAAAAGCGGCACTGGAGAGGAGTTCAGCACATGGTAGAACATACAGATTTAAAGTAATCTGATACATGATTCTTAAGTATACCAATGCACCACAGCAGAGGAGAACACAAAGCTAGATCTTTGCCTGGTCTAGCGCCTAAGCTGGAAGAGGATGGAATATCCCTATCAACTCAGTGGATACTGGGCCATTACAGGCAGAGTATGTGCACAGGCAGGAAAAGAGGTTGCAGCACACACATAACACAAGCCTTCATTTGGGCTTTTAATTTGATTTTAGGAACATTATGTTCAGTTTATTGAGAAAGCTTCTCTGTATACACTGATGCAGCCTAATTATTTATGTGAATGGAACCATGCTAATTCAGAGTCGATGGCATGACCAAATTCTTTTCCAGTTTCTCTCACTGCCTGTGTCAGAGGGAATTGTTACTGTGTAAACTGCCAGCTCAGATGTCCCCTTAGTGTTGTCCCTACAAATGTGAGTAGAATACTTCATGATCAATTGTGCAACTACAGCAAAGCCACTAAAGATCAAGGGCATTCAAAGACAGCAGTGACATTTATGGGAAGTTTTACATTTGATTAAAGACGACAAAAATTAAGCTTGATAGGCACAACTACAGGCACTAGATGCTAAATTATTCTCTATAATTCTTGGTTCAGAAACATGAATTAGCTGATGCTTGAGGCAGTGAACTCTTGAGGTTTAAATGTGAAAAGTTCTGTCTATTCCTATTAAAAAGAATTGAAGTATTTGTCAATACCTCTCTCACATACTGCATTTACATCCATGCAATGATGCCCAGCAGGACACAGGTACTAGGTGTTTAAATGTAACTTCTCTGAAATATTCCATAACACATGTCAAGACTTTTCATAATTCTGACACTTACTTTGAGATAACTAAAAAAACATGGTGATTAAAAGGGCAGTGATCTTCAGATTTGAGATAAACCTCAGTTTTGAATGTACTTTGTGGAGTTATGATTAGGACAAGATCCATCAAAATGTTGCAAATATCATAGTGACAGAGTAATAGAGCACAACATGATGATACATCCCCTCTAACAGTATTAGTGTACTAGCAGTACTTCTTGCCACATAATAATTATATGGGGTGAAGGAAGCAATTAAAGTATAATTTTTAAAAAAACTTAAAGTGCAAGTATGAGCTTTAATTTTTAATGAAAGATGACATCCATATTCCCCCTCAGAATATTGTCAATGCTAAGAAGAAAACATCAGATTAGCCTATTTTAAACAACAGAGTACCATGAAGGTATTCTGCACTTGAGCCCACACTTTGTCCATTTATCTTGTCTAAAATTATAAACTGAAGTTTTATGAATAATATTTGGCTTATCTTCTGAGGCTTTAGTTCTTTAAACAAGTTCTATATTGTGATAGGAATTTCAATTTATTTAATTTCATCTCAATTCATTCTAATTTTCAGAAGGCATGTTTTTTCTTTGAATTTTTGGTCCAATTTCAAGTAAATCAATATCCAATTCAAAAGAAAACTGCAGTTACAGAAACAACTTAAAAACTAGTTATATCTATATGTTCTACTACTGAGTTTGTGTTATAGCTATTGTGATCCTTCACAATATGGATTACCTATTTGTTCTTCAAAAAACTCTGACTGGTTAATCTGGAAAGTATATATATAACCATTAAGCCATAATTTTGAAGAAGTTCAGAGAGTATTAGTATAGTACATTTTAAAGCAGAGAAACAATCCATTTCCATTTTACAAGATCAATTCTCCTAAAGCATAAGGTCATAAAAATGTAATCCACTGGCACTTCTCTCGCTTCTTTTTAAATCATTAATATCTTTGCTTTAAAAGTTCATAATATCAATATACTAATCTTGAAGGATTGTCTTCATGGTCTAATATTGATAAAAAAATATAAGTGCAAATCTATAAAAAATTACCAAGCCCATTTTCTTTGCAAAATTGAGATACGTGTATAACTAACTATATTTGTAGTTTTCAGATCAAATGTTTAGAAACTTCAGTTCCCAAGGCTTTATATGTCAATTTTTTTTTTTACATGTAAGTCAAAAGCAAAATTCCTGTGGACCTCAGGGAAGTTCTGGAATATACCATGGGCAAATTTGAAAAACTACTCAAACCCTACAAATAAAAGTACAGAAATATCTCTGTGCTTTTGTTAAGTACATTGAAATACATTAGTTTGCATGTCTTTCAAATAATATTAAAACTTTATTATAATAAACCATTCTGGAATGTCTATATTAAAAAAGTTTTGATATTTTTGAAAACTGCATTTTCCCTGCTGTAACTTTTTAACCATTCCCTATATCTGTCAAAACAGCACAGGGACACAAAAACATTTAAAATAATATACTCAGATAAATATCATGCTCTACATTTTTGTTATTCTAAATCAAAACTTGGAAATCTATTTTTAGCTGAAGCATTGTAGTAAGAAAGGCATCCTGATTATTAAAAGACTACCTTCTGCAGAGGGTAAAATAATAAATAGTGATTATATTTTCTCCTTTTTCTAGATATTAATTGGCTCATCTTTTATTTTGCTGTAAGGTATCTCAGTGTTATTGTTCCTTGCTTATGAATAATAACAAGCAAGAGGTTATTGATCACAGAAAATGGAGGAAAAAAATTGTCCTAGACCAGATTATATATAGTTCTGTGTCTACAGGAAGAAGACTTATTTTAACAGGCTTCTGTTTATAGTGAAATTAATGGCAAAAAATGCAGCTACTTCAGAGGGATCAAGTCTTGGAATAAAGTGCCATCAAACCTTTACAGTGTTTTTCAGGTTACACAAGAGAAGTTATTTTAAAATAATTCATACTTGATGAAAGACTTCTGACAATTCGTTTAGGCATAAACATTTTTTGAAGAAATTACAGATGCTACCTGAAATAATGTTACAGAAAAGTAATGTCCCTACTCGCCATTTCCTGTCCAAGAAATCACTATAACTGTGATATATTTACCATCAGCAGATGATTATTCTCCCACATGCATGAAATTACTTGAAGTTTCACTGTTACATTATTCCTCATTTGTACCTTTATTTTCCATCATTGTGCATATGCTCTGTAACATTGTTCTTGAAGTCCTGACATTAAAAAACAATACCTTCAAAGTCTTCACACAATGATTTTAATTGTGCATACAGTTTGGAAATATACTTCTATCTTTATCCCATATTATTGGCAATATCTTGATTTTCTCAAGTGTATTTATAATGATCTCAAAATAAATTTGTATGGCAACCAACTTGTGAAGGGTCACACCCTTTTGTATTTACCATTACTTACTAGTGCAACACATGCGATGAATGACACCTTTTACAGCAGACATACAGGAGCTTAATATCCAGATTTAAGTGTCACTTGATGTATGGGAATAGCTAATAGTTCACCACAAACAAGAAAAATTGCAAGAGTTTACTGTCTTCTTACCTAAGAATAAGAAATTAAATATGGGGCAGAATGCCCAGTTAAAATGTACTGCTAGGATGTGGTTAAAACTGAGAATTCTTGCAAGGTGCTCAATCCCACAGCAAAACTCAGGTCACCAAATAGCTTTTATTTTCAGTTCTGAGTGTTCATGTTCATTAGTCCATTCATTTGCAAACTGGACCTTGACTCTATCATCTTCACTGCCAACATTTGAGCTGTTTGAGACGACATTTGACCTAACTGATTCCCACTTCTCTGAAATCATTTGTATACAAATTGACAGTTTGATTTGAGATCCAGTAATTCATTGGGTAGAAATGCCATGCCATTGGGCTGCATAAGCCCCAGCAGGCACATTAAGACACAGCTTGGCTGTTTTGAAGGGTGGTATGTATGTGTAAAAAAGAATGTGAGAGAATGACAGCCAGCCTATAGTACATTCCTACTTCTGGTTAGTCACTCTAGTAAACACTTCTCTCACTGCTTCTGCAACACAAAGCAATGTGGTGAAAGCTGTACTTATTTTTCAATGACATGAAAAGCTAGAATAAACATTATGAAATCAGTATTGGGCAGGATAAAGGTCGGAGAGTAAGGATAGTAAAGTTTCATGTAACGAAGATTCCAAAATTTTGATCTGAGACAAGAGGTGGCAACTACACTGAAAAAAAAACCCCTGCAGTTAGAGTAGATCAGCAAATACTTCACTTTTTGATATAAAAGCTCTCCAGCCAGTCACTGAAACAACCTGTCTGAACTATGTTATTTAAAACCTCATCTGCAATTCTTACTCCAGAAAACCATCTTAGATTCTCACTTTTATACTGTTTGTACACTGTTCTAAAGAAACTGGTACTCGAGATGACAAAGGAGACTCAAGGCCAGGTATTGCACTGGAGAGGTAGCTCAGCCATAAGGACTGACAGTGTCCTAATCCAGAGACCCTATGAAAAAAATGTGATCAGCTGCAAAGTGTGAGTCTGAACCTGAACTTCTAACTCAAGATATCATTTTACATCCATTATCATTGCTAAAACCTACTCAACCATTACACATGCTTTGTCTGGGTCTACTTCTACTCCTTACAATTATCTCATTTCTGGTTCTGAATGTGATCTGATTTTGACTAATTTTTGAGCAGCACAACTTCAGGGAAACCGAACTTGATTTACAAATGGTGGAGTTATATTAGAGTTAAACCAATGATTTTGACATTATCCTTGTCAATGTAAGCTTAATTTTTCAAAGAAGCAGTTTTTACCCCTATTTGCTGTCGCTATGGCAACAACATCCAGTGACTTGCTGTGGTAGCATGGGCAGGAGTGGGAATTGTGATGAAGCGATAAAAATACTCCTTTTGCAATAAAAAATAAAATCTGAAGCAGAATCATATTTCTATTTTCTCTCTATAAATCTATCTTTTCCAAACTATCTTTCCACCAGATTTTTAAAAATCCCTGTTTGCTACTTCTATCCTTGTGATACATGAATAATTTTTGCTTCGGCACTTTTAAAATTGGAGAATGCTGATGCGGAGTTCTCAGGCTAATACATTCAGGATTTAGTATTTATGTTGGCTCTTTAAGGCAATATTTTATTACTTCTTATAATTACAGGAAAGCCCTGATGGGGCTTTGGGTGATATATACAATATTAATATGAATATTGATTCACACAGTCCATTAGCCAAACATTTTGTTTAGTATAGTACATCTACCTTTCACTGTTTATATTTGGTCACTGTAGATAAATAATGCAAAGGGAATTATAACCATAAGTAAAGACTCTGCGTACAAAGAATAGTTTTGACAGAAGATATAGCATGTAATAAATATATACATGAGGACAACCTATTAATAAGATAACGAGTATTCTAGCTTCTGTAGCAGCGCCCTCAGTCATGCCATGAACCAGATGCCAACCATGTTCCCCAGAGGCCAGCTATTAATTCCTTGGCTAAGCAGCAATATAAGCAACATTACTTTAAACACAGGCTGTTTCTCCTCTATTCTTTAACTATCCCACAGTGCTGAAATTGCAATGAGAAGAGATCTGGAGCTCTTCCAGACAGCCATTTGCAATCCAGCCAACTGGATGGTACACACAGAGATGTTTTGGGTTTTTTTCTTTTTATGCTTTATATCAAATTAAAGGTTAAATACACACAGTTTCTTTAAAATCCTCCTTTCACTCCTGTAAGTATGTGGACTTCAAAGTGGCCTCCTTATTTGTAGATGTACAAATTGGAAAGAACACATGCTGCATGGCGCTAGTCCAGAAAAATATTAAAATGCATTCTTAACTTCATGTGTAATCTGACTCTCATTGAATCTAACGTTAAGCCTCAT
The DNA here is from genome assembly GCA_025584955.1 of Alethe diademata. Classification (NCBI taxonomy): domain Eukaryota; kingdom Metazoa; phylum Chordata; class Aves; order Passeriformes; family Muscicapidae; genus Alethe; species Alethe diademata. The sequence continues at coordinate 48,727,305 of JANRMJ010000079.1, forward strand.
GTTATTTTTGACAGTGTTAGCTAAACTTGGAGTGAAATATGTGCATAAATGCTTTGCTAGATAAGTTATAAAATTTCGTATTTCCAGTATTTCCTTCACAAAAAATTGACACTAAAAAACCCCCAAAACCCCATCTGGTGAAGTGAAGCAAAATCTGGTTAAGCTCTGAATGTTATAGTAAATGATGCAACAATTAGAAAGAATAGAAGTTTACTGGTTTTTCTACTCTCAAAACAGCATTTATATTTACCAACAAACTGCTGGGTTGGCCCTTGCTGGTAGGTAAGTCCTCGCCTCATTTTTCACTCACTTGTCCCTAGAGCAAGATAGGGAAGAGAATTGGACGAGCAAGAATGTTTTAAGACAATTTAAAAGCAAAGGAAAGAAGCACGAAAATGAAGAAGTAGGAAAATGCTATGAAGAAAGTTAGCTCCACCAGAAAGTTTCTTATCTTGATAACTTCCTTCTCCAAATGATAAAGGAGTTAAAAAGGATGGGTGTTATGCTGGATTTTGTTTGCAGCAGCAAGGAGAGGCTGGTGGGGATGTGAAGCCCAAGGGCAGCCTTGGCTGCAGTGTCCATGAAATGGAGTCCAAGATCTTTGGGGCAGCAGAAAGCGTGCATATAAAACTTGCCACCCTGGAATTCAGGAGAGCTGACTTGGCCTCTTCAGGGACCTGTTCAGTAAAGTGCCTTGGGATAAAGCCTTGGAGGGAAGATTGGCCTAAGAAAGCTGGTTATTAGTCAAGTTCCTCAAAGTTCAAGAAGATGAAGTGGCAATCTTATTAATACATTAATTAGATAATTAATCTAATTAATCTAATACATATATCTAATTAATCTAATTAATCTAATGCATTAATCTAATTAATGCATTAAATAAGGACAGGTATCAAACAGGCCCAGGCTCTTCTCAATTTTTACTTGACAAAGAAGTAGAGAAAAGTCTCTCCATTAGGTTATGTGGATGATTACTTTCAGATTTTTTGCTAATAAAGTACCTAATATTGTCAATGCAGTATATAGTTTATGTCTAAGGAGATAAAATAGAAACAGATTGCCCTAGAAATGGACAGGCTTTGGCCTTGCAGAATACACAGCTACAAAGAAACGAAGTACCTATGGAGCTACTCTGAGATTTTACCTCTATAGGTAATCAGGATCTTAACACTTTTACTTATCCATTCAAAAGTGAGTCTTTCCAGTGTTATGGCTGGATGTACCTGGCAGATATTCCTGCCTGGAGGTGGGGGAGAAGGAAGGG
>JANRMJ010000079.1:48756631-48772623 GCA_025584955.1 Alethe diademata
GGAGTTGTTTTTTGTTTGAGTTAGTTTCTTTGTCAGTTTTTGTGGGAGCTTTTTGTGTGCTTTTTGTTTTGTTTTGGTCTTTTGTGTTTTTGTTGGGTTGTTAGTTTTTTGTACAAACAAAACCCGGTTTGTTTCAAACGATTCCCCCAAATATTTTCAAGTATGACCTCATTTCTTTTGAATACCGCAGCAGATAAACAGGAATGTGGAAGAAAAAGACCTGATTCATTCTCCAGACATACTAAGCCTTGCTTTCATTTAAGCAAGGGTTTTGCAAAAGTTTCGAGATAAAGAGTATTTGTAGCAATTTAAATCAGCAAGTCCTTCTAGCACAATGAACCGGCAATGACGAGGAAAGTTCCGATGAAACTTTGCCAAACTTCTCGGACTGAGACAGTCCAAATCACATGCTCAGCCACACTTCACCACGCCTATTTAAAAATAATTACGTATGTAAAATTTCGCACGACTAAAGCTTCAAGACGTACAGTTTCTACACGACCCTAAATCTTCCTTCAGCAGAAATGGAAAACTCAATGTGAAAACTTGTAAAGCACTTTGAAAACGGAGGCTAGTTTGTCATGGCGGGGACAGAGCAAGGTCAGGAGGCACGGCAGCCGTCACGGCTTGCTCCTGTAACGCGCTCCACTCCGCAGCAACAAGGGCGACAAGAACCCAAAAATATCTCTAAAATTATGAACTAGTCGTTGGGGCAGCGGCCACCTTAGTTTAAGGATTTACAAGCGTACATCCCCTGCGGCTTTGGATTCAGCCAGTCAGCCAGCCGGCGAAGCCACCCCCGTTGCAGCGCAGAGCACAAGGCCGCGCCGCTTCAGCTTCCCCCTCATCCCAGGTGAGTCCTGTAAGAACGGCCCGGACGCCTCCAGCGTGCCGGGCTCGGGACCCGCCCCCTCCTCACGCCGCTCATCACGCGAGAGAACCAGGAAAAAAGCCCCAATGAAAGCTCTTTAACCCCGCTTTTGAGCGAGGGCTCCGGGGCGGGGCGGGCGCGGCCCGTCGGCGCCTGCGCGGGGTTTCGGTTCTGCTGCGGCGGCGTGCGGCGCGCTCGGCGCGGAGCCTGCGGGGTCATGGCTCCCGTGCTGAACCTCAACAACGAGGTGAGACACTCGGGGCGCCGGTGGGAGCGGGCCGGGGCAGGCCAGCGGCGGCGCATTGCCCTGCGAGCCTCGGGGCCGGCGCTGCCCGCAGCCGGCGTGGCTGCCCGGAGCCCTAGGGAAGGCCCCGGGTGCGTGCCGCCGTCCCTCGGCCTGGGGAAACCGCGTCCCATCGTGCTGGAGCGCAGCTGTGGCGAAAACAAACATCCGTCGGCTGAAGTTAAGCTACTTGTAGGGGGTGCAACGCGATTTCGACACGTGTGGCTCGGTGCGACATCTTGTCCCTGAGTGCCGTTCCCATCACGCCTATGCTGCTGTGTTTGTGTTCACACTGGAATTTTGTAGGTGTAGCAGAGCCACCAGACCCCAGCTGCCTGTCTCCTGGATAGCAGAGATACTGCCTTAATTTCTTGGGCGTGGAGGGACTGAAAATGAAAAATTAATGCGTTACAGCTAACTCCCTGTTCTGTAAGAAGTCTGGTGTTTCATATTTATTTCATTTTTTTTTCTCTTTATAGTGTCAATTCGGTTATGTGTGTTTCACTTATGATGGGTATTGGTTACATATTTGCAACTCATTGTGCCCAATAAGCCTGACACAGCTAAAGGAACCTCTTTTTAGGTGTTGCACCACCAGCTTAGAATAGCTGGCAGTTCTGCTGAGCAGTATGTGCACCTGCACTTGGCACTGTACACTTCCAGAATTCCTACATAATTAAGAGCTTGATTACAGTTATCAGCAGAACAAAAGTTACTTTGTTTTAGGCATGTTGTAACTTGGAGAGGGATGCAGATTGTTTTCTTGGTCAAGAATTTAGTGAAGTGTAGCCTCTTCATCAGGAAAAATGTTTGATAGTACATAAAATCGAGATACTTACTCAGTAGTTTTTGGTTCTTGCTGCTAACAAGTGTAAGGTCAGAATGAGTGATTTGACATTGAACTATACCTGTAAATCACCAAGGAAAGAAGAGGGTCTTTTATCCACTGTTGTAGTGTGGACTTCTTGTGATTGATTCATGTTCAGGTGGTGTTTCATAGTCTTTCACCACAAAAATGCTAATATAACAGGGTAGGAAAACAGAAGCATTATTTTACTGAGGAGTTCTTCACAAAAAGAGTACAATAGGTTTCTGTACAAAAGATTGGAAGATTTCAGTAAGGACACTGGGAATGTAATTTCATCTTATACTTCAAACATAACCTTCTCTTAATATGAAGCTGAAAGTTCTGGATGAGGTAGCTTTTGCCAGTTTCTACAGAAAGCAAACACTGTAGTAATAGGTCCATCTGAGATGCAAGGTAGGACAGAGACTGAAATCCTGAATGCCATCTCTTCAAGAGAGACAGAATATCAGTCTGTCTTAGAGCTGGATGAAGACCTAGCATGAACAGATTAAGAAGTGTTTTCCATTTCTGTGCATATGTCCTTTACTAAGTGTCTGAGATATATTAATTAAAATTGGTGTTTAGTGGTAAAATGTGAAATAAATTATTTACCAATACCCTGTTGTTTCATATCTCTGTAGCAGATACCCTCTGTGTATTTGTTATGGCGGTGCCCTTAAAGAAATCATTTTAAGAGGAAAAATCATATCTTCCTCTAGTAAGAGATGAAATAGAGAAATTTTATTAGGACCGTATTTAAAGTAATAGTTTTTTTAAATGCATTCTGTTAAATAATATTTCTTATGTATTCTTCCTATTTCCTAAGAGAAAGCAAATTACAGAGCTGCTCTGTTCTGTGCACCTTCAGCTTTTCACGGTCAGATAATACTAGGGATCATATGGGTTTTTCCTCATTAGGCCATATACAGTAGGCATGATGGTATTTCTTGCAGAAACAACTTGTGATCCTTATATAGCTGATAGACTTATTTGTCTTTGCTGGATTTACAGGAGTCCAGTATCTGAACGGAGCCTACAATAAGGATGGAGAAAGACTTTTCTCAAAGTCAGGTAGAGATACTACAAAAGGGAATGGCTTTAAATTGAAAGAGAGTAGATTTAGATTAGATACTAGGAAGAAATTCTATGCTGTGAGGGTGGTGAGGCACTAGCATGTGTTGGCCTGTGAATATTTGGATGCTCTGTCTCTGGAGGTGTTTAAGGCCAGGTTGGATGCACTCTGAGTGCAACCTGGTCCGGTGGGAGGTGTCCCTGCCCATTGCAGCAAGGTTGGAACCAGGTGGTCCTTAAGGTCCCATTTAACCTAAACCATTCTATGAAATTCTGTGATATTATATATACATGTTTCAGGTTTCAATTCCAGCAAATAAACACTTCTGCTTTTATTTAACGTAAAATACCATGTCCTTTTGAATCTTAAGGAATTCTAGGATGATAGATTTAATTTTTTTTTTTACCAATTCATATTTTGTTTGCAGGAAGAACAAATATTCTTAAGACCAGTGTTTCTCAGTGGTATAAACTGGCACTTAATGTTAATTGACCTTTATTTTAATTACTTACTGGTTTATGTTTGATATTAGTAGCTAACAAATAGTTATGAGTGTCAAAAAACTTACTTGTTCTGCAGTGTCTACTATATGAGGTGTATGTGCTTAAAAACTAGAGGACATTTAATTGCATGATGATTGAATGATGATGATGAAGAAGAAAATCCTCCAGGGAAATGAGACAAATGGTGGACTGTGATGCCTATGTCCTTTCTGAGAGCTTTTCAACTCATTGGCTAATTTCAGAGAAATTGGAAAGGAGTGGAGACCTCAAAAGTTGTTGGGCTTTGAGAGTTTTTAAATTAGAATTTAGTTAAAGAATAGTACCTCCACGGAACAATATTCTTCCAATTGTTCTGATCTATAAGGAACAAAGAACGAAAAAGTTACGCTCTTTAAGTGACAGTATGAATGAGAGATTTAAAGTAGCTGTATGATGTTAAGGACCTAGGGTGAAAAGAGGAAATTGCAATTGTTGTGGTGTGGTGAAATAAGATAGGAAATAATAAGAAACCAGTCATAATCAATTATTCACCAATAATTAGTTTAAACATTTCATTTATCTTTCTTTTAATGAAAAGTTGTTTATAGCTGTATAAATGCTATAAGAAAACATCACACTATTTCCATGTTAACAAGTAGGACTTGTACCAAAAATGTGTAAATGTTTTCTTTGTTTTTCTCAAGTTAAATATATACCTAGATAATAACAGAAAAAAAGCAAGGTCTTGGCAGAGCCCACAGTCAGCAAGGTCCAGTAGTTTTAAGAAGCCATCTTGCTGCTGGTAAATAGCATGGTACGGTTTCAGGGTGACTGCATGTCTGAAAAATTGAGAGGGAAAAGGGTTAAGAAACACAACTTTTTTTGTAATTTGGGAAGAATATTACTATGTAGAATTGCTGAATTTTGATTTGTGCCTCTGGAAGAATTGTGTGGGGGAAGGAGGGTGGGTGGGTGCAAAGGAAATAAAAACCAGAAAATTGGAACAAAGTGGAACAATGAAGACTAGAGTTTTTGGGAAAGAAGAAAATGCAGTATTCTTACCATTTTTATACTCACTGCATTCATTGAAACAAAGGAAAACATAAGTCGTAGAAGGAAAATTTCAGTTTTGCAATTACATATTCACTGCATATGGTCTTGCTTTTGAGGGTTCATCTCATGCCTAATTATATTCTCCAATTGTACTTACTCTTACAAGCATGCAGGCTGAAGGAGTCTTTTAAAAACCTGTTGCTGTCTTGAATATATTTCCTGTTTTAAAAAGCTTTCTAAGAAATTTCAGGTGTCTTGCCACAGAATAGCTTCAGAAGTTAAACTTTTCTGGAAACATTTGGTAGATGGCAGCATGTAATCGTCAACTACCATGGTTAAGGGCAAGTTTAAAGGGAAATAGCTCATGTTTAGTGTGAAAAATTATCCTTGTGGATCAGCAGTACACAAGAGTATGAAGCAGAAGCTGTTGAATGGGAGCCCTACAGATTTGTAGGGGGTTTTTTTTCAGAATTTCTGTTTATTAAATTATGTTATTCTGTTTTTGCAGTCATAATCTGCTATCAATATTGTATTATTGCAACAAATACAGTTATCTTTCTACCCTCTTTTTTTTTCTTTATTTTGAATGGTATTCTGTTTGCAGCTGCCTCAAGGGGCTATGCTGCAGAAAGCTCATGAAGCTAATGCAGATGAAGTCTGTATACAGTGTTTTAAAAATAAATGTTCTAATGTGTACCTCCGTGAATGCTGTAATGGCTAAAATTGAGTGTTAGGCATCATATTATATAAAGCAAATTCTTAGAGTTGAGAGTTGTTTCTGTTTGTGGGACATGTGAATCAAATTTTCCAAACTTGGTTGGATATTGAAACTTTGGTATCAGGTGAATTTTATCACAGAAGGAAATGTATATTTGGCAATGCTTGTGTAAAGAATGATTTGTCTTGGTGTAGCAAGGGTAGGTGTTGTCCTTGCGTGCTCAGACACAGCTAAGATAAAAAACGAAAAGGAAAGAGCTGTTGAAATTATACCTAAGTGAGTTCAAAAATTGAAGAAAGTTCAAGTGCATCCTTTCATAAGTAAATAATTTTTGGTCACCAAAGTTTCTGTATAGCAGTAAAGAGAACATGGTCTGAACAGAATACCAGGAAAGATTAGGGAGGGGAAAATTTGGGTGGGTCATTCATTCTTCCTGAAGGTGAATTGATTTCTATGACCAAGAACTGCTTCATGATTTTTGTAAGGTGCACCAAGTGTGAAAGATCTAAGTATTTACCTATGCTAGTCCTTAGTGTATTATATATTTATAGTTTTTATAGAGTATGTCTAGCATGCTTGGATAAATATTTTTGAATTGATAATAAAATTAACTTAAAGATTTTTAGTGTTTCAGTGGTCACCATTTTTGCAAGAAGCATTGTGTACAAAGTGAGTTTAAGACTTCACCGTAGTATTTATTTGCAGTTACTTAAGATCTTCCTTACTCTCAGCCTTCTTTAGCATTATGTATGACTAGCATGTCACTCAGATGTGATGTACCTCTCTAGGAGGTACAGGTATCTCTTTAGGATGGTTAATTGGACATACAATTTAAAATCTTATTTGTTCATGGTGTGTTTTTTAACACACATTTTATTCTGTAGAAACCAAGAGTGTTTTTAACATTGAAGTGCTTTTCATATAAGGCTTTTTATGGAGAATTGCTTTGCAGTTCAGACAGATGAGACATGCCCCTGAAGGAGTATGATTCTCCAGCTGTGCTTTCACAAGCATCTGGACTTGCTGCTTCTGAGTGTGGGGCTTCTCACTTACCCATTCCAGCCACATGGTCTTGCCTCATTCTTCTGTGATTGTAAGACGTTTGTTGCTAGAGTAGTTTTCTACTACAGATTGATGGTAGCAGGGTCTTACAAGTGAGTGGGAGCAGCAGGAATAAGGGAGCTGAGTGGGGCGGGCACAGCGGTGGAGAGATGGACAATCCCACCACAGCAGCTGAGCTGTTTGATTGGCTGATAGAGCTGTGCTGTTTTTCATCTTGCGTGTTTCTCTTTAAGCAGTTACTTTCTGTGAAATAAACATAGGATTTGGGGAGGGTATTGAACCAGCAAAACCTAAAATAAGGTGATACATAATGTGCATTTATGTTGTTCGGTAGATGTTTGTTACAGGAGTTAACTAGTGGTCAAGGCTGTAAAGGCAGGAGAATTAGAGAGTTCAAAGGGGATGCCAAAGGCACCCATATATTTGTCTGATCTTGGTAGCTTTACATAATGAGTTCATACGAGAGTAGTTAAAAATCAGCTTGAAAGAAGAATCTTAAAATTTCAGTGGTGTCTAGGTATACAGGTGCCTAGGATGCTCTGTGGTCAGAATTGAAGCTGTAGCTGGGTACTGGAACTGCCAAGATCCCTGACAGTTTATGATCTTAAATACTTCCTTGAACCTGGTCATAAAATCTCTTATATGTCACTATGTTTGTATTTATTTTTTGGGAAATGTGACTAAGGGGAAAAAATGGTCTCTGACCTGTTGCAAAAGAACAAGTTGCAGTGCGGTAAAGTAAAGGAAAATGTAATATATGAGTTGTATTTCGAACAGTTAGAAATTAACACTTGGACCTTCGTGGGCTTTCTTTAAAAACGCTTTTTGCTATTGTGGGCAAGTTGATGTGAGCATTCAGGTTTTTAGTGCATTAGATCCAAAGATCCAAGTGACTTCTATTGCCTAAGGTAATATTTTAAAGTATATTCCTAAGCCTTCCTTACAGTGATGAAAAAGAATCCTAGATGGAAACTTTCAGAATAACACTGAGAGTGCTGCAGACACTACTGTGTATAAGGCAGTTTGAAATACTGGGCAGCCAGTCCAGTGCAGTGATCCAGCATCTCACTGGAATAAAGTAGCTACCCCCAAAGATCTATTTTTACATTATCTCCTGGGCTATGTGGTAATCGAGGAATCCCTTGGGGCAATTTGATATGTGTCTGCTCTCTTTATATAAAGGGGGAAGTGAGAATTGAGGTGTGGCATCTGACCAGCTACCTGGTATTGGACTGAGCTCTGAGATGTCTTGCTGCTCGTAATTCAAAATATAATCTTGTCCTTTAAGGCGTGATGCTGTCTGATGGGAGAAAATTTTTAGTTTAATGGCTTAGCTGTTATAAAACTTTCCAGTAATTGAGAAAGCTGATGTGAGTCTCAGTCTGAAGTGAGTTGAATTCTGTGAATCTCAATGACCAGCAGAGTGCACTAATGACAAATATTAACAAATACTGTTTCTGGGCTACTGTCTGGCAAAGAAGGGTAATTTTATGGAGTTAGAGGAGCCTGGTCATGTATTTCACCAGTGGGAGCATTTCCGTAGGAAAAGTCCTTGACGGTGCTCCAAGGGCTGCTTATCCAACAATTAGCATAAAATACATGAGCTCTCTGAAAGGAAAAACTGGAACTCAGAATTCTTTGCTCCTGAGAAAATACTTCTTGTTGGTCTATAGATAAGCTCTCTTTTGCTATTTCCTCTGTGGTTTATGAGCTGTATTTCATCCAGCACCTATACAGTATGCTGGCCAAGGCATTTTCTTGAAGTAGAGGTATTTACCCTAGACTCCTATGCCAGGTTTTTCAGTTCTGTTAAGTGCCCCAGCATCTAGACTGTTCCTGAGATGGCAGACACCAGACACACACTGTTCTGAGCTGTCTGCCAGTATGGTTCAGATGTATCACAGTCTCTGTCTCTTGGTCAATTTAAACTGGCTTGAAGTTCATCTGTGACCACTTCAGAATTATTCTTAAGGTTGAGTGGCTAGCACTTGGATACTTTTGAAAGAGTATGGGTGTCTAGGATGATTTGTGGTCAAATTGAAACTGTGGATGACTATTGGCACTGCTAAAATCTGTGTATCCCTGGCTTGCACATGTTCTTAAATAATTCCTTCTGCATTCTCTTAAATGTGACTAAAGTCAGTCTAAAGTCTTTGGAAGGCATGTAAACAAGTTATGAGAACTGAGAAAAGATAAATTTCTGCACGATTCAAAACTAAATAGCTAATCTTTTCCATCAGTTCATTTCTTAGTATACTGGCAAATCACTACTTTTTTTCTGTATATTACAAGTCTATGCAAAGTTGGAAAGCAAACACGGCTTTCTTTTAAAACTCTGGAATACTTGGCAGCACTCATTTTAGCCCTATGGAAATGCATGTAAAAATTCTTGCGTTAGTTGTGTTACTAATAAATAATTGTAGGCACAACAGTTTCTTGAAGAAGAAAGTTGTGCTGCATAGGGCTTGATTTCTGCTTGAAACTGTTCAAGTGTTAAATTGCTGACATTCTTTTACAGACCATGTAAATGTCCTAAGGAAAAAGTCTTTTGAAAGCTTATGAAATTTCCAAACTTATACTCTGTGAGATAAAATTCTGAGGAATTGTGGCTTTTTTTTTTCCCTAGGAACTGTTCCAGCAGCAGTTTCTAAAGTTTCTAGAGTTGCCACATCATCAGTTTTACTAATATTAGCAGCAAATTCTGATCTGCTTGCTCTTCACACAGATTTTTTCAGCAGATTGCTGAAGCAATTAACCACGGCTAACAAGGCAGTTTTTTTTACTTTTGACAGTATTGTATACAGCTGTTATCGGACTACTGTACTTGAGGACAGTAATGAAAACTTTTTCTTAGCTCAAGTGGTTTATATAAAGTGTGTGTGGTAGGCCACGTAGGCTAGTAAGATGCTGTCATAAAACAAAAACATCTGTGGTTCCTTGGTGTGGTAGTGTGCAATAATGAAAAAAACATGCAAACGGTCATGGGAAACTTAGTAACTTTTACTTTAAAGGAACTGTATGGTACTTGCAGTACACAGTCTAGTTTTTTTATTAAATGTAATTTATGGCTATATATGCCTGAGTAAAACACAATTTAAAAATGGTTCTGTTACAGTAAATGTGCGTAATTACTTGCTGCTGTCCTTCCAGAGGTCTTTCAGCAGCCTTTACATTGCTGGTGTGGAATTTGTTACTAAATGAAGAATGGAGCAAGGCTGAAATGAGTGTAGAAGGGAAGATGTGGTGTTAGACTTACTCATAATAGAATTTGGAAGCTTGGAGGAGGAGATGTTCCTAGAAGGAGAATAGTAGTCAATTGTGAATTCATTGCAAATTGCTCATTGGTATGTAATGTTAAAATTCTTAACGGAGAGGTAAAGTGGCAAACGCACTAAATTCAGTGACACTTTTGAATGTCTTTCAAGTCATATAAAGTAAAGGGATTTACAATTCTTGACTGATTTTATATGAAAAAAATACCATTATGTTATTTCCTTTGCAAAGAAGGGTCACAGTGATACCTGTTTAGTCATGTGGCATTTAATACCAAATGGCACTGTGCATAAAAATGAAGCTGAGGCCGATTGCTCTCTTCGGCTAGCTGGAAGGAAGTTGTCCAGCTCCAGGTTGTGAGGTGGGGATTGGTCTCTTTTCCCAAGTAACAGGACAAGAGGAAATTGTATCAAGTTGTTTCATATTGACAACCCTTTAGGTTAAGAAATCTTCCCTAACAGCCAATCACTCTAATGGGATGCTCAGGATAGTGGCTGTCATCATCCCTGGAAGCATTTAAAGATATGAGATGTGGCACTTAGGGGCATGGTTCAGTGGTTGGCTTGGCAGTGTTTGGTTTATGGTTAGGCTTTATCATCTTAAAGGTGTTTTTCAGTGTAAATGATTCTGTGGATCCTCTTTGCTGTTTTATGAGGACACAAATAAGAAACTACAAGATCATGTACGGATATGTTAATGTGGGAAGAGATGAGCCGGATAAAAGCTATTTGCAAAAGAGCCTGGCAAGAACTGTTCTGAATAGCAAGTAGTTCAAAGGAATGAATGGTGGATTTCATTCCGAGGCAGGTGTCACTGAGGAAATGCTGCAGAGGTTGTGAATAGCACAGGGGAGCATACCTGACATTGATCAGATAGGAATTCCAAACAATATAGCACAAAAGGGCAGATAAGGTGGTTGCTTTCTCCTGCAGGGGAGGTGAGGGGAAGAGGGAAGGAAGGAGCTTGGAAGTATTTAAATATTATAACAGACAAAAATGCTGGGTGTGTGATGATGTGTCTTGAACAAGATGAAATGAGGAGGGCTTATAAGGACAGGACAGGGGAAATCAGTTTGGTAAGAAAAACCTAGAGATTGAAGGTAGCAAGCTTCAGAAGAAGAAAATCTTCCAACAGAACCAACACTTGGTGTGGAAGAGAAGTTGTGAATGGCTAGACAATGAACAATTGGGCAGACAGGTAAGAGTGCTTATTCTGTCACAACAAAGAAGATTTTGCAAGAACCTTTAAGTATTGCTCCAAGTTGTTAGTAAGTAATACTGGGATAGTTGTGTACAAATCTCTTGTAGATTTGGCATCTTGGCAGCTGATGGAGAACAACTTGTGGAAAGGTATTTAAATTAATTAATAAATGTCAGACTTCGGGCACGGATATTTTAAGTGCTTTATTCCTTCTACTTTTCATACTTGTCCTTTTCCCCAGTTTCTATTGATGTCATGAAGAAACTTCTAGGAAAAATGCAGGTTATTAGATTATTAGATTTTTGGGGCTTTTTTAAGCACTGACTTTCCCATGTGTTTGTGCTTATGAAAAATTCTCATCATTATTATTATTTTTTTTTAAACTGAACTGAGGGAATAAGAAACACTGACTGGTGTAGCAAGGTCATTTTCCATTCCTGCTAGCAAGAATTCTTCCCACCCTTGCGAAAAGACTGAAGAGTAGCTTATATGGTAGTGCCACCTAAAATTTTTTTAAACTTTTTTTTTGCATAAATTGACTGAAAGTTCCCACAAAAAATACAAGTCATAGAGACAAAATAGCAGAAAGCACCTTAAGGGATGAGCAGTTTTTCTGTGGGAAGTAGGATAGTATTTCAGAGTTTGTCAGGCCAATAATACTGCAGCATGTTTGAAGCCAGTGGAAGTTTACCTCACATTCTGATGATGTTCATAGTCTTTGGCTGAATATTCATCCTGTTTGGAAGTGTAAGTCAGAAATATCTGTGATGCAAATTTGGATGTCCTTTGTATGAGGTTTTTATCAGAGTGTGTTTCCTGAGGCCATGGCTTTTGCTGGTCACTGGCATACCCTAGGTCTGAACAGGGGTTGTACTTGTACTCACTGGATGTATTTTGATACTTATTTTTTATATGCATGTCAGGTGGTGTGCTAGGGGCACCATAAGACAGATGAAAAGTTGGACTTGTTAGTCTATTAGTAAAAGGAGCCTCAAGCTTCTTAAAAGAATTTTAGGATTGGTAGCATTTTTTAAGACCTTTTTTTTTTTTTTTAGAAGAAGGACAAAAGTACCAAATACTTTGAAAGTCATAAACCACAAACACATCTTTTCTGTTATTTCCCTATTTTCTTGTTCTGTTTTCTTTTTTTAACAAAGGATTTTTTCTTTTAAAAATGTGGATACTAAATCCTTATTATTTGTTTCTCAATAGCTTTTTTCCCAGTCATAAGAAGAAAGAAGTTATTTTTCTTATCATAGTTGCATCAGTTACTTTCATAATGCAAGCTAAATGTATATTTATAGTCAATCTAAAAATTGTGGTATTTAGCTAATTTTTTTATCTTTCAGATTTAGGAAGAAATGGAAAATTATTTAGTAGGTATTTCTCCAACTTAATCACTCCTCTCCTGATGCTGTTTTGTTTCATTTAATGACCTTAAAACCATTTTTTCTTAATTATTTCTTTATGCTATATGTTACTGTATAATAATAACAACTATATGGTGACATTGAAGTATGAATTTTGAAATGGATGAGTCTTACAAAATGAGTGTTTGTGTTAAATGTTACTGCAAAATGAATGTTTGTGTTGAATGACATAATGATAATAATAATAATAATAATTATGTATTTCCTGGTAATATTAAGATGCAAATATTTTTCAAATATTGCAATGCTGATGTTAGTTCACAACTCTTACATAGCTACCAGTTCTCACAAAACATGTAGGAGCTCTGGCCTGTGATGATGTGTCAACCTTGATTTCAGTTTAATAAGCCCAAGACTTACCAGAGATGGATACTGACAGACAAATAGTGTGCTGACAAACCTAATTTTCTCAGAAGCCAGGCTAACAAATATAATTTCAGATTACACAGTTTTGATATTCTGCTCTTTCAGAATAGCTGAAGAAAGTTTCAACATAGTAGCACTCAAGACTTGGAGTTTTTTTGTGGTGACTTAGGGAGACCATACTACCATTTATGTTAGCATCTCTTAATCCCAAACCAAAGCAGTCACACCACCAAACACAGCTTCAAATGGGTACTGGAATCACTGTGGTTGAATTTCTGTATTTGTTATGGGGAAAGGTCCTTACCCAATTTTGACACAATTTTCTTTTCATGATGGCAGTTCAGCTCTACAGGTTTGGATCATGTTTGTGACCTATATAATTAGACAGATTGTTTGTGAGTCATTGTTGTCAAACTGTCATGATTCAGATTATGCAAGTAATGTAGAGATTCATAATGTTGCCTTGTGATCCGTGCTCTTTTACAGCTGCTTTTAAGAGATTCACCATTTGAAGTGGGGTAAAAGCTTTCAGTACACTTACTATTTTTTCACGTCTTCACCCTCATAATTCTTACGTCACTATTGCAGCTTCTGCTCTTACTCTCTTTCTGTAAAGTCAAAGCTTAAGGAGGCATGAAATTCACATGTGACTTCTAGCTAGAGCTCTGGTCTAATTAAGAAGTCCTAGACATTGAAGTCCATTGATTTGTGCTTGCCTGTATTGGATGCCTTGATCACATCCTCCTTCAACATTCCATGGAAATATTTTTAGCAGAGCAGATAGCTGGGGGTTTTCAAACTTGTATTTAGCTGATCAATTAAATACAGAGTTAGAAATTACCTTCAGGTAGTCCTCTGTTTTGGAAAACATGTTCTACTTCCATGTGGTTACATATGCGGTGATACATATATCTAATACTGCATCTTGAGGCTAGTTTATAACAGTTACTTCCTATCTGGACGTTTACAACTACTGATATGTATTTAGGGTTTAGAAATGTGTTTAGCCATCTCATGGTCCTGGTTTGGACTTGAATGCGTTCTGAAGTACTGCATGGAATTGACTCCATCCAGTGAGACACTGACTTTGAAGCAGTAAATCCATTAAATTCTGGTCTTTGGCAATGATCAAGTAATTCTAGGCTATAGCCTTACTTCCTCTCAACTGTCTTAGATACTTGGAATTGCTTTTCAAAACCTTTGGATGAAAATGAACTTTTCTAGTATTTCTGAGTACTCACTGTGGTTTCCACTTGGAGAAATTCTACTAGAAATGACAACTGTTCTCCATGCTGGAGGAAATACAGTGCTATAATGAATAAAGAAACCTGTATTTCAGTGCTTCAGTTGAGAAAGTATAAAGAAAGCAGCATGGGCAGACAGTGGAGGAAGAGTTTAACAGTAACTCACTAGTGGTGTGTGCATTACTTTTCCTATGAGGAAGGTGGAAATTTGCCCAAGTGGACAGTGTGCTTTTTTCATTCATCCTTAGCAAACCCCTTGGGAAACCTGACAGGGCGAATACCCAGAGGCCTGAGAAGCTGCAGGTGTTTTGCTTTTGGGATGCTCCAGCTAGCAGTGGCATTTCTGCCTACTTTGGGCAGCAGGGTGCAGTAGTTTAATCCAGAAGAATTTACCTCATGTTTCAAGAATTTTTGTATGTTCTGATAGTTGTACTGGGATAGAATTGAATCCACAACAGATTCAGATCTGTTCTCATGTAGCTGCAGGTGACAAAGGCAAAATTAACACCATGTTGGTATGGCACACACAGTGACTGAGAAACTGTATTCCTTAGCAGTGTCTATGTTATTGTAGTCTGCTTTGTTGTGGTCCATCTCTCTGTCTTCTGTATGTTCTTACTTTGCTCTTTAGTGCTGGAACTAGGTAACCATTTAGGTGACCATAAGAGAAACGGTTCAGGAAACTGATCTAGCTGAAAAATGGTTTGATTTTTTAATATCTTATTTTTGCAATATATATTTGTATAAAAATGTTCCAGAACTGAACACTGATACTCTACACAGGTGTGTTTATGTTGTTTCTTGCTGCCTTTGCCCCCTTACTTATATATGTTTTATAATGCAAATGTATGAAGCTGTATTGAGTCTTTCTGCCTATTTCCACGTATTTTGACATGTATAAAATATATACGGTAATACAGGAATTCCTTTGTTAAAAAAAGAAAGGAAAAAAGGAAATTTGGCAATTGCTAGCTTCTCCTAAGAATCTAAAAATCATTAGATCTTTCAAACTGGCATTCCAGATAATAGAGAGAAATATTTGTAATGAAGCTCCAGAAACATTTTTTCACTTAGATTATTCACTCAAAAGATTATGTACTATTGTTAGTTCTGGCTAATATGTGATCCAACTGCAGGTGTTTCAAATTTTAAAACTCTCTGTTGCCAAATAGCACCAAAAATTAACATTGAGAATACTCTGTTACCATGGTAATTTCTTGGTTAGAAAACTGCCAACTAACTATAAAGTGAAACCAATGCTTTTGATGTGCCCTAAAATGAGGAAGAGAAAGAAGATCAGTGAGAACTGAAACATTACTGAGTTCCATGGGGTTTTTTGTAGGTATTGGAGAGACCTTGAATATTCAACTTAAATGCATTTCACTTTCTTTTTATTGTTTGGTTTGGTTTTTTCTAAGCTGATTTTCCTACTTTGACACTTGTTGATGTGTAATTTAAGCAATTTGTAAAAATTTTTTAAATGGCCACTGTAATTTGGTGTATTTTAGTGACTTCTTCCGTTTCCACTTTAGCAGCACTGTTAAACTTGAAGGAGTTCAGAAGTAAATATCTTACTGCAGTAAAATCTAAAAGCTATTGTGTACCTATGGGCATATATAAATAATTTTTTCCTTTTGCTTTGAGCCATTTGAGCCATCTTAGTAGATCAGGCTTGCATTTCAACCTCCTAGGGTTCTCCTGGCATGAAGGGAATGTATGAGAACTGAAGTATATCCTGTATCTGCAATTTCATTTTTTTTTCCTATCATTCATTCACTAGACCCCAGCATATGGTAATTTGTCAATAGCAATATGATAGGCTATATTTAAAATAGACTCTTCCTGGGACAGAGTTAACAGCCTTGATTCTTGATGTTTTCTCCTTGTTATCCCACTCTCAGGTGTGACTCTCATGTCAGATAAATCCTGTTAGCCTGGAGAGTACAGGAAGAAACTGAAATGGAAAAACAAGCTTAGAATTACCCTCTTTATTCCCAGGCATCAAGCAATAGAAGACATAAGAGACCTTATTATTGCACAATGAATTAGGATGTGTCTACATAAAATACAGAACACTGCTTTCGGAGCACC
>JANRMJ010000079.1:48772639-48788497 GCA_025584955.1 Alethe diademata
ATATTTTTGCAGTTGCGTCTGCAAAATTGTCTTGTTGAAGACAGTGTTCATATAGGAGAGACCTTACCATGTTGAGGGAGAGGCTGGAGGCCTCTGTTTAACAGATGTGTGTCTGTTCAACATTATGGATATTTCACAATGTTACAAAATCTTAAAATTACATTTTTTTTCACTGGATGAGGTTAGATGCAGTGTCCTTTCTTGAAGAGAACAGAATGATTTGTCTTTTCTGGTTGCTTGTACCAGAACTAGGACTAACTAGACTGTGTGCTGGCATAAAGCAGAAGTGGATGAAGAAATTCTGGTCTGTCTAGCGCTGGTTGTTTAAGGATTTAATAATTTAAGTGCATTATTGGGTCAGGACCAAAATATTCAGTACCTCATGGGCTGAAGCCCAAGAAGAACAGTTGTATGTGGTTCAGACTGCTCTGAAGAAAGGGACATGTCTGTCAATTTATTGGCTTTCATGCATTTTGGATAGCTGGGGCTGACTAAGTTAGCTTCTATTAACTTTAGTTAAGAAGAATTTAAGACATTCTAGGTCATTCAGGTATTTTCATGTACAGTATTAGCTTTTGTATGTGGTAATGAAAAAAAAACAACTAACTTTTCCTTCACTGTTGTTCTAGTATTTCAGTGTTTTTTTAATAAAATGCATTCAAACCAAGTCATCGGCAGGAACATATTAGTGCTTCTCTTAATCCATTGGATTTCTTTTTTAATGATGGTTTGGTTTGGGGTTTTTTTTTGGTTAAGTACAGTTGATACCTTAGTTCAGAGTAGACACGTACCTTTCTTGATACATCTACAAATCTTTAGTCACACTTTCCTTTATTTTTTTCTAATTGGCTGAACGCTAGCTTAGTTTGGAGTCATGTTGCTTGTACAGACCTCAAAACAAGTTTCAGAAGTAGCCAAGTATAACATTTTTTCTAATGTAATGTTCATTTGAGAACTTTGCTGCTGTTGTCTTAAAAATGTGAAGGCAAATATCTTTGACTAGTCATGTGAATTTGAATGTATAATTGTACCTACACTGTCATTTTATCCACGTTCCTTGATGTGCTTTTCTTGCTATCCCTAATATGAGGACTGTTTTGTAGTAATACAGACTTTCGGAACCTAAACTGGACTTCTTGATGTTGTTTTATCTAAAAATGCTTTCCATTTCTCTTGAAGAGACTTGAAAATTTTCAAACAAGTTTTTTTTGGAACAGCTTTATTATATGGGAGGCTCTTAAAATAACTTTCTATTCTATTGCACGTGTGTTTCGTCTTGCGTTACATTGTATAATTACAGTGGCCCATTAGTTTAAAAGGGATAATGTCTGTGATCAGAGGCCCTTTCCAGACAGTCTGCATTGATTTAGGAACTGATTCAGTGCTTCAAAGACCTTTGTTAGTCAAAATTAATTTGTAACTATGAGTGAAATACCAGTGTCAACGGAACTATTTCATGGAAAAAACCTAGAGAAGACTTAAACATCAAAGGTACTATTAAGTTATCTTGTGTCAGTTTCTTTCTGGGCAGGAGAAGGGCTTGGACATGCTGAGGATTGAGAAGGTCTGACTGGACTACTGCACAAAAAAACAAGTCTCTGGGAATGGTTATTAACCCTTTGGAGCCAGGTATAACCTGAAATAAAAAGGCAAAGTAGTCTCAGCTGTGAATTTTGGGTTAAATACAGTTCTTGTAATGTCTTTATTATTCACTAGAAGTCACACCCTTGGTTTGATATGTACCCTCTGGTGGCTTTGTACTGTGTCAGTGGTACCCATCCATTAAAGTTGGGGCTGTTTTCATTGCCAGATAAGTACTGGCAGCATTGCGCCAAGTATCACTTCAATGTAGGCTGTGCTTAAAGCCAGCAATTCTTGTTACAATCTCCCTCAGTAATGTGCACTCCTTGGAAAAGGTGAGTTGCAGGATAGTTTCTAGTTCTTGTCTGGCTTGTCACCTGCTGATCCCCTGCAGTGCCCTTCATTTGCACTTGAAAGGGCAGGAGCAGCTACCACCTGCATATGGCTTGAAATTATTTGTGTGCTGCTGGTTGGCACGTGTCATGCTTTGTGGCAGTGCTTACTGCAAGTGGCAAGCTCTTGGTTGATGGATGCCTCTCTTTGTAGAGTAGTCATCAATCATGGAATTTTTTGGATTTCATCTTTGTTTAGCATTAATAACAATATAGATACATTATTCTGTAAAAAGGCACAGTGCCAAATGGATGATTTTTGTTCATAACCATAGCTTTTGAAATATGCTTATGTGCATTCATGTTAGTATATATTACCACCTAGCCTGTTTTCAAAAGTGAGTTAATTTCTCTAATGATTTCTTTTGTATTTAATAATTGTTATGTAGTATATAGGTATTCTTACTTTGGTATTACCTATTGTTAATAATTTGTGAACACAGACATTTGGTAGCATTAATGAGTAGGAATGTCTCATAAATAGTATTTCCCAACAAAATAAAGAAGTGTCTTCAACAAAGGAAAGCATCTCTTCTTCTTTGTTCAAAGAAATCCTTGAAGTGGTTATTTCCACATACAACTGCAGACTTCCTGAATTTCCAGGAATCTTAGATCCTATTAATAGAGGAAATTGTTTGGTTTGTGTTTTGCTTATTTATAATTATTCTTTTCTGCTTACTGTGACTGCTGAATAGATTAAAAATCCTTATTGCCTAGTCTTAAAGCATAAAGACTGATCCTGACTTACACTGCAGCCTTTTTATGTTTCAGTGCAAAGAATTCTCCTTTTCTTACTGTCTTTTCTTGAACTATTAATAAAAAATACCTTATTATTAATAAATATTTGTTACTATTTTTTGAAAGTCATGACTGTTCTTGGTGAGGTTTTTTTTTTGTTTGGTTTGGTTTAGTTTTTCTGGGTTTTTTTTTCTACTGATGGCAAAGTTGCCTCTCTCACTTTGTAGTACAAGAGACCAGGCCCTGCCCTGGTGGTCTAAGCCCCATTGTTTCAGGCACACTGTAAATACGAAGCTTAACTTTTTTGATTTCTTTCCCAAAGAGCTGACTGCTTTCTTGAGAACGTTGTGAGTACTTCCAAGAACAGAGTTGATGCATGCTGTCCCATGTGAAAGAAGTGACTGGATTACATAAATTGATATTCCTAGTCTGCCAAAGAGCGAATACCTTCCTTCATTCCTGCTGTCATGTCTATAAAGCCTTCATTGGCTGGCAGCAGAAGAGGCTGAAGTTTGGCTCTTGTAGGCCCTGGAAACATGCTGTGTGTGCATTAATATTTCTGTTAAAAAAAATACCTGACAAAATATTTTTGAGAGAAAGTTAAATATACTTCATGTGCACAGAAAATAGTATGTAAAGTATGAATTACTTAAATTCCAATATGTTTCTAGCTTGTGGATGTTTTTATTGGTTATTAAAAAAATAGAGAATAAAAAACCCAAACTGAAAACAAGCTCCCCTCCCCAGACATTATAAGGCATACTCAGTTTGCATCTGACATTCCAAACTCATAGAATGTACATAGTATCAAAGAGGTGTTCAGCCAGAACCTGCGTTATTTTCTTTCTTCCTTTTGGAAGAAGATGTACTGTAGAGACCTGTCATAATCTCATTCAGTGTCTTATAAGAAAGAAATACCTGCGTGCTTTGATGGCAGATGGTGATGTTATGGGTTTCTTCCTTAGCGTGTTAAAGACTTGAGCAGTGCTGCTGTGTAGCGGAAACTTGGTACTTAATGTTTTTTGACATGTGGTTTCTGCTGTTAACTGAAGTAGAAATGCTTTTGTAGGTAGACTTGTGTGTAGAGGTACTTTTACTAGGATAACTAAGGTAAGTACTTTGCTGTAACAAGTTTTGGAACAAGAGACCACTTTTAGGTCAATTGTTTTCATCCCAGAAACCTTCTTTACCTTTTTACTTCTCATGGTGCAAGTGACTAACACTGCCCCCCATACAATTCCCCTTCTGCTTCTCAGAGGAGCATTGCTTCACATTTCTTCTGCTTGCCTGGCAGAAGGAAGGCTGACTATCAGCCCATGCCCCTCTTAGAATTTGTTTTGCTCTGATTCAGCCTTCAGTTAAGCCACTGCTGAGTACTGTTCAGGGCTTAACAACTTGATTGAATCAATAAACTAAGCTACAAACATAGTCAGCTATGCAGAGTATGTGTTCTACTTTCCTTTTGTTTTTAAAGTATTATCTTTATGGTGCCTGCACAAGGTGTATATGAACTAGCCAGACTCCTCATCACAAGTGTGAAGTACTGCTCTGTGAGCTTTGAGGATTTTTCTTTGGTTTATAGTACTAATATTCCTCATTTACCTGACTAGGTAGTGCAGTCATCATCAATCTCTCATTTTGATGTTATCTCTGAGAAATAAGAATAGAAATCTGACATAAAGAATTTTATTGAGAAAGAGGTGAAATTTCAACTTAATTTTGAGGCTTACTCCTCTGGATGAAGTTAAGATAAATCTGGCTTTTGTCAGGAAGACAGTTTTTTTGTTTGTTTGTTTTAGTTTTTCATGTTATTCTAAGTTTAACTGTTAAGAACATAATTTTAATAGACATAGTAAGATATATATGAATAAATAAGGGGGAAGTTGAGTTGTTAAAAAAAAAAAAGGGTCACTGTTGACTCTGTGTATATCTGAAACATTCATCATTAGACAGCACCTGGGCTTAAGGTCTTCTGTTATGGAATTTAATTGCAAAAGATTGGAAAGTTTTCTTTGTTCATCCTATCAGTCTAATAATAATAATGAGAATTCTCTTTATTTGTTATTGGAGTGAGAATTAAGACCAAAATGTCATTGCAAAATTTTCTTTAAAACTGCCTGCTTTAAATTTGATGACAGAGTATTGGGTAGGATGGCAAGTTGAGACAGACTGTAGTGAGTTAGAAATCACTTGGATTTTTGTTTTCAACGAAAATGAATTCAAATATATAAAGAGAATTTAATATCTCAAATTATGTTCCATAATAAATAATGTTAATTTTGAAAGTCTTTCCCTCACACTTCAAGATGTTTCATAATGAAAATGCTTTTATGTATTATGCACCAATGGACTTAATGTACTGCTGGTGTTTCACTGGGACAAAAATAAGCTAAGTGAAGGCAAAAGGTGAGACCTTCTGAATCTCTAGCTCTGTCTAGTTCTAAGAATAATATTAAAGTATGGCTAGCTAGGAATGTCTTGTCTTCTGTTTTGACCTCAGACACATTTTTAGACTGGTGGTAGTTCTTCCTCTGATGTTTATGGAAGCAGTTTGATTTTAATGGAAATCTGAATTCATTTGAAATGGGATTTGGTTAGCAGGGAAATGCACTCTATTTTCAAAATAGTTCTCTTTGTTGAACTAATTTCTAAAATTTAAGTCAATGTAATGAATGTATTGTATATGGAACGTAATCAAGGAAAACACTTTATAATGTCTTCCATATTCCTCACAGGTTGTGAAGATGAGAAAAGATGTGAAGAAGGCCAGAGTCCTCACTATTCGCAGACTAACCAGACACATCGGGAAATTAAAATCAAAAAAGTCAGTTTTAAATAGTTGTGGGGTTTTGTGGTTTATAAATGAGGGAGTATTTTAATTGTTTTCACAAAAGTGGAAAAATGGGAGAAAAATATACTACATTTAAAACATAAGGCACTAAAACGCATAAATTCTATTTGTCTTATTTTTACCATTTTAGACTAAAAATACTAACTGAAAGGAGTTTTATAAACAGAATTGGGATGAGTTCTTTTAATGGGATTCAGTGTGTTGGAAGATAATCTGAATCAGTTACAGAACCTTTTACAGCACATCTGAAAGTGTCAGATTTCATCTTTTAGGTTATTCTGCCATTGAATTTAAGTTTTCTCACTGTATTGTCTTCAGGGTTGTGTAGCAAAAATACTTCATTTGCATAGATAACAGGTCATTGATTTTTAGAAATTGCCATTAATGAATTCTTATATGAACAGTTGAAACAGTATTTTGTAGGTTATGTTTTTAAAGATTACTGGCCTGAAATAACTTAGCGTGTGTCTTAGAGATGGTATGAGTTACATCTGTTACTGTGTTCATAGTGTAAATTGAGCATGATCTCACAATTTTAGCAAGTTGTCCAAAATAAGAATCAAGCCCAATGAACTTCCATATTTGAATATTACAGATCTTAAAATATAATTGTATTTGAGACACTGGTGTCACCTATTCTTGATTTGAATTGTAGTTTAGTATTTTCTAATACAGTGACATTTGTTTTTCACATTGTTCTGTGAAATCCTCAGTGTTTCCTCTGCTGTTCAGTACAGCAAAAGCGTTAGGCTATATTCAGCTCTTTGCTAGAATATTCATTTGCCAGTAAGGGATTGTGTTTATGCACCATCTCCTGATTTTTTTTTTTATTTTGCTACTTAGTATTGCCAGAGAGGAAATAAAGTATCTAAACTGAGATTTGCATAATTAATGTACACTTCACTTGCAGGGGTTCAGAAGACTTGAAATTAAAGAATCAAAAACGAGTTGAGAGATTAATAGAAGAAATCCATGCCATGAAGGTAATGCCATGTTTCGAAAATTCAATATTAGAGACAATTATTTTAGTAACTAAAAGCTTTGTCTCTTTTCTGCAGCTGCATTATTGAAACTTTAAGTATTTTCTGAGTAAGCTTGAGCATTAACACAAATAAATTACGAGTATTTGCATTTGTCAGGGTGTTAAAAAATTTGAGTCTTAAGCTTTCCATGCTAAACATGAATTTGCTTACCAGTGTGTGGTGTTCAAAGTTTTTTTTCTGTAACAGTTAAAGCACAGAATTTAGAGTTCTTGTGCTGCTCAGGAGTATGGGGAGGCATTTTGTGTGTCTAACAGTACAGTATCCTCTGTTTGCAGAACTGTCTGTTCTGCAATCTGTAAATAGCATGCCTTTTGTATTTGGTTCTATAATAGTTTCAAATTGTAGCTGCAAGGACTGGTTATGCTTGAGTCAGATCTTCTTGTAATTTTCAGCCTTAATTAACAAAAAAATGTTAATTGATACAGTGTTTGTATCTTATATGTTATGACAACAAGAAAATGCTTCAGAATTTTTATATTTTCATGATGATTTGTGCTAATCTCTCAAATTTAGTTGATACTACATAAAATTGTGTGGTGAAATGAGTTATGAATTCCAATCATAGAACTTTGTGCACAAGAGTTATGTACAGCTCATGACAAATGTTTTCTCACAATATGGCTGTTTTGATTGTTTCTTTTATAGGTGTAGTTGATACCTGTAATGATTATATCACTCTTACTATTGTGTGGTATTCTGGGAGGTTTTTTGTTTGTTTTTAACATTTCTCTCTCTTTCCTCAACCTTGCAGAGATCTTAGTCTTCAAAAAAATCTAATAACAGGAAGGGCTTCATTGACCAATTTATATGTACTTTGTGCCAGATTGATCAGGTAGCTTAATACTTCCAGTAAGAGTCTTCATAAACTGGTAAAGGGGAAAAGAAAATGGGCAGCACTGCTCAAACACCATGACAGTAATATTGAGGCACTCTGCATTTCTGACTTCCCGTCAGTCTTAAACTTGGTCTTGTATTTGCTCGTTTTCCTCTCTCTCCCTTTTTTTTCCGAATTTTTCTGAAATTGTTTTTTGATGCCAAGTATGTGTGTCTCAGCACTGAGCTCAGAAGCCCATGTTTTATGGGGCTTTTGTGAGTGTACTTGAGAGGGTTTCACAAATTTGTTCTGCACACATTTACCCAGAGTCTTTGTTTTGTACATGTTGTGCTTTTCCTTCCAGGATCAGCTCATGGAGACATCTAAAAGCCTGCTTGCACTCAGGGCTATATTGGCCAAATACATTCAAGTGTTGCTTCAGTTGGCATGAATATGTACAGGGCTTGTAAGTGGTAGCTTTAAGAGTGGTTGTCAGGGGAGAGTAGATTTGTAATCATGAGAGCTGAAGGCAAATTTTGCTCTGAAATAGATTATAGAAAGGCAGCGGTCCTCAAAGTAAGCCGCTGAGAAGGAAAAACTCTCCCCTTTCTTGGATAGACAACTGGTAAATGCACTTGGTTATTTGAAATTTTAAGTGGCTTAATTTGACTTTATTGTTAAAAACAATGCACCATTAAATGAATATTTAATAGGAAAAAGGTTGGTTACTTGGAGATTTTTAGACTTTAAAAATGCACAGGTTGACACTTAGTAGCTCTACCGTGTTTCTTATGAATCACAACCTAAAAGGCACTAGTTGTTTACATATTTTTTCAACCGCTGTTGATTTCTGAACTAACAGAGATTTTTAGAGTTGGCATAGAAATATTCCTCATCAGCATGGAAAAAGTAAAAAAGACAGCTTTCACACAAACTGGTAATGTTCTTTCAGATGAGTGGAAGATTCTACATTGATGAAACCTCACTCCCAGTGACCTTTTGTCCTAAGTTACTGATCATAAGGTTTATAAAAAACATCTTCACATAACTCAATTTATTAATTTGAGAATTTTAAGGAAAGATTGGACACAATAGAAATAGAAAGTGATCTATAAAGTTGCAGTTCAGAGCAACCAAGGTTTGAGTTATTCTAGATTATTTTAGCAGTTTTAGTGTGTGGATCTCAATCACATGTCAGAGGAAATTCAAGATCCTTTCAAAGGATCAAATGATGGGCTGTGTGCAGGATATAGCAATTTTTCATGTTCTGTTAACACCAAGAAGTTGTCCATGAACTTCTCCTCACGTGTTTTATGTAAGAAAAAATGTCTCTTTTCTCTTACTGAATGATTAGTCTTGAGAAGCTGCAAACTGCAATGAGCTGTTCAAGTAAAAAGACCAAAAATCCAACAAAATAATTAAAGCAGCCGAAGTGATTTGGAGCCAGAAAATGGATGTTGGATCAGAGTTCGATAGTGTGCGTATTTTCAGGATAAAAGATTTACTGAAGTGGTAACTTACAACTTTTGGAAATTCTTTTTTGGTTGGAGGCCTGAAGGTCTTCTGTAGGTTGAAGAAAGTAGTACAATTTTTTTTACAAGTTCTTCCCTGTTGCCAGAGTGTCATGGTTTGACACTGGCTAAGCACCAGGCAGCCATGAGAAAAACTATTCACTCATACTCCTCTGCTATAGTTGAGCAGAGAAGTGGGAAAGAAACTGGAGGGCTCATTAGTTGAGATAAGGATTAGGAGAAAACACTTCAGGGGCAAAACAGTCTCAAAACTTAAAAGGTATAAAGAAACAGAATTAAAAGAGGGTGGTAAGAACTAAAATAAACTTTTAGAACACATTTTTTCTTCCCTTCAGCCTCTTCTTTCCCACTGACAGTGCAGGGAGCCAGGTCATGGGAGTTTTGGTCAGTTCTTCACTCAAAATCTTTATTCAGTTCAGGGAGAGAAGTCTCTTCTGCTATGCCATGGGGTCCTTCTCATGGGAGACAGTTCTCTGTGAACTTTTCCAACATGGTTTCAATTTTTCACGAGTAGCAGTCCTGCCCAACCTGCATTAACATGAGTCTCTCCCACAGGCAAAATAATCTTCCCAAACTGTGTGGCATAGGTCATTTTAGTTCATGCGGTGTATGTAGTCTTTTAAGGATAAGCTGCTCTAGTTTGGAAGCAAGGGTCCTCTTTTTCTGTTTCTGGAAGCAAGGGTCTGCTCTCTCTAGATTACAGGTTTTTGGCATCCACCTGCTCTAGTGTGAGCACCTTTTCTCACGGGCTGCAAGTGGATCTCTGCATCCCCCCATGTACTTCATGAGTTACAGGGAAGCTGTTCTGTTATAGTGCTCACCACAACCTGTAGAAGAATCTTAGCTCTGATGTTTGCAGCACCTCCTCTCTCTCCCTTCTTTCACCAGCCTTAGTGTCACTATGTTCTCTTCACATGTCCTTGCCTTTTCCTTTTTTATGACTCGGGAGAAAATTGCCATCCGTAGGTTCGTTTGTTCTCAAGTTCTGTCGATTGAAGGGTTCTTACAGGGTTTTGCAGCACTGGAAGGCTGATCCCGTCTGGGCTCAGTTGGGAATTGCTCACTATGCCCCTCGCTCTCAGCCACACCGGCACCATGTGGACAGTGCTGGCCACCGCGGTGGTGGCACCATTCCGTGCCTCTCCTCATGCAGGGCTCCAAAAAGGAGAAGCTGCTGCTGCCACCTCTGCCCTTCTGCTCGCAGCATGGCTGGCTAAGAGCAGCTCAGCAGGCAAAGTTCACTGCAAGCTGTGCCAAGATGGCATGCCACATGGCCCTGGCAGCCACTCGCGGCGCTGGAATGGCCCTGGCGCCTCCTCACCCCTTGGAAGAAGAGGAATGACTGCATATTTTTTTTTATTTCTTGAATATGCATTGCAGAGGCATTACCAGCTTCTCTAATTGGGTCAGCAACACATCTGTCATCAGAGCCCTCAGGGATTGGCTCTGCTGGGCATAGTAGGAGCTTTGAGAAGCTTCCAGAAGCCACCCCCCATATAAAAGCCATTGTGTTAAACTAGTGCATAGAGACATCTCTTTCTAAACATCAGTCCTTTTTCTTCTATTGTCAAGAACAGACCCAGACCTACTTTCTCCTTATTATATATCCAGAAGGGAAAAAAAGGCTGCATGAGGACTGTTGGCAACAGTGTCTTTGGAAGTCTTTATGAATTCTAATGACCTCCGAAGGTATTATTTGGGGATTCCATTTTACAGGGAATTTGTTTCAGTCTCGGGGAAGAAAGACTGAAATTTTGCAACCTTGACACAGTTGTCTGTTTTACTGAAGTTTTTGACACAATGGCTTAAGTTTCTCTTATTCAGAAAAAAAAAATCTAATAGTTTAAAATCCTAATCAGGGAGAATTCTTTGCTTTCTTAAGAGTTATGTTTCTCAGTTCAGCTGCCTGTAAACTCACAAACTTTTTGAGTCTGCACCTCAGCAGTGTTGTCCTCAATTAAACAGATTTGAACTTTCAGTTACAATATTTTAACTTCTCTTTCCAGTTTATATCTTTACTAACTATGGTCTGATACAACAGGAAGGACAACATGCTTGCTGTTACTGTTAGTTGTATCACTAACTCTCAGGGATGCTATTTTCCTGTCCTCAAGTAAATTCTGAACAGACAGTGCTGCCATAATATCACTTTAACTGTTTCCTAGGAGTGAGGTGGTAGAGGATGGTTTTACTTTTTAGTTCTAATAGAGTGTCCATGACTCTTTTTAATGTGCTCTACATAGTCACACATGCACACTCCTGCATATATATTGAAAATCTATGAAGTGTTGGTTCTGGGCTGTGTTGAAAAACCTTTTGTTACTTGAATTTGCAAGTAGTATATATTGTATTATTGTTAGAATGATATTTAATTTTTTATTCTCTATATTTTAATTCTTATAACTGAAGAATAAAAAAAACTTAACTGGAAAATACAATTAAAAGTGTCTGAAGCACAACAATCAGAAGTAAACAGTGTGAGAAATAAGAGCATTTAAAAGTTCCAGCTACATGCATGCAGGACCTGAGTTGTTTGCAGGCATTATCAAAGCTATCGGAATACACTGGTTTTTGGGTTCTTCAGTTTTCATTTCTCCAAAACTGTATAAAATATCTATTCAACAATTCTTGAAAGATGGGAAAAAAGAATGGTATCCTATCTAGTTCTTTACTATGATACTACTTGTATGAAATATAAAATTTGTTAATAATTACAGGTATTTCATTACTTGTTTGTCAGGCTTGATGATACTATCAAAATGGATTATTATCCATGGTAGAGTACTACTTTCCATATTTATGAAGGTATTCTTTTTTTGGAAGTTTCTTGACAAAAAAAATAACATTGTCTAGTGATTTCTTGGCAATGTGTAGCTTATCTTGAGTTGCAGGAATTTCTTGGCTGAAGTAAGATCTTAATATAATCGTTGCTTCTTTCATGTGTCTAGGAGTAGTTTTGCCTTTATCTTACAGCAAAAACCTTGGCTTTATGGAAAGTGTTCCTTTATCATGTTTGGGGGATGCCTATTAAGAAATTATGGACAAAAGGCAGTTTGCAATGCTTGAAGGAAAAACGCCTTCCATTTGTCAGGAATGAGCAGCAGTTGGTTTCATTAATTTTCAAGTGTCTTGGAAAGATACATTCTCTGTCATGAAATTTATCACTGGACAAACAGATTAGTTAATACAATGAGGGGTTTTTTGGTACACTTAAACCACGGTATTTATCACAGAGTAGTGAATTTAGTGCAAGAGATTCAGGAAAAAAATAATGCTTTACATTATTTTCTCTTATATTCTAGCAAGATGTTAACAGAAGTAGACTTGAATATGAACTCCATGATTAAGGTTTTGAAAGCCAAGTTATTTTATAAAATATTTTGAAGTTTGAAGGGTGTTTTCACACTTGTTGTCCTTGGAACAACAGTCGTTCAATTTGCTGACAGTAATTGTGGTAAGGTTGAGAACAGGGCTGGGTAACTGATGAGGCTTTGTAGTAGGTCAACTTAAGGAACTTGATATATCTTTCTTTTAGTATGGCCTTTTTGCATGGCATATTTGTATCCAGGAATACCAGGCTTTTTCATAAATCTTTATAATTTTCTTCTAGCAATACTGTTTCCTTTCTTGGTTAATGGTTTCGTCTTCTATAACCTAGCTTTCAGTCAACCTCTCACTGTAAAATTACCTTAAGTCAGAATGGAAGCTAATGCACTATTTTTTCACTTTTTCTTTCTCCTGACGTGTTTCCAACAGTCTTGTATATTTTCTTTTAAAATACATAACAAACATTCATCTTAATGTTACAGAATCTTTAACATTTAAAAATTTTTGTAAGAGTAATGGGAAGTGCTTAAACTTCAGTGTAGTCAGCCCAGGAACATTCCTTGATGCTTCTCAGTGAAAGGCAGAGGCAGTGGTGGTTCAGCTTTTGCAGTGGTGTGAACCAGATGCCACTTGTCGACCATTTCAGGGGAGGAAGAAGAAGGGTATAACTTCTTCAGACCTTCAGTGGAGCAGTCCAGATCCTTGCTTTGGTGCATATGTCTGACTTTTTATCCATGCGTGATGCATTCCTCTGCAGTAATGCAGGAAGTGTGGGGCTTTGAGTGGCAGATACATCCAGGTGTCCATTGATCAGGCAGACACATGCAAGGAGTGAGGTGCTATTAGGAAATGCTAAAGTTTGCTGCTTGTGCTCTCAACAGCATATTCTACTTTGTCGTTGACAGTTCATGGCTGTTCTGGACAACGTGTGCCTTTTTGTTAAGCAAAAGGCATGATAATTCATTCAATGGCTATCTATAATTATGTCAAGGTTGAAGTAAAACCTCTCCCAAGTAGGGAGCACAATGTAAAGACCACTTAACGTAATGGAGAAGAAGAAGGTGTGGATAAACACTGTGTTCCTGAGCCTAAACACAAGCAAGAAATCCACCAAAGGTAGAAGCAAGAGCAGACAGCCTGTGAGGAATGTAGAAGACACTGTGCCTGAATGCACAGAGATGATGTTACTGAATACAAAACTGATGGGTTTTGAAGTAGTGAGGAATGTGAAGCTCTGCAGGAATGGATACTGTAGGTACACTGCAGCAGAAGTAAGGCTAAAGGAAAATGAAGAGTCCACAGCTCAGTGTGGAGATATGGAAAAAGGTGAGCTATTTAATGTTTTTATAAACTGATGAATGAGGAAAGAGCTCCTCATCAGGAACCTACATAAATATGTCTCCTCTTGCAGGGTCAAAATATGTTGAATGAGCAATCTCGGCATGAGAAGGCTGTAGAATATGATACTTTATTTTTTTCTGTATAGCAAACATAAAAGAATACTTAAAATTGTAAGAAAGAAAGAAAAATTAGTGTGAGATCTTGTACTGTACAGTTTAAATTTGAAGAAAGAAAACAGCTGACAGCCATTCTTACTGTTTTATTACATTATGATAGTAGAAGTTTTTTGGCTTTTTAATATACTGAAATACTGGATTACATTAAAAATGGGCTGCATTTCTTAAAAATAAAAGTCAGTAAAAATATCATCAGGTTCGTTTTGAAAACTTTATTGTTGACAAGATACTTAAATAGAAGCAACTATCATGTTTTTTTTTATGCATTAGAGTCCTAGTCACAAAGTCAAAACAGATCACAAGGGCAGCTGTTTGCTGGATTTGAGACAACTTAAGGAAAATATTAAAGTATGTTCTAAGTGCAGGTTGTCAAGTAACTTAAAAATATGGCTTGCAGATGAAGCTTTTTCTAATCAAGTATTCCGTAAGAATTTTACTATCGTATTTTCTGTAAGGATGCAGAATAACCCATTTTCACTTTTAAAAAAAATAAGGCTTGCAGATGAGACCTCATCTCGTTTCTGAATTCTGTGTTTTTTTACTGTTTATTTTAATAAAGAGGCAGCCTTTGCAATCTTTAAAAAAAAATAATGCAACTGATATGCCTATATATGAATATCGACCAGTGATGGCAAAACAAAACATCTACTATTAATCAAATAATGACACAAGTGTCAGCTTGTTTCTGGACTTCCTTTGAAAATATTTGTGTATTCCAAATAGATACATTTTTGGTTTTTGACTTCTTTCATCATCCTAAAATGCATTTCATTTTACTGAACCAACTTGGGCCTTTTATTAAATGTCTCCGTAATTCATGAGAACCTGAGAAAGAAAATAACATTTCTGTAAATACTACATACCTTTCTTTTGTATTTTGATCATCCTATGCTGAGGCGTAGTAGTCATCAAGATAAGATGATCCTTGTGAGATCTCTGAGGCAATTCTAATTAATTTCTTGCTGTATACTACCTGGTCTTTGTTCTTAATTTTTTCTGAAGAAACGAAGAATAATATCTGCAGTAAATAGTGAATCTACTTAGTATGGTGGATCAATATTAAACTGTCTAAATATCCTTAATCAACTGTCCTTTTTTTGTCCTCTTTCTTCTGAAGAAATTTTCCATAGAAATTAGATCTTTCGTTCTTCACTAATAGAAGTTCTTATTTAATATTGTGGTAAAGGTTTTATTCCTATTTCTTTGATTTGAAGGGTTTCTGGTGGGAGGGGCGGAAGAAATTGGAGTAAGTATCTTTATAGTCACTTGGAAATTAATTCATTCAGAATGGCAACTACAGCTGCTATGACTCCTTATTCCAACTGATCCTTCTGTGTGTAAAACCTTATTTCCCCCATGGCTACCTCCTTCTTAAAGAAAAAAAAAGATGAAGTCTATTCGGGAACGTAATGCTAATATAAATATGACTTCAGTGCTGGACAGACGTATTGGCACTTTTATTTAAGTGAGGATTTAGTGAACACATGGATGAATAGTAAGAAGTACCATAATAGTACCTTTAGGAGATAGTCATGCCTTAGGAGAAAAGTCATGCCTTGCAAATCAGTGGGAGTTCTTTGAAGGACTAAATACATAGTAAATATTGTTGATTGAGTCTGTATATGGTTTTATATTAAAAAAAAAAAAAGCCATTGTCCAGCGTTCACCAAAGCCCCTAGTGGTTTTGTGTGATTTTAGTTCAGTTTTTCTTTTTTTAGAGCTGTTCGTGAATATGAATTTTTAGTTGTAGAGTTAAACATAGTAAGCAAAAAAGAAGAATAGATGCTTGGCGTTCGTAGTGTTGGAAAGCTAACAGCGGAGTTTTGTGCAGATCAGTGCTGGAAACAATTCAGAAAAAGTGAATGAATGACAGAGCTTGATGATTCCAGAATTTCAGGGTAGTGAAGATACTGAAACACTGCAGAACTGATCAACTGGGCAACAAAATGACTGAAGAAATTCAATGGTGATAAATGCTAAGTAGTACTTGCGGTGGTGGTGAGAATTACATTTCCAGTATTTCATTTTTACTGGATTGAAAGAAATTTGCTTTTGTGGATACA
>JANRMJ010000079.1:48816178-48846998 GCA_025584955.1 Alethe diademata
TTCACCTGCTAAAAACAAAGTAAGAAATTTTATCAGTTGCCGCTGTGGATCTTCATGCTGTTTCAGATTCTGACACTGCTAAACAATAATGTTGGAAAAAAATTAGTAGAGACAATAGGAAGAAAACCGAAATAATAATTTTTCACAGCGATTCAGTGCTCTTTTGAAGCACTGCTAAGTCATTACACCTGTGCTTTGCTTCAGGTCCCTTCTCATAGAAAGGAAAGACATGTGTGGAAAAAGTTAAACTGTCAGAAAGTTTGACTTCACTATAAAAACCAACAAACATGAACAACAGCTTTTCTTGTTCATTAAAATATGAAAAAAGACATTCCTGTGTATGCTCTGCAGGCCCCTTCCATTATACAGTGTCTGGCTGGAAAAGGAACAACAAATTCTTTCTTCTATTTATTTTTTTCTTCTTTTACTATTGCAATTTACAGTTTCTCAGCTTTCAGAAAGAGACTCCATCTCTTTTTTCATTAGGCCTTTATATGTGAATACCTGCTCACTAGAAAATGGCCCGCTCTCTGCCTGATGATTGTCATTTGAATCAGCTCTTACTTTACCTAGGAAGCAAACCCCAAAATTTTAAAAGTTTTTTAATATTGTGTTTCTATTCTAGTGGCTTAAAAGAAATGTTTTGAGATATGCAGTTGGAAATGTTTTGCATCAAGCTGAGTCTCATACAGATACACTTCATTAAACCTGCAAGACTTTCCTTCTTACCCCATTAAATTCCATTATCAAAATTGCCAGTCTGTGGCTCAAAGTCTTAAAGTTATAATGCTAATAATTGAGCAGTTTCTTTCAATACCAAGTACAATTTAAGATGAAACAAAGTGATTTTCTTTGCCAGCTGTAAATCTTGTCGTTGGAAATGGTCCCAAAATTGCAAAATTTCTTTCTACTTGACAAGTATTGAGTATCACACAGTGATTCATCTAAGAAATAAAACCAAAACAAAATATAAGTAGAAAAGTGTCAAGAAGGATGATATTTAGAGGATTAGACTTAAACAAGTAAATAAGTTAGCTCTAGTCAATATGAGTGAATAACACCTGTATCTTAAATTTATTCAGGCTTTCAATCAGACAAACACATAGTTGCAAGTCTGCCTATGTCAGATTTTACCTCCACTTACAAGTATGAAATGAAAGAACAAAGACAACCTCTCTGGGATTTAAGGAAGAGAACTCTCATGCATTAATTTTGGCTCCCAAAATATTAACATGCTTATATATTTTTTCCCATTGAGAAAAAGGATTAGTTTCTTTTTCTAACCCCCAAGTTGGGCTTGCATTTCACCAACAAAAGGGTCCATATGGTATTTCAAAATGGATTTTAAAATTTGTGTGAGCTGACTTATCCAAGTGGATAATAACCATCTGGACTTCTCAATAAGTCAATATGTATCAAGCAAAGAAACAGAATTCTAAAGGAAGAAGGAGTTGTTTTCAATCACTAAGCTTCTTACCCACCTTTTAGTCAAAAGGCATTGAGTTAGAATAACAACTCCATAGTTTCAGTAAGCCTGGAACTAAAATATACATTATCTGTTCCAGTTTTGATACAGCCATGAAAGCTCCTACCCCTGGCACAAGTTGTCCATCACAGTCAGGACATATCTCTTGGTTTTGTAAATGACCTAGCTGTGTTATTGCCTTATTGATTGCCTTACAGAAGTAAGCTGGTTTCTCTTGAGTAATACCGAATTGCCTACATGTTAAGGTGTCAAAGCCAATCTCTCTGAGGATAATGGACATGTCATCTGCTCATGGATCCTTCAAAGAAGATCTGCTAGTTTGGTGCTGTCCTGGTTGGAAAACAAGTTGCCCCCAAAAGATGACATGCCTATGACATGAACTGTGTATTCACAGTGAACAATGCAGGAACTGGATCTGTTATTTTTGTCCTGTGTGGTGCAGCAGCTCTAAATACATGCATTGAGGGGTGGTAGTAGAAGTTATGTTCCCAAAGCCTACAGGATTGTGTTGGAAAAGTGTTAGACCTCATCAAAGATATCCTATACTCCCATAATCTTATTTTCTTTTAAAAATGAAGTGCAACCCCCATTCTCTGCGAGTCTGAATGACCAACAAGAACATAAACTACTTGTCCCAGAATAGGCAAAATGTCTGTGAACAATAAGTAAACGGTAAGATTATTCTGTGTTATCTCTCAAGATGGTAGAGCTGGTTTAGTTTTACATAGGAGAGAACTTTAAATGTTAGTTGGTAGCTTTCACTTAGTCAAAATTCAGGGTATTAAACAAAGCCTTGTATAAGTTTTTCACGAACTGCCCTTCTGCCAGTCACTTATTTGTGATCGCATCATTCTCCCAACTCTACCTGCATTTTTCAAATACAACATTTCAAACTGAAAGAATTTACAGTGAAATACAGAAGATTATGATCAAAACAGTGAGCAGAACCACCCTGTCCTCAACCTCATGGCAACCAGTTAAGCTACACTGAGGTACAGATGACCATGGTAACTGCTCTCATAAGGGAAAAACCTCCACCCTCAACTTATGTCTAAATATAAATTCTAAGGACTGGAAACTTTGTGATGGTTTTATACTCAATTCACACCAAGTAAAAAAGACAAGCTCCATAAATGGGCTGTTTGAACTGAACAGAAGTTAATTTTTTGCATTTGTCCGCCAGGGCACAGCACAGCGCTTTTCTTTGCTGTTTGGATTCCTAGTGTGTTTTGAAGATGATGGATGCTTCAAATGATTTTGTTCCTTGTATTGGGAAAAAATGTTCCTCTAGATCGTGGGATGTTACAACCTCTTATCCAATATGTATTAAGGAAATGGTTAATTTGTTGGTGATGAAAAGCTCTCCATTGTTTTAATTAGATTCTTTGTTTTAATGAGTTTCATAATATCACTGTAATTTTGCCAACTTTCTTGTTTTTCTTTTTGTGGTTTTTGTAGCACCTCCTTTGAAATAAAAAAAAAAAAAAAATTCAATTGTAACTAAGGGTGAAACCCAGTTAAGAATCTAATGTTGAGACCCTAGATACACATATGTCCAATGATTGATAACCAGAACTTGAGTTGAGTTCTAATGCTCTGCATGTGGTAAATGTATGACTGGAGAGGGACCACAGAATTAACATAGGAAAATACTTAGGCTTTCTTTGAAAAACTGGGCTGTGGTAGCTGCAGGGAGAGGAACTGGTAAGGAAAATGCATGCAGTAGGAATGGATTTAGTGTTTTAGGTTGTTGGCACTGCATAGGTGTGATCCTGCCATATTTCATTTTCATAAAAAAAAGCAATTACAGTTCATGAAATAATTATGTTTTAAAGCCAATACATTAAAAAAAAATTAAACATAGTATATATTTTCTCCCCCTGATTCTATTTTTTTTTAAAACAGTATTAAGGACCTCATTACTGCCCTCTTTTACTGAATTCTGGACAAGACATTGATAAAAAAGGTGGAAATTTAGGCATTACAAAGAAATCTACTTAGTTTTGGGGCTAATTTTAAACCATTTCTTAACTATTCTGAGGTTTTATTTAAAAATAGTATTCTAAAATCATAAACTGTGTTCATACCTCAGGTTCTGAATGTTCATACCCTCCTGAAGCAGGTGCAATTCAAGAAAGAGAGTTTTTTGAGATCTTAGGAATTAGCTAAAACAACAGAAACAGGGATAAGCTAATTCTAGCTTCTTCAGAGAGGTCAGAGAAGAAGATACAAAGAGACCTTAAACTGTGGATTTAAGATCCTTGAGAGGATAATCAATAAGGGTTTTGATGAGACATGAAGTCTAGGCTGTGGCTAGACGGCTTTGTATGACATCCTTTGGAGGGTATGTGAGGTACATATCTGCTACTGCATCAGTGAAATGGGCAGCTGCTAAACTTGAACATGCCATTAGTTGTCAACGCTGAATGCCCAGTCATAAAAGTCAAAGTATGTAAACAAGCATTTTGGCAACGTATTTCACAGAGACTCAGAGGTTTAAGTGGAATTTGAAGGTAATGGACATTCAGTTAAATTAGACGAGCTGTATCCATGAAGGACACTGTAGGTTAAAAGCAGGTTTTGGACATCATTTGTGACTTTATCGGAAATCACTTTAATAATTCACAACAAATACATGAAATATGATAGTGTTTCATATTGGTGCCTGACCTTGCCTCTGTATTCTGAACCTTCTTGTCCACTTTGATCCAGGACAGGTTTAGAAACATCGTATTGTGAAGGTAATAACCAGTGAGCAGGGTATCAAGAGATATCATGAAAAAATAATGTCAGGAAGAGGAAGTAAAGATAATGGTCAGGCAACTTTTAAGTGTTGAAGTGTAGCTTCTCTTCCTTCTAATACATTTTATACATTTTATTTGGGATCTCACTGTGATCTCTTTCTAGTTTTGCCCCTAATGCTGAGGCTGAAACTAGAAATAAAGCTCATTGCTTCAGACCATATACATATGTTGGTTAAAAACAATTTAAGTATCATCTTTCTAGAAATACCTTCCACTTATGTGGTATGAAAATATCTTCAAAGTTCAGGAGCAGACTTCAAGCTATCTTTTTCAACAGTTTTCCAGATGAGTTGTTTTCTTGATTTATTTTGTCCTTTGTCTCAAATACATTTTAGTCCGAACTTGTATTTAGTCTTCATACATTTCAGAAAGGAAGAGAAA
Source organism: Alethe diademata (assembly GCA_025584955.1). Taxonomy (NCBI): domain Eukaryota; kingdom Metazoa; phylum Chordata; class Aves; order Passeriformes; family Muscicapidae; genus Alethe; species Alethe diademata. The sequence goes on from JANRMJ010000079.1 coordinate 48,820,850, forward strand.
GGGAAGGCATTGACACAACCCATGACTCACAAGGAAATGTAGTGATGGGCACCTGATAAAATATGAGTTAAGAGCTAATAATAAAAATGTCTTATTTAGAGGTTTTTGAAAAATCAAACTGCAACATACAGCAGAAGCACTAACGAAGACATTCAGGATATTTTATTACTATTTTTGAGTAGGTGTTATTTGGCAGATCACAATTTTCTCAGAGAAATGAGGAAAAATAAGGGAATGTTCTCTGGGTGCTCTGAAGCTCAGTGACTCACTGGAAATAAAATGTTCTCAATGAGTCACTGGATTGGGCTTTTACTTCTTTGTCCTGTATCTGCAACTTCCAAAAATTCATAAAAGTCCTTTCTCCTTCCTTTGTATAGCCTGGAATGAATTAAAATCTCATGGCAAATGAGATCTTTGGTGTCTCTTTCTAATTCGTTCCAGATCTTCAGCAGTCATTCCCAGCCAGCTTCTGTTACTGGGTGGGCCAGTATAAAATAAGGAGATCCTGCCCTGAAAGGAGGCAATGCAACATTAGAGTGGTGTAGGAACTGTACTTTGTTACCTGGAATTTCCATGGTAATATGCTCAGTTAACAGCTGAAATGTATATCTTCTGACTCTCCATTCTTGATCAGGGAACTAAGGGTCGTATTGGAGCCAGTAAGCAGTTTTAATAAAAAAACCAGAGTATAGAACCTGTTTTTCTCATTTTTTAATTTGCTTGATAGGATTAGCTAGTGTGAAAAGAAAACGCATTTGGGCTAGCAGAGGGATATGTAAGTATTGTGCATGTGTTAGTATTGGCAGCCATAGAAACCTTTTGCCCAAGAATGGAAAAAGCTGTTTCCAATTTAGACTTCTGCGTTAGCTAGGCCTACCCTTTGCATTATCTATCATACTGGCAGGGCTCAATAAATCATTGTCATCAGTTAAGACTTTAATTCTTTGTGGGTGACAGGGAAGGTAGCCTAGCACTTGGTGTCTGATGTCTCCCCTGTTGACTGTTGGACCTAGAAATATGAAAGAATTGGTGAATAGTAAATAGTGAATAGTGTGACAAATTCTTCTCATTCTAACTGATCTCAAAAGTATCTTGTGGTCTGTTCTAGTGAGGTGCAAGGCCCCTTTTACTGAGTGGTCAGTGCTCCAGGGTTCTCAGAGGGCTGAAAAGGAGTTTGTCTTCCTTTATAATGTCCTAAGACTTATCTAAAAGCCAGGCAAACACTTAGGCATGAAGCATTCAAGTAAGAGCAAGAAAAATAATTTGTGAGCTTGTGTCCTACTTATCATTACTGTTTACCTTTCTTTCTGTCATTTGCAATTAAATCTCCCACACAGCTGCAAAGAGCTGACAGCAATATGCAGATAATCACTACAAAGACTGCTAAAGATAAGGAAAAGCTGTTACACTATTTTATTTTCAGCACAAAAGTAATCTCTGAGTGCTTTACTGAGAGGTACAGCACACCTGGCTGGTTCAGCCAGAAAAGTCAGTATATTATGGGACTTGTTGAAGAGGAGGTCTATGTGAAGTGGAACACTCTTGGTTTGGTCTCCATTAGGCAGAGGAGGTGTAGTAAACAGAGAAATGTAGTTTTGACTACACCATATAGTGATATAAACTAAGATGCTGCTGAACTTACACTATGAGGACTGTGTTTATTTTTAAACATTTAAATTCAGATGTCTATATTTGGATGTTGGTTTGAGTAAGGGGAGAACGTGCTGTAGATACTGGTAGGCATCTCCATCTCTTCTGACCTGAAAATCGTCTAGGCAGCACTGCTTGTATTGATTATCCATCCCTATTTATTATAATCAGAAATGGAAAAGAGCAGATAGGCATCCAAGAGTAATTGTTTGGAACTGTCTCATCGTGCCTCCTATGGAGTTCAATGTCTCACATAATTCAGAGCAAATATTTTAAATATAAAAATGGACAGACACACCCTAAATAATAGGTTTTTTGGGTAGAGGAGTGTGAAGTATGTGTGGATACATTTTGTGGTCTTACTATGTGCAGAGATTGCTAGTCATGCACAGTATGCAGCAGCTCAAGGAGCTCATATATTTTTTCTTTGTGCTAATTTGCATGTTTTCAAGTTGGGTCATGGAAGTTCAAAACACGTAAATGAATGGGCAATGTCATGATGTCTCAATTTTACTGCAATATTTTCATAATATTTTAATAAATTGTGATCATGAGCAGGTTCTGTGATAGGGAAAAATACAAAGAAAGAGCCAAAATTAAGCCTCATCTTCTACACAATAGGTTGTGGTCTTAGACCACATTTTTGAGCTATACCATTTAATTTGCCAGCTGTCGTGTTAATGACAGTGATAAAAATTAAGCATTGCATAAAAATAATAAAATATTGGAATTTTTTTCTGGGAGACAAAAGCACAGTTTTAATCAAGATTATGCTTGTGGATCTTGTCTTATGAGGTGAATTAATTTTTTCTTTACTAATCTATACCTTGATCCATAAAGGGATTACTCTGTGCTAAGTTGTAAACATTTTAAATGGAATAATCTTACAAAAAATAGAAGAGAACCTTGGATACATTTTTTCACTTCCCACTTTTCCCCAGGACAATGGAGGCTGTATAACATGCACAGCACAAAACATATTAGTCTTGTAGGTCAGTAATATTTTCCTTCAGTTTCTCCTTTTTTACCTAGTATCTTTTAATTGTTGAGAATGAGTGGACAAGTTTTATCTGATCATCCATAACTGATGATTGAGATAGTGCTTGATGATTCTGTGGAGAGCATGTCAAATGCACTGTACAGAACTGTGGACAAATCAGCCAGATAATGAAGAGTCATGGTTTAACCCCAGCCAACACCAAGCCCCAGGCAGCCGCTCACTCTCTCCTGCACCAGCAGGACTGGGGAGAGAGATGGAAAGATAAAAGTGGAAAACAGGTAGGATGATATAAAGACAGTTCAGTAAGGGAAACAAAGGCCATATACACGAGGAAAGCAAAACAAGGAATGAATTCAGTGCTTCCTATGCCAGGCAGGTGTTCAGCCATCTCCAGGAGAGCAGGGCTCCATCAGACATGACAGTGAGTGACTTGGGAAGACAAACGCCATCACTCTGGTGTCCCCCCAGTTTCTCCTTTTACCCCCCTTCCCCCCACTTTATGTAGTGACTGTGATGTCAGGTGGTTTGGAATATCCCTTGGGTCAGTTGGGGTCACCTGTCCCAGCTGTGTCTCCTCCCAGGCACCCCCAACTTCCTCACCAGTATGGAAATACAAAAGCAGAAAAGGCTTTGGCTCTATGCAAGTCCTGCTCAGCAATAACAAACACATCTCTGTATCATCAACCCTGTGTTCAGCACAAATCCAAAATGCAGCCCCATACCAGCCACTGTGAAGAGAGTTAGCTCTACCCCAGCCTCAACCAGCACAGTAACTTAAAACTTCTCACTGCGCAGTGTGACTATACACTGCTCTATTGCTTTGTTCACTTTCCAGTGCCTCAGTTGCACACTGAAGAAGGAAGGATGTTCCTGTAGAAAGTACTAGAACGTTCTTGCATAAAAAATATGTAAAAAATAATGTGCAAAATAATACAAGAAGTAGCAGGAGTGTGTCAGAATAAAGGTGGACAATTCTAGTATCTAATGAAACATCCAAGGGATGGGAAGCGGGGGGGAAAGTGTTCTTTCTTGTAAAGACAGTTGACATTTCTTTGTTAAGTTTTTTTCTGTATTGTCTATATTTCTGTAACATTTTATATACTGGAAAATACTTGAGGGAAAATAAATAGAGCATAGGCTGTGCCATAAAAACTCCAAACCGAAGCAAAACCAAAAAACCCATGCACAGAAAAATGAGAAATTTGAGAGAATTTGAATATCATATTGTGCGTTTGTTAGCTGGTGGCTATCAGTGTGAATAGTGTTTGTGAAGTATTTTGCTCTAAGGAAAAACAATGTGGTTATTCCATATGGGTTGGCCTATATATGCTTAAAGCCTTTCTATAAATACTTGAATTAAAAGACACCAGATGTTGCACAGAAGCTGCTGCTGCATTCTGAACTTCATGGTATATTCTTTCAAAACCCACAGGAAGTAGCTGAGGGAAAAAGCATATTAATTATGTTCAGAAATAGATTTTCCAGCTATAGGAAAATCTCCAAAGAAAATAGCATATGATCTTCAGAAACGTGAGCTTTCTGTCCCAAGAATCTGGTGGCAGCATATAGCACTGTCACATGGGGATCAAAATTCAGATTTCAAGTTCTTAGAGCTAAGCTAGCCTGGAAATAAGCCTGTCAATGGCCCTTGGAAATGGACACATCTTTTGACCTGTCCCCTCTGGCCAGTGTTCATAGTTCTATAGACAGTCTTCAGAGAGAACACTTTTCCAGAACATTTTTTGACCTGAAGAAATAATGTTGTAGTAGCAGATACTTGCAAGGAAAGAAAAGTACTAGAATTCCCAAAAGCTCTGCACTTCAAACGTGAAATATGGCTGACCATAGAGTATATTTTAAAAGCTCTAAAACTATGGCAAAAGAATTACGAAATGGGATTTGCTTTGCACTGGTTGAGGAAGAAGATTTATGGTTGGCAAACCAATTAAATGTTTTTGCATTTAGAAGTACTGACTCTGGTGTATTTGTTGTGCCTTCTTTTGCTCGGTTTCCTTCAGACCAAAGCGCTCAGAGTGACTGTCCTTCACTAGCAGTTGGTGGGAAGTGTCCCATCTGTCTTTATGCAGTGAATATATAACTGTTTATAATGACATGGTTCTGCTGGAAGAAAATGAACATGCAAACAAGTAACATTCATCACTGAGCAGTCTTATGAGGATCATGGCAGCTGCTTTAAATGTGAATTGCTGATATATTGGTTATCATGTGTGTCATGGTAGTTTGACCGCAGCTAGCAGCTGAGCACCCAGCAGCTGCTCACTCACCCCACCCCTGCAGGATGGGGAGAGCATCCCAAGAGCAGAAGTCAGAAAAACTTCTTTCTTGATATATAGACAGTTCAAGGAGGGAATCAAAGCTGTATGTGCAAGGAAAGGAGAAGAAGGAATTTATTCATCATTTCCTATCAGCAGGCAGATGTTTAACCACATCCAGAGAGCAGGGCTTCACTTCACGTAATGGCTACTTGGGAAGCTAAATGTCATAACCACAAACCCCATACCTTTTTGTTACCTCAAGCTTTTATTGCTAAGCATGACTTGAAAAGGACTTGATGTCCTTTTGGTCCAAGTGGATCAGCTATACCAGGGATGTGGTAGGGACAGAAAAAGAGATGGCCTTGATGCAGTGCAAGCACTTCTCAGCAGTCATTAAAACACTGATGTGTTACCAACTCTAAAGGTTTTAGTCACAAATCCAAAGCACAGCACCATCTTGTCTGCTATGAAGCATGTTAACTCCATCCCAGGATATAGCCAGTACCACTTCTACTCCTTCTTATCTATCAGGTAGCACCTGTGACTTGGGCTCCATGTGCTGCAGTGATTGCTTAGGACAGGGGAGGCAGCATGCTCTGTTGAGTTGATGGCACCAAAATCAGCTCAGGTTGCATCACAGGACATTCATCTGGTTTTTTATGAATATAATCATCTCTTGGTTCTGGTGGCTTCTGCTGTGATACTTCATAGTGCAAAGCTGAAATCACAGAAACAATTTGGACATGTATCCATGTAGGAGGAACAGAGAAGGGTATGTCTTTTGTATGACTTTTCCACTCTTTTCCAGAGAATTCCTCTGCAGGTTTTAAGAAATATTCCTGGTAAAAGTGTGTTTTACAAATCTGTTAGACCTACTTTTCCTCCTTTCAAAAAAGAATAAGGAAACAAACGAACAATCACACAGAAGAAAACCAAAGCAGAAGACAGCTGTCTTCAGAAAAGTCTTCGATACCTTTCATTTTGTTTTTCAAGCAGAGTGATGACAAGAACCTGAAAATAAGAGTTTTTAAAATGTGTCATACCTATGATTTCCAACATATAAAAGAGGAAGTCAGAATAGAAGCAATTCCTTCTTTTCTCTTTTGTTGTTGTTGTTGTTGTTTTTGTGGTTGAATTGAAGCAGGAAGATCATATTTCTTCTTTGAATCAGTTTGCAGAGTTCCAGTATTCTACCGCATCCAATTTAAGGTTATTTGTCTGTCTGGTCAAGTTAGATGTTGCCTTTCAACATTTTACATATACTCCTTCAATATCTGCTGTGTCATTTTGCCAGTTTTTATGGGATCAGTACTGTAATTCTTGCAAGCTGTTTCATACCTTCAGGCAGAATGCCTTCAAGTTTGTGAATTTTCTTTGCACTTGTATGAAATAGTAAATGTAAAATCAGTGAATGATGTGTCTGATATGTTTTAAAGAAAACATAAATCATGTTATCCCTGTTCAGTACCTGAGAAATATCACATGTGCATCTGCTACGTTTCTGTCAGTGTTTGGGCAGCCAGATTTTAATGCATTTAGAATGACGGTAATACATGAAAAATAAAATACTTGTTCCTTGTGAGAATCACATTAATATGCATTGTGGCATAATTGACACAGATCTGTGCAAGTTGTCTGTTCTGTTGACTTCGCACCTTTGAATTTTTCTTGTGCAGCCAAACTGTACTGCAGCTGAGCGAGCCATGGCAAGACTTGCAACACACCCCACCTTGAAGCCCAGATTTGTTGAACTTAAAGGTATGAAACATTTTATTAAATTTTTTACTATATCTGTAGGTTACTGGTGTTACCTTGTTCATGTATATTTCTGATGTGAACAAAAGTAAAAAACCCACAAAAACTAAAAGCTTCTGTAATTAGCCTAGCTAGCTGCAGTGAACCAAGCCACAAACTTGAAACCATTTATATGGCTTGAAATTTATATGGTTTTATATGTGACAGCTTACAATATTACTTTTATTTAATACCGGGTGTTGAACAAACAGACCTTATAATGGGATTTCTAAAAATCAAATAGATGTAATGGAGTGTTTCTGAATTAGATAGGAACATAAATGGATCATTACAGCTGGGTTTTCAAGGGCACCTAAAAGGTTTTAGAAATTACTTTTTCAATCTTCTCTAAAAACTGTCCTCAGAATCCTTAGGGTATCTTTCCTGGCTGTGTAGGCTTTCTCTTGTTCTCTGGAAACTGGAATTTTTCACCTAAAATTAATGTTAAAAAGGGTCAAGTACTAGTAGTAATGTCACCAAGTTTCTTCATTGATAACAGAGCATATCAAATACTCTTCTAATTATATATGAAAAAATAATACTAGTTTACAATTTTACAAAGTAGTGCCCTAAGTGAACATGATTATGAGCTGCAGATTATTCTTTGAAAGAGAAGTTTACAGTTTAACCCAAATTTTGTAGTGTATTTAATTGATAAAATTTTCAAGGACTTTTCTTTCACTTCTGTTGATACTGTGTTCTAAGATATCTCTTGTCCCATGTATTCGGTAAATAATTCATAAATTCATAATTCATTCAAAATATGCTCAATACAGCACGTATAAGTTGCAAAAATGTTTTACTATATAAAAAAACTACGTAAATTCATGTGTAGCTGCAACAAAATATTTTTCTCCCTCTTATATAGCTGCTGTTAAGGCTTTTAAGGATGCAAGAAAGAACCCAGACAAAGCCACTCCTATGAAAAAGGATCAGTCAGAAGAACAGCCTAAATCAGCACAACATTCCAATAGCAGCTTGGATGACCAAGCGTCTAAACAGCCTCGGAAACAGCAAGGCTGTGAACACAAAACAAAACCAGGCATGAAAATAGAAATTGACAAAGTGATTGAAGAGATCTGTGAGAGTGAATCTGAGCAGAAAACTGTAGAAATGGAGAGGGCATATGCTCCAGAAGAATCTCCGTTTCAGGCAGTAGAAATGCAAACAGTTACTCAAAACAAAGCAGGAAAGAAACTTGACTATCAAAAAAGGAAAGAAAATATGAGTATGAACAAATTAAATGCAATAAAAGAAGTAATTGACGATAGTGACCAAGAGCATCCCAATGAAAAGGAGTACTTCGATGATAGTACTGAAGAGAGGTTTTATAATGAGTCATCAGATTCTGACAGTGACAGCAATGATGATTTCTTCATTGGCAAAGTAAAAAAAAAGAAAAAAGCAGCAGCAGTTAATTTTTCTTCAACAAAAGAAAAGGGTAGTGTCCAGAAAAATGTAATGAAGACAGAAAAGAGCACAGTGTCTGGGACAGCACAAGATTTGATTATGGAAGAGAGAAAGCCACTTGCAAAAGCGAGCAAGCTGGAGTCAGTGTTCTGCAGTTCTTTGTCTACCACCAATCAGAAATCTCAGAACAGAAGAAGGTAAATCTTTTCCCCATGTTACGTTCTCCGTTCTCTCCCTCCTTTGCAGTAATGGAATGTTTGTGATTTCTAGTAGTCTTTACTAAACAAAGATAATTTTAGCCCATGAAACCTTAGAACATTTTTATAGAAACTGCTCTGTAGTATTCTTGAGCTTCCTTGACAATACATATTGTTTATATTCACAGATTCAGGCATAGGATTCCTAACTAGATATACACCCATATTCAATGACTTCTGAATACTTCTCTTTCTACTTCTTTCTTAACGTGGGTGGAGCAGTATTATGGAAGCTTATATGTTCTGTTTGAAAAGTTACTGTGTGAGTGTATTGGTGATGATGATTCTTTATTCATAGGTGTTTGTAGTCTTACAATTTTTTTGAAAAAATCTTAATTTCTCTTTCTGTTTTTAGAAATACTGTAGACCAGCCTCTCAAAAATGAAAGAACAGGTATGTATTACTTAACTTGGTAAAATTACGAGAGAAAAAACATTTTGAAATTTTTTTGCCTCGGCAGTCTATTCATGATGGGATGTATGTGTTTATTTTCAAGTTTGCGGCACATATTTTAACACTTGTTGTTAAAGTGGTCAAACCACTCAGTTTTCATTTGAATCTGTGGATATTGTCTGCTATTTTCTATTTTCTCATATTAGAATACTTACAAGGTTTACACTGCATAGTGTTTTTCTGTCTGTCAGGCAGTTAACATTACTTGTGCACAGGTAAAGGTACCAGATTGTTCTGTGTAACTAGTAACTTATAAGTAATTCCTTCAGTAGCTCCTGAATATGGAATATTTTATTCCGTTTATATTCTGTGGTACCATTTTGGAGTTCATTGGATTGAAAATATAATTCCAGTCATATTGAGTTACATTGTGTAACAGTCATTGGTTTATTGTGAAGAAAAAAGTTTAGAATGTGCTGAATCTCTGTCTACACAAATTTTGAGTGTAATCAATATTAATAAATCCTAACTATCTACAGTCTACTGAATGGCGATTTACCAGGCTGCAGGATGAAAAAATGAATATTCAGATGACTGTGTTCCCCATGGCTCATTATGAAATTTTTGAAAATACTTGCAATACCAAGGTAGTTTGCATACTTTTATGGAGGTTCATGGTGTGTAGTTAATGTTTTGTTTTGTACTTGCACAGGTTTTCTTAAAAATGAAACAAAGCTCAAGAAGAAACCATTTGCAAAAGCTTCAGGGGGTATTAAATGCAACAATAAGAAAGCACTCTTGGAGCAGCCTCTTCATCCTTCATGGGAAGCAAGCAGGAGACGCAGAGAGCAAATGTCTCAAATTGCAGCATTCCAGGGGAAAAAGATTAAATTTGATGACTAGACTATATGTAAATGGAGGTTCAAAGAAAAATTTTTTTGCAGCTGCTGTTTGAACATCTTTGTGGAACTGTCCCTATCCTTTGCAACCTGCAAAATAGCAGCTGGTATTATTTGCCATCTTAAAATATCAAGATTGTTTCATTCATTCTTTATGTTGTTGGTTGATTAATGTAATGGCCATTTGGTGTTGGTTCATAAGTCCCATTATGTAGTACCACCATTCATGAAATATACCCTAAAGTGAGTAAAGGGTTTTTAGGAACATAATTTGTGCCCTGTAGGAATAGTCCAGATTCTTTGAAGGGGGGTTTGGAAGGGGTTTTTTGTATGTTAAAAAAATGTACTTTATATGATAATTTGGTTGTCAGAAGAAAGGTTCTATATATCATCTCAGCTGAGACAAAGTAAAAGATTCTTAAACTTGAAGAGACTTCATTAATTCATCAGTGTATTGGGTAGCTGGAAAAGTCAAACAGTTGTAAGAATAATATGAAAATTTCTGGAGAGAATAAAACATGCTTTTAAATTGTGATCTTTGTCCTCTGATTATACTCCCAATTTGAAGAAATTAAAAGGTGTCTTACTCTGGTAGATTTGTCTTGATTCTTAAACATGTGTGTCCTGCACTTTCTGAAAGACTGTGAAAACCTGAAAAAAGTTTTACACTAAGAAACATCTGACTGTTAAGTGCCAGTCTGACGTTGGGAGTTCATCTGATTGGGATATGCCAAAAATATTAATTGAATACTTCTTCAGGTGCTTCTCCTACTACCTAATTGAAAGAAATTCTGAAGGTGTAATTAATCTCGAATAGTGTCATTTATTTCAATATAGTTACCTTTAATTTTTACATTAATTCATAGACTTGGTAAATGACTGGATTGTACTATTCATGTAGTATTTTGAGATGCCTGAGGATAGCTCTGCATCACCCCAAATACCCATTTAACCTAGTATCTTTGAAAGTAGTCAGAAAGGGATGCTTTAAGGATAGAGGGAGCACACAGTGATAGATCATACAGTGTCCATCTCTTCAAGCTTCCAGTTTCACAGCTCAATGATATCTTGTGATAGTGTAGCTTATGGTGTTTAATAATCCTTTATGAATTTCCTTTTTTCAGATTTGTCTGCTCCTAAATCCCTGCAAACTTGTAAACTATGTCATCCTTTAAGGTGTAGATGGCCTTCCTAAATATTGCAGTATTAGAAAACCCAGTCTTTTTCTGTGTCAGCCAAAGCCAGCAGGCTCCTGGGCTGCATTAGAAAATGTTGCCAGCAGTATGAGGATCCTTGCCCTGGACTAAGCACAGATAATGCTACATGTCCCATCTTATGTTAAGTTCTCGAAGACTAAACTTTCAAGTTGGTCTATTCTGTATTAATATTTAGGCATGGCTTACCCCACTTAGGCTTTTTTTTCTATATACTGAACGAATGCCAGTATATGTAATACTGTGTTTAATGGCATTGCCTCCCAGAGGAATGAGAAATTCAAATAACCTCCTATTTTGAAGTGGTTTTGTTGCTGTTATTTTCACTGTAATGTATGGAACAGTATTTAAAGCCAGAAGTTTCAAAATAAAGCACAGAAACGTGTTTACTATGGTTTTGTAGGGTTATATTTCACAGAAAAAGCTATGCATTTACGTGCTTTCTACAAATTTCAAGATTTTCAGATGCATATGTTAATTCTTAAAGCTTTAAATAAAATATATAAATAAATCCTAGATAAATGTCACACCAAAGTTTGGTATGTGACTTCACTCCTTCCAGTGTAAGGCAAGAGAAATGTCTTTTGGTAGATGTCATCAGCTGTAAACAGTTTTTCTTGGATAGATTACCTTTCTTGTAGCAGATGAGTACCCTGTTTAAGGATCAAAACCCTAAGATTGCAGATAGTTTGGGAAAAAGCCTCAAGACTCTAAGGAGCCAATGTTGTAAAGTGCTTTTTTGCATGTGCTTAAAAGATCTAGGAGCATTGGTTTACCTTGGCATTTGAGCAAGTTTCTTACAGCATTATTACAGCTGTAATTTGTGGCCACAGAATTCTCCCTGAAGGAAGCCTGACCTATCAAAACATCCCTTTTTTTTCTTCAAAAATACTTGTGAGCTCTTACTTTAAAGAAAAGAAAAAAGATAACATACACTGAATATGAATGAAAGAAGAGAGATTAGGATACTGGCATTACTTCATATTTTAATGGATTACTGCTACTTTGTGCTGGTGCTTAGTGACTCACCTGGATCACAGCCTTAATACATTACACAAATAAGTAGTGATGGTGGAGGCTTGATAATATATTTTTATGTGTAACTGGGCAATTTATTTGTGAACTGATAAACCAAATGAACATGCCTGGAAGTTGTTGATAAAGTTTAGAATGTTTTCTCTTCATTGTAACAACATAACATGTTCAGCATATATGTGATTTTAACTTAACTCATATCTTTAGCACTGTTTAGACAGAGACATCTCACAAAGAACTACCAATTTTTTTTTATAGTGACATGGGAAGTTATTTCTTTCTGTGATTATTAGATTTTAAAATGTTGAGAGCCATGCTTTTCAGTTCAGCACCATGCCATAGAAGAAATGTCTTTAGCCAGATGCATACTGACAGATAGTACTAGACTGCTTCAGGTGCAATTTTTTCACTTCAGGCTTACCAACAAACAATCTCAGATTTTTCAGTCTTCTTTTAAGACAGTCATCACTAGTTTAAATGTGATTGGTTTTTTTTAACAGCAAACAGGCATATTATTGATGGGACCATTTTGTAGACTTCCAAACAGGCATGAATATTTCTTTAATCAGTTCTAATGGAATTATTACATTAGGAAAAAATGGGGCTTTAATGAAAATTCAGTTATAGCTATACTTTCTTGAGTGACTGCTTTGTGAATGTAGACTAGTGGTAGATAATTTTGTGATACTAGGCAGGTGATCTAATATGAAAATAAGACAGTAAAATGGGGTAGAACTGGGAGATGCTTTATTTTCAATAGATTTGAATATACTTTCTGCAATTATCATATGCAATTTTTGCTGCATTTTTGTATTTTCAAAGATTCTGATCCCTTCCAGGTTCTGTGCTCTAGGAATAGCACTTGGAGGAATTCTCAGTTTGAAGCTCTTAGCTCTAATAAGTAGTAGGATAGGAAATACTTTTTAAATAGAGACATTACACAAGGTGGGTTATATCTGAAATAACTCTACATTTATTTTATGAATTTTAAAAGATACTACATTGGTTTTGTCTCCATTTACATGAAGCCAAGAGTGCCAATTAGTTGAAATTTAAGTGTTTGACGACTTAGAACAAATCTCCAAGGTTTTTAACTATGCTCTTCTGTAATAGTCCCTCAGTGAAGGGACAAGAGATGCTTCACAACTCAGGCTGTTTCATCAGTTTAGCATACAGATTGAAGAGGCAGCAAGGACACTTGCTTGTACATAGAGGATGTAAATAACAGGATAAAAGGTGCTTGGAGTAAGTGCATGTTTAGTATATTAGTCAATTTTCTAGAGTACATAGACTTCCTACCAGGTACTGCTCAAGTGTTCTTTCTGTGAAAGCAGTTTTGAGAGCAGAAATTCTGAAAGTGCTTTTTAAGTTCCTGTTTGTACCAAGACAGGTATGGTAAGGAAACTGTGTGTCCAGATGAACCATATGCCTCCTCCCCTGTTAAGCCTTGACATGTTAATTCTTTGTGTAGTACAAGGGGTAATTTATCATGCCTTGAAATTTTTTATTTCTTGCTTCTGCCTTTACATTTTTTCTGAGATCACGTCAGCAATACAGAATTTTCGTAATTTTCATGTAGACATAAACAGCCTTAACTGAAGCCTTCTCACTGAGAGATGGATCTGGTCTGTGCAGTAAACTGTAATACTTCAACAAGTAGAACGCTTGAAACATTTTATTCAAGTCATTTTCACATAAACTTGCAACCATAATATGGGCATGTAACACAAGAATATGAAAGTGCAATGAAGAATACAAAGCTAGTGCCTGAATATTATAAATTAGAGCTCTTCAGATAAAGATGCAAAGTTACTGAAATTAAGACTCCTTGAAAAAAAGTGAAGGAAATAATGAAAAGTCTTCAAGAAAGTTGCAAAAACAAGTGGCATTTCACTGTATCTGTAGCATTTAGTTGCGTAATAAAAACCTCCCAATTACATACTCTTTGGTTTTAATTCAAGTTAAAATCTTTCAGCACCTTTTAGGATTTGGAGAAAATGAAAATGCCTTTTTGGCATAATTGTGAGACACAGGATAAACCACCTTTCAATGTCTCATTTATGAAAACCACCCTGCTGGTTTTGAATGAGCACACTGCAAATAATGCATGAATGACAATAGGAAGGTATATTTGATATGTGCACTCATTCTGGAGCAGAGAAAAAAAAACAACAAGTAGACTTCCTAACACAAAAACATCATCTACACAGTATTTTGGTTCCACTGGTGACCAGTCTGTCATTTTTGTTACACTTTTGTCTAGAAATACGCAAATATCAAATGTATTTCAGGATTTAAAAAAATACATAACAAACCCTTTAATGACCCTGACACACATGTTCCTTACGTGCAATTCTTCAATAAAGATTTGAAATGTGGGAGGTTATTGCTTCATACACATTTATAAATTCTGGGTTTTCAGAAGAAATTTGAGCAAATTCATGGTAGGAATCTCACAACATTTAAATTCGCTCCCACTGAGACCAATGTCAATATGCTTTTCAAAGATAAGGAAATAAGCCTGATGTCTAGTAAAATGGAATCCAAATATAATTTGCTGTAAAAATAAAAGCTTTTACCAAAACAATTTTTAAAAATGCTTTTGAACAAAAATGCACATAATCCCAAAAACATATTCCAGTATGCAAAAAGTAAGGTGTCAAATCTGCAGAGCCAAGATACTGAAAATATTGGTTGGCGCTCCCCTATTTAGAACTACTGCTACACATGCTATATAATAAACTCTTCTACTGCGTTGTGATTTACTATAGTTAGACAGGGTTAAAGTCACATTACTTCATTTTTTTTAATCCTAAAATCCCTTGTTTTTCTGTTCATGTCTTAGGTAATTCTTGTGCTATTGTACATCAATGTCACGTTGCTTAACACACATTTCAAAACAAATACAATATTTTGCTACGGAAAAAAAAGCTACATTTTTGTAGCTCCAATATCCCCAATATTCAAAGTTACAGCATTCAACACCTTTCCAAACGAGGCCATTCCCACTTGTTCCACCTACACAGATGCTCCAGGCCCTCCTTGCTGACTTCAGTGGAGTTCTGCAAGTAGTTTGGGCACAGACGTGTGAGCAGGTGAGCGTGTCAAGAGCGAGGGGCTCTCCCCTTCCTGCGGCTGCTCCGTCTCCGGTTAGCGCTCTCATATCCCACATCCAGCAGCAGGCACAATGAGGTACGAGCACACCACCTCTTCCCAGGAAGCAGCCCATGCCCACAGCCTGGCTTCCATTCAGTAGCTTTTGTGTCCATTGCCCAAGCTGCTCTCAGGACTTTGACCCCAATTTTGACCTAAGTCTGTAAGAAAGGTGAATGCACTTGCATCCCTTAACACCTCTTAAACTTAAAAACTCTTTGGGCTGAGATTTCAGAAGCCTAGACTTTAAACAGGCCCTCCTTTTTCCAGATGTATGTAACAAATGGTTTTCTCATAAATCAATTTTCCAAATTTTGCTTCTGTTCATTGCTCATACTGGTTACGGATTGCTAAAATGGATCTCACAGCAAACAGAAAGGGACCTGCAGGTGTAAATTATGTAATTCTGCACCCTCTCCCACGGGTGGGTAGTAATCACCAGGTTGCTGGTTCTCTGGTCCTTTTTAAGTTCTAATTGTGCAAATTTGTAACCAAGTTATGACTTAGGTGGAAATAAACTTCAATAAATGTACTAAAGAACAGGTGATCCTTGAAGGATATGGTAATTCATTGAACTTCCAAATTAAATCCATAGGGTTCTAATGCATAAAATATTTCCAGATACTGCCTGAAGTATTCTCAATAGTGATAATAAAACCTCTCCATACTCCTCAGATTTTTTCATTTTTAAATATATTGAATAGCACTTTTTTCTTTTTTTTTTCTTTTTTTTTAATTTATTGAGCTTCCAGTATGTCATTATGTGTTTTGAACTGCTGATCAAATTTGATGAATACCAACCAATATTTCTAGGTTCCATTGTTCCAAAAGTAGATTCTTCATTTTACATGATCAGAAATCTTCTGAAGAAAAAAGCCAGATCCCCTTGTGATATGTCATTTCACAGTTTAAAACAAAAATCACAGCTACTGTAGCTTACAGCAGGGTGCACTGCAAAAGCAAAATGATTTGGGGATGGGAGGAGGAGTAGTATACCCAGCACCAGTTAAGCAGTTCAGCAAAAACATTAATTTGGGCTGGAAGTTGTTCCCCTTAATAATGTTGCATTTGGTTCCTGAACAGCCTAAAGTAGGATGTTAAATACACTGACTTTTGCTCTTCTTCTCTATATAGTATATTTTCAACTTTGTTATTTTGAATACTGAGATATAAACTTTAAAGTCAACTACAGTACTTAAGGGGGGAAGCAGGTAGTAGGTTTTCTTCACGCTAAAAATACTTTGTAAGAGATTCTGACCTACTTCTGTTTGTGGTGCCACCTGAGTTAATTGCCTATATTATTTTGATGGTTAACCTGCTCAAGTTGGATGTTTTTCACAGATGACCACATCAGGGACTCTTCATCATCTCCAAGAGCCCATTTCTTGACAGTTTTTTTTATCCACATCAAGTTTGCAGAAGTTTCTTAAAAGTCCCACCTTGAAAAATTTCTTGGACATAGAAAGGTGGGTAAGCTTTTTAATTAATTTTCACAGATGAAAGGTGTATTTCAAAACTCCATCTGTTTTTCACTTAAAAAAATGGAAAAACTTCTAATGTATTAAAAATGTAAACATAACTTTTCTTTCAGGGGTATATATACATAATATATATGTATTTCTCTGCTATATGTTAATATTCCTTGAAAACTGAACATACTTCTCTCTTTCATATCAATGTGTCCTAGCAAGAATTTTTAATGGTACTGTATCATTACTCTTAATCTGTTTTCCATTATGCTATTTTCTGGGATAACTGACATTAGTACTTTCTCTTGAGTTTTATTTAATTCATTTTGCGTACATTTTTTTCTACCTTTTAAAATATGGTCAACTCATTCACCAGTAATGTTCCCACTGAGGTCTATTATCACATAAACTCCAAATTTGAAGGAGCTAAGAAATGGTCCCGTGTTTTTATGAATGAGTTAGATTATCAAAAATTAAAATATCTCTACATGAAGCACCAGTTTCACACATTTCAATAGCAATAGAAGTAATGCCAATTTAGATTCTTAAAATCCAGTTGAGTTTAGGTTGAGAAGCAGCAGAAGTGCTTCAAAGTCACGTAAGGTGTGTGGGTGTATCTGTGTATGTTCTGTAGCTTTGTCTCTATAGTGTTTGCATCCTAGTGAAGTTTGTATAATGACACTTCAGTTCAAAACATCTGGCACCATCTCATCGATTTCTTGCATCTTTCTCAGTATCTGTTGAAAGAGGAGAAATGATTTTATGCAGGTGAGCAGGCACGCACAGGAAGAGGAACTGCTAAATACCCACTTGTCAGCTTGAAAGCACAGGTCAGCCAGCAGGAACAGACATTTTATTCCCTAGCCCTGCATTAACATGTACCTGAGAGAAATATAAAGTATGGTGTACATCTGCATATATACATACATATAGGGGGTGTTAGCCTGGAGGAGAGGAGGCTGAGGGGGGATCTCATTGCTCTCTACAACTCCCCAGGAGGAGGCCGTGGTGGGGGTGGGTTGGTCTCCCCTGTACCCAGTGAGACAGGATGAGAGGAGATGGCCTCATGGGATGGTTTCGATGGGGTATCAGGGGAAGCTTTTCCACATAAAGGGCTGTAAAGCATTAAAGCAGAATAGCCAGGGAAGTGGTGGGGTCACTATCCCTGGCAGTGTTCAGAAGCTGTATGAATTTGGCACTTTGGAACATGGTTTAACGATGAGCACGGTGGTGATCCAAGGTTGGTGGCTGGACTTCATCATCTTTCCAACCTTAACTATTCTATTGTTCTGTGTACTCAGTAACCTTTTCAGAGATAAGATTGGGAGACTAGAAGTTAAAAGCATGAAACGTAAGTTTGCCTCATTTTTAACGACTGATTTCCTAATGCAAAGTGAGGAATTAATATTTTACAGGCTTATTAAGCAAGTCATATTAATTCAGTCTGTGTGTTCCACTGATAATGTTACAGAAGACTACACTGGTCATCTGTTTTACTCTTCATTTACTGCTCTGGAATTTGTTTCATATGAACCTCTACACAATGTTAACACTCCTTATACAATCCAAATGAAGTCCCTTGATAAATATTTCATATAAGCAACTAACAGAGAGTTCTGAGAACTGCTTACCCTGCTTTTCTCTGTGTGTTTCACAGATACTGAGGTACAGTAGATCTACCATGAGGACATTTCTTAAATGAATTTGCCTTCTTGGAGGAAAAAATGTAAAAATTGCAACATTTTGGCATTGTTTACTTTTAAAGAGCAAAACTGTAAATGGAGGGTGTATGAAAGAACTGTTTCAGGGAGGGTGGCTGCTGTGTAAGCAGCAGCAAAATAACATGCATGTGTGGGATTTTGCAGAATGTCTTAAAGAGCACTGTAGCTGTTCATTTGGGTGTGGGTGGTGTAGAAGGGTATTGAATGGTCCTAGAAAGGTCTTAGTGCAAGTACAAAGAAGATGTGTGAGCCAGAGGTCACTGTCTAGCAGACCAGAGAGCAGCAGCAGGTTTGAAAATGTTACATATTCCAATGGCACATTTTGCGAGGGCAAAATGCCCATAGATTTTAAAATTCCCAAAACCCACAAAACAAAATACTAGGAGCGGGGCACAATGAAAAAAGACAAAACCAGCAGTGGGGAGGCACTCACGGTGAAATTGTGCAGCCAGAGGCATAGGCGTGGTGGCCCGTGTAGCGGATGTCGCAGCGGACTATGTTGTTGGAGTAATCGGATTCAGGCACCAGGTAGCTGGGGTTTACACTCACCTGGAGGGGAAAATGCACACTGCCTGAAAGTCTACTGCCACATTTCAGTTGGTAACTCACATGCCAAAGGATGCAAATGTAAACAGAAGAAAAAAAAGACTCCCAAAAAAACCCAAACCTCCCCATTCCCAATACACTTACCTTCAGAATGTAATTTCCAGGCTTTACATCAGTAATATCAATCCACTGGCAATCTATGTCAGCATTGTAAGTGTCGTAGCAGCCAGGGCTCAGACCCTTAAGAATGAAGTTAAGATGGATGTAAAAAAACACTAATCTTTAGAAACAGTGACATTCTAGACATTAGGGACACTCAGACTGAAGTTCACTTAACCATCACAGTTCACTTAGGAAATTGACTTAGAAAATTAGTCTTATTTTTAGTTGGCATTTTATTTGTATGTCTAAACTAGAGCACCTAAGTCAAATCTACCACTTTTATAGACTGCCCTTTATTACTACTGGATAAAAAACACCTATAATATTGACAGTTGTTCATCTGTGAGGTATGTGTATTTTCCTGTAATCACGTACAGTACTCCTTTTATGTGAAAACTGTTGATGTTGTTATTTCCTGTTCTTTATAAAAGATCAGAATACAATAAAAATTGACCAAAGACTGGAGGTAAGTATCTGTAAACGTTGAGTGAATGTCTTCTGAGATCATGAGTACAGACAGACTTGATCACCATGTTGGAACCCCCCTCTACCCTTAGAAATGATGCAACTTTTTGCTATGGATGTAGCCTGTCCAAGTGCCATCTTTGAATAGTAGGGTTAAGGGTCATTTTCACATTAAGCTTTGCATGGAAATGGTGTCTCTTCAGCCAAACAGTGACATAAAAATCTGAGGGAACTGAAAATGTAGCCTTTATTCCAGATGCATCTTTCTGAAAAATTCTTTGTTGTTAGGAGCATTAGTAAGAATCGCCACATATGAATGTTTCAGTGGTTCAAATCTGGTGTCTTTAGCTGTGGCCAATACAGATTGCTGCAGGCAGAGCTGATCTGTTCTGGCAACACACAAAGTGCAGAAAACCCAAGTCCTGCAGGAATTCCCTCTTGACCCAGCTGGTGATCAGCTCAGACTGTTGCATGTTTGTGCCAAGTCTGAGGCTGGAGGAAAGATTTACAGTCCAATCACAAACCCCTGAAATACGGGCTTCCAGTGGAAATGCTGACACAGCCATTGATTCTAGTGACACAAATACTCCAGCTGTAAAATATGTATGTTCCTTAGTTAGAGGTCAGTCTACAGAAGTAGCAAAGGTATTTATAAAACCTCTTCAAAGCCTCTGTGTATTGCAGATCATTCATTATAGTTAAAATTCAAATGTGGACACATCAGCCAGTGAAACATAGCTGTCATTTCTCTGTGACAGAATAACTACCTTCCAGATTAAAAGCTGCAGAAAAAGGGATACAAGTTTATGTATACGTATGGCCACGCTGAGTTAAACCACAGATCCATCAAAGCTCTGTGTCATGTCTCTTGACAATGGTCAGCAGCAGATGCTTAATGAGAAAAGAACGTAAGGAATAGGATGTGTAATGTCAGACAAATTCCTTCCACTAGGCATTTGACTGTATTTAAGGCATGGGGTACCATCAAATTTTTGTTTTTAATAACATCCATTACTTTGTCTAAATTCTTCTTGGGCCCATGGGGATTTTGGATCTCTGCAACATCAATGGCAAGGAATTTAATACTTCATTCATGTGTCCAAAGAGCACTCTCTCTGTTTTAAAGCTGTTGCCTGACACGTCTTAAGTTCATATATTGTCAGAAACATCAACGATTGTCAGTAAATATCAATAATTTCCTCTTTCAATCCACAACCAGTCAAGTTTTGGTCTTACTTCTGGTTTTCCAAATGGAATAGTCTATGAAGTCTCTTAGCCATACTACACCACTAATTAACCTTGTTCTGCTGGGTTTGGCTGGTTAGGATTTTTTAAGCTTTTCTTAAGCAGTTCTGAGAGATGGTGATGCACTATTCAAGGATTTGTCTACCCTAATGGTATGTTCCATTTTCCATGTTCCCCTAATAAGCTGTGGCACCTGGCTTTATGTTTGTACGTGGCCCATCATAACATCCACACAGCTGCCATTGTCCTTAATTGCCTCCTGCAATTATTAATTGCCTCCAGGCACAGAACAATACTCTGACATTCCCATACCAGACTGCCAGGCAGCAGCTGCAGGTGTTCATAGAATCCAGCACCTTACAGCTTCAGACTCCACCAGGGAGGAAATACCAGCTACGAGCTCTGGCAGCAACCAAAGACATCAGTCTGGGGGCATGAGCATTGGGAACAGCTCCTTTGCTGGCTGTCCTGAGTGCCTCTTAGCAAGCCTGACCTGTCCTGCTGCCATGAGAACTCGTGGTGTGTGTTAATATAGTTCAGCTACCAGTGGTGTACTACTTGAGTGTCACTGGCCTTTAATAAGAAACCCATGGCTAACAGCACATGGGTGAATTATCAGTCTCCAGGTTGGTATCCTGGTCTCTATGATGGGGAATTCCAGAAGCTAATTAGGGCATCAGCTAATTTGGGGCATCAGGTGATTGGCAGTTATCCAAATACAACCTAGGGAGGGGAAAGACACTCAGCTGTCTCCAAAGCAGCTCCTACCTGTGTGTGTGCTGTACATGCATACCGCCTGTAATATCCATAATCACAGGAAGTATCTTCAAGGCAGAAACTTGCTTTGTGTCCTTCAGCAACTTTTCTATGTGAGCTCGCATCCAACAAGTCATAGTGGCTGAATTCATCCATGCTGTGATAATGTCTGTTAAACCATAGACACATTATTAGAGATGGATCAGACCTTATCAATAACATTTTCACATTCCTATTTGATCTACATCCTGTTAAATCTGGACAAATTTTATTTACTACCCAAAACTTGTGTATTAGTATACTTTCCTACTACTGACCACTCAATTATTTTCATTACTCTGATTTTCAAGTACTACATGTCATCATCTCTAAATAAATAACAGGTTTTAATTTGGTACAGAAAAGATTCATAGCAGCACTGTTTTTCCAAAATTTTCTGTTTCACCTCTTTTCCAATAACAATAGCAAGTACTGAGTAGTTCATATTTGAATTGAACATCTTATAAGTGATTTCAACCAGATTTTTGCTAGGAATGCTTACGTTACATACTATAAATTCCATGAAGTTTGCTACTTGCTAGCAAAGCCCCAACAATTTGATTTCACATTTCCATGACCCTCAGACAATGTAATACATTTATAACATTGGTGAAGACAAAATCTGCATGAAGAAATCAGTTTCTGTGTACAAGCAATGCAGATTTCGTTCAATATCAACTGTTTTTGCAGTCTATACTTAATGCTGTCTATTTCAGAAGTGTGTATGCTTTTGATTTGGGTGAAGTGATGTATTCTTGCTTTCACACAGAGTGACTAATAGCTCGTACTGTGGAGTTTTAATATCTCATATTCTTGTAATTTCTGAATGTGTGGAAAAAGAAACTTGTCTTTTCTACCTGCACTATGTCTTTGCAGCATTTGGCTGCCATTACTTCTGAGTGCTTTCAGCTCAAGAGGTATGCGAAAAAGGCCAAATTAAACAAATTTCAAATGTATTGGAAAAACAAAGCAGCACAGGAGCCTCACAAGCAAGCACATCCAGAACACTAAAACGGGTCCACAGATGATGATGACTAAGACTGAGGTCTGATGGCTAGCCAAAGTAATTGGCAGTTAGAGTTCATTTCCAAATGGGTTTGCTTCACTGCTATGGAAATGATCACGAGAGATGCATTTTTTGTAGGCAGTGTATTTTCTGTCCAAGAACTGAATCAACATCAGAGACACTTTGCATCTGGACTGTGATAGCTGGGCTATTGTGGCACAATAAGAAACTGTTTTTCTACAAATGGAAAACTTCAGCTGCTCTCTACCCATTTCATCCATTTATGCAGTTGTTCATATGCATCCTAGCATGCAGTTTGTAGGTGTGAGGGTTGGGAGATTTTTGTTATTGGTGAAGATTTTTTTCAGGGATAGAGGTTAACTAAAGCATTTGTGGAGGCTTTTTTGTTAGGTTTGATTTAGTTTTAGCTTTTTGATGCTTGCAAGGTTTGTAAACTGATAATATGAGTTTTTTTAAAAGAATTTTTTCTAATGATACTGATTTTTCATTCAATGTCTAAAACCTCTGAGCCTAGAGAGAAATATTCCATTGGCTCAGAGGCCTTCAGATCAAGCCCACATTGCATGCCAATTTTAAAAGAGAAAAAGTTATACCTGTAACAGCAGAGTTGTATTTTAAGTAAGGTGGAAGTAAGTATTTTGAGTAATTAATTCTAGGCTGAGAAGTAGCAAAAATTGGAACAAACCTGCAAACTGCTGCATATGAGTTTTCTGAAAAGGTGCAAGTTTGCAGTGTTACCTGCTCCCAAAATGTTGAAAATGTACTTGCTGTGTGTCCCTTGCTGTGTTTCCAGCATATATACTATTTCTAGAGCAATGCTGCTATGTCAAAATATCATCAGATATACACAGAGAATATTACTGATAATGGGTTCAGTCAACTCAGTAGCTTTCCTTTTTCAAATTGATCAGACCATTCCTTGTGAAAAAAACTAACTCATTAAATTCAGCTCAAGAAGTATGGGTCGCTGTTTAAAATTATGTGTTATTATAGGGAATATGCTAGTAAACATATATTTTAGGGTATCTACTTATTTTAACATGGTTGGGACTTCTATTAACTGATTACACTTAAATGTAAGTGGACTACATGTAAAATAAAATGACAAAGTGCTACTGTCAAATCGCATTTCAGACTTGTATTTATGTTTAATCTACACATTGTAAGAGCTTCATACATATAGATAAGCTCTGTATCCATCTTTGTTTCATGTGTCTGTATAAAGAGTAATTACCACTACATACAAAGAGTAATTAGAACTACATAAAATTAATCAGATAGTAAAAGGCCAAAGTTTCCACATGGTTTCTCTCTGCTGCACTTTAGTTTTAGAAACTGTGCCCTTGTAAGTAACAGTTTGTTAGTGAAAAGCATAATTAGAAGATGCCATACTGAGCACTTCACTCACTGGTGACAGCTGTGCCACTCCCATGAATAACGGGGTCTGCTGGGCAGAAAATCCGATGTGCCTTGATTTTTCACTCTTTGGGGGAATCTCATGAGCACCCGATTGTCGTAGTCTCTAACATCTGCTCGATAAGCTGAACTGCAGTGATGCAAATCAAAGAAAACAAAGGAAAAAGCCATAAATGCGCAAGGAATACTTTGAAAAATGCTTTTTTAGTCTCAGAAGTAACTGATAGCAGAGATCTTTTCAGGCTCCATAAGCCTCGTGCACTGGAGATTCACACCGGAGTTCCATATGGTGTGGAAATGCCTGGTGTCAGACCAATACCTGAGTAAGATTCAGATCTGGTTTTAATTTTACAAATGGAAGTTTGACCACTGCCTGACTCTGTCTATGAAGATCACTGTTGAGCTGTAAAATTACTCTGGTAGCAAAAATTACAATTTTATTAGTTGCTGTTAACCAAAATAACTCCCTGTGTATGCAAGATCACACAACAGATGTTTGATTCCATTGTAAAAAAACCCTAATATGTATATGAATCAGGTTGTGTTTTCCTTTCCTATTATCTACACTCTTTTAAATACTGGACTATTTTAATCTACTAATAGCCATCAAGAACACTTCAATGAGTCTTCATTGTGAAGCCAGCAAAAAAAAAAAATACTCCTTCTTATGTCATATTTTCTTTTTTCTGTAAGTGAAGAGCAAGCATGACCCTGAAACAGACGGACAAAAATTAATAAATCTGTTTTGCATGATAAGGTATCAAACAAGTTAAAATGGTTAAAAACAGCCATGTTGATTTCTTTCCAAACAAAACAGGAAAAATCCCTCTTTGCCAACTGAACAAGACCGAACTTCATAACAAAGCTGTTATTTCAACCCCTTAAGAGACTCTGAAACACTTTTCAGAGGGATTTTAGTTTTAGGAGACATTAAAAGGCATAGGCCCAGAAACAATTAGCTTATTATAATCTCAATAGTAAATTGTGCTGGTTAAGAATAGCATTTTTGTTGTTTGGTTTTTTTTGTTCGTTTTTTTTTTTTTAATGAAGTAACATATGATCTTGTGGGAGTAGAGGAGGGAGATGAAAATCAACAGATTGAAGTGATTTTCCAGGTGTCTCCATTTCACAAAATTCAGAAGTGTTGGAGTGAGCCTGACAATAGAAACATGTAATGCAACTTTTCACAGCATGTAGGTTCTTCAGGAGATCTGCAGCTTGTGTCTCTAATATGCCAAGACTGCTTTCTGATGTGTACACTCTACCATCTACCACAAACTTGGAAGGAGCTAACAAAGGACTGTGTTTCCTTGACCTCTCCAGCCTCATCCTTCTTCCCTCTTCACCGTGCTCACGGGTGGCAACATGAACATGGCAACCCACAGCAAATGGGCAAAATCCTGGGACAATGCCTACCTTGCCAAGCAGTTCTCCTCGGCAGCACATCTCAAGTTATACATGGACATCCTCTGGACATATGTGGACGCCTGGATGTAATAGGGATCCGGGACTAAGTCAGGGAGACCTGCAGTTCATCAAACCAACCACATAACAGCAAGATCAACCCAGGACACGTTTGCAAATATTTGGCTACCATCCCAGTCGTTAGGAGCCGTCGTTTTGCTACGGACCCCTGCTCTCCGTTAACCTCGCATTCCCCTCTGCTCAGGCTTGTCCCAAATACCCCAAACATGGCGTTCAGGACGCGGACCCCGCGGTAGGGGCAGCTCGCCCCTGTCCCAGACGCGGGGAGCGGGCTGCCCGCAGCCCGAGAGCCGGGCGGGCGCCTGCCGGGTCAGGCTCTGCCCCGAGCCGGGGCCAGGCAGGGCCGGCGGTCCCGCAGCTCCTCCCGCCGGCACCGGCGGTCCCGCAGCTCCTCCCGCCGGCACCGGTGTGCACGGGGCGACCGGGGCCGGGGCCGCGGCAGGGGAGGGACGGGACGGGACGGGACGGGACGGGACGGGACGGGACGGGCGGAGAGGAGGGAGGGAAGGAGGGCTCTTACCGTACTGGAAGTAGCCGGTGCCATAGCCGGGTCTGTACCTGCTGCCCTGGCGGGGCCTCTCGTAGGTGTCGTAGTAGTTGTAGTAGGGGTTATCGTCCGTGTACTTGTAGGGGTTGTAGGGGTCGTCTCCTACCATGACATCTTCCCGGCCGGGCCTGAAGCTGCCCAGGGGCGGCAGGCTGCCGCCGCCGGTGCTGCTCCCGTTGCCGTCGGTGCC
>JANRMJ010000079.1:48928214-48938582 GCA_025584955.1 Alethe diademata
GACAGGGAAGGAACTGGAACAAGGGGTGGGGAATGCCAAACAGGGCAGTATCAGGTGTGGATAGAACTTACGGAAGAAATTGTTTTTTATTTCTGTGCATGCAATTGAGATCAGAGTTTGGCTGAATCCATGTATTTTGTCAAAGGCAGAAGACCACAGTCACCTTTGGGATATTGATGAATTATAACCACCAGGCGGTCTTTCCGGTGCAGGTGGTGCATTGTTGTATCACGTGTTTATTCTCCCTAAGTATCTAACTTACTAGATCTGCAGACTTCCCAGTCTTTATGAAGTGTTCTGTAACAAGGAAGAAATTAATGGTCAAAATCAGTAATGAGCCACAGTAGTCAAATCTAGACTGGATCATTGTGAGAGCTGTGGCTGGGCCAGAAGGTTATAAGGTTTCAGCTCATCTAATTACTACGGATTGGGTGGGGGGAAGATGTTTAGCATCTGCCAATGCCTACAGGTGCTCAGCACCAACTTAGGTAGGGCCCAGTGTGAGTACATGTATGTGTAAAAAGAAATTGGGCTATTCCCCACACATGCATGCAGGATTACAGAGAACAGCAGAAATAGCATTTACAGAATCCTCCTGACCTGGAATTCACCTCATCCTTTTTCAGTACATAAACTACTGTAAATATCAGATGTGACATACTGCAGTTTGATGCAAGCCAGTACAAAATTGCATTTAAAGAAGCACCTCCTCTTCTAGCAACTGGGTAGAATGAAATATGACCCAATTTCCGCTGCTTCTTACATGCATCAGATATTTGCTTCTACAAGGTCTCAGTTACTACTAGAAAAACAGCATATTTCGTGCAGTTATGTACAAAGAGAAAAGGCTTGCTTTGTACAGAACAGAACAGATTTTTATCCTGGTAATACAACTCACCTCAATACCTAAAGGAAACCCCAAGCTGAGTATTATTTTAAAAGGTGGTGAAGAGTTACATTTAAAAGTAAAATACAGCTTTCCTAATTTCTGCCCCATTTCCTTACTGAAGAGAGGAATGGAAGATCTGGTTCCTGTGTATTACAGCACAGGTAGGGCCAGTGAAGGTCACCACAGATGTTGCTTCCAAGATTATAGGCACAGATTTATTAAAATGCTGAGTATGTACAAAGAGAACCCTGAACCTGGTTGTGGAGGAGAACATGATAGATTCCTGGGTGATTATCTACATAGAAGAAGTAACTGCTAGATGGTATTTTCATTCCCAACAATCCCCCAGTATTCCCTTCCTCTACAGTATCTCAGAATGCCAGAAGGAGCAGCTGCAGCTCTTGAAGGTGGACGTGTTAACCAACTCCACTTCTGAGATCCATCCCAGTTTTCAACAGCAAGAATGGCCAACCTCTGTCTTTGTGCCAGAGTCTCCCTTAGGGGGATGATGTTTCCCTTGCTCACCAGGTGTGTGAAGAACTAATACTCTCCTTGACCTGCTGCATCAACCAGTGCCTCAGTTTCAGCTGTGTTTCTTTCCTCACCACAACATCAGTCAGGCTCTGTCTCCAGCTGCCACTCTCCATTGTGTCCTTGTGATGGCCCAACACAGGAACAGAGCCTGCAGGTCAGGTTGTGAGGCAGAGACAAAAGAAAGGACTATAAAATCTGAAAGTGATTCCAAAAAATGCATCCTTTTCCTCCACAAGAATTAACTATACGTGACCTAATCACTAAAAAATATATTTTAGAACAAGACCTATCTTCTTATGTGCAGAGGAATACTTCTAACTGGACTCATCAGAAGATTTCCTGAAGAAAGAACACAGCTACAAATATAATGGGCAATGTCAGAGTTTTACAAGTGGTAACTAGTTAAATATTTTATAAAGGATCAACGGAGAGGGAGACTGGATATTAAGAATACTGAATTATGGGTTAGCTTTTGCCAAACACTTGTTTTTTTTATCTTTGTTCATATCACAAGCTCTGAATTCCAATCTTCCATTATTCCAAATTGGAATAATGTTCCAATATTGTTCTGGGAACAATAATAAAAAAAGTGCAGGTACTGTGCATCACTAATGTAATTTATACCTGCCAGATATATGAAAAAAATTACATTAAATACTTGGAAATTCACAAAAGTATTATTTTCTGTTGTCTATTAAATACCTGAAAAATATTTTAAATTTGCAGTTACACAATTTTTTTTAAAATATTTGTTTTTATTAGTTACTAAAAGCCAGTAAATATTTAAAGAGAAAATCACTCAACTTCCAGCCTTTATAGTTATACCTCTGCAAACAAGCCAATATACAACAGTAGTGTGCCTCTGTGTGTTTGTGGAAAAAAGAAATAGGCAAAGAACAGGAAGAACCAAAGACTACTTCAGAATTGATCTAAAGAGATGAAATACGTATGGAAGGCTTTTTTTTTTGTTTCAGCATGTTGAAGGCTGTTTGTTGTATAGTTCATTTACTACACTTTCACAAAAGTATGAAATGTGTTCACAATTCCGGGTGCAAAATAAACATGTTATTGTTTGAAAGTTGATATGTAGTACCAGGAAACACCACAGGGATGGATTTTATAAAAAAATGGTCCGAGCAAACCTGGCAAGTTGAAAGGTATCAGTAGCCAAAATCATTCCCTGGTAGTTTTATTTTTACAATACCAAGTCCATTTTATTTTTGCTCTGTTGGAGCATGAGATACATGTTGTTGCTGGAAGGAGCACTCTGCTTTAAAAACAAGGACAAAATCTTGTGACGAGCAGCAAAAGAGTATTTGTTGATGTCTGATGTTGATCAGACTCCAGAGGGCCTGATCTCAGCTCTATCACTAGTGTGCCGTGCACAGCCATGGGGTGCTTGGTTTTCCAAGTGGGATGCTGCTACTTAGCTTGCCCAGTGATGTTATTTTCTCTGTCTCAGGCATGCACTTCAATGAGGGGATTGCAGAAGTTCAGTTTACAGTGCTGCTGTTGTTAGTCACAAAGCATAACAAACCAAGGACTAACTGCTTTCATGTGCCACTGAAATGACCTTTTCCTTTCTTTTGGGCCTCGGATTTTCTCTTTGTGTCTGATGTGCCTTTGTGTAAATTTGTGTAAAGTCTTTGTAGCAAAAAGCCCCTAAAGCTAAAATCCTGATCCTGGAACCCCAAAAAAAAATTGCCATTGATTTTGGTGCAGGCAAAAGATTGTGGGACATTTACCTGACATAGTTCTTTAAATGAGTTGAACTATATTAATTGGTCACCCTCTGAATGGTAGAATTTTCAGTCTTTTTATCAGGGAAGTAGCCATTATTTTCTTCTGTGGCAGGGAATTGCAAAACAGTCTTGGCTCATTACACACACACACAAAAAAAGTTATGGTGTGTTAGCAATAAATGCTTAAGTGAAGCAACTCTAGATTTTCAAAACAATACCCATAATCTGGGTGTTTTTGAAAATTCTGCTTTTTCCTGTAGATCCAAATTTTTCATATATTTTCAACCTGTCTTTTAAAAATGGCTGTAGTTACCTTAACTCTAAAAGACTATTTAAATTGATGAATGGCTAGCTTTAATTTTTTAAAATTTAAGTGGAAAATAATAAGTGAGTAAGTCATTCCTTTGAGGCATGATTTCAAATTTTACCAGCATAAATTCATCCATACTTCTCAAATCAAATCAAATTTCATGCTTTTTTATTAATTAGAAAATTATGAGTTCCATTAATTGTTCTCTGGCCTTTTATGCAAGAGGTTTTCCAGTGCCTTTGATCATTCTTAATTTATTGCCTAATATATTTCATGTACATTAGTTTTCTCTCCTTCGTGGCAGAGAAATAAAGCAACTGGTGATGCTGCACAGTTATAATTCCTTAAGTGTTTTGTAATAAAACACAAACAAAAGACTCACTGCTGTATGAAAAAAATGTAAAATACTGGTCAGTATAAAAATCGTTTTGTGGCACAATAAGATGCTTCAAAAATAACGTTTTTGAAAAGCAAAACAAGAAAAGAGGTGGTGAAAGATTGCCTCTTTATTCTCCTAATACACCAGTGCCCTGCATAACTCATGCCAGCCTTTAAAATGGAGCTCTCATTTCATCCTTTTTATTGGGCTTTTTTATATTCCTAATTTGCCAGTGCATATAGGAACTGCTTTCATTAAAGGCTTGAGAAAGAAAAGACTTTGTCTTGTTTTCTTTTTATGCTTGTACAGTGTTTATGCTGTCCTGGAATGTTTCTCCAAAGCATACTTGTTTCCAGAGGATAATGGCACTGGGCCCTTCCCTCGGTGAAGTGGGCAAACTAAACAACATAATTTTCAAGGAAGCAGCCTCAACAAAAATAAAAATATAAACATTATGTGGAAAGTACCTGATTTCACTGTTCGTCCTCCTGACTAAATATTCCTTCTGATTTGAATTTATGCCCACTGAGACCTCAGTTCTGCAGTGCTCTGCATGCATTCAGGCACCAACCCACCAGCAAACATCACCACAGCAGAAGTCATAACATCATTTTTCTCCATATGCAGTATTGTTCACCTACATTAATCTGTCACATTTGAAACACTTGATTTACAGTGTATGAACAAAAGGTTTTGTAATTGCAGCTAATGTCTGCATGTTGAAAACTTTTAATAACAATGATACAGAAAATAATTCACAGAAATAAATTGTTTTTTCACCTGCACTTTGAAACCAGTTCCAATACTGTTAGATGAGAATTTACATTAATGCTGTCACCCTCATTTGAACTACAAAACATATGTAGCTACCTTTACCCCAGCTACTGGCTTCTTCTTGAGTGGCAATGCCATTTTGTGTGAACACAATCAGCCTTACTGTATAAGACAGTAAAACCTGTCCTGCAGCTTCTGTGTATCAAAGTACTGACACAAAATACCTCTAAAGCTGCTATAGCATATGACAGGAACCCAAATTCTAGTAGTTCAAAATAATAATCAAGATTTGATGTCATCACAGCCTGTATGAGCCTAAAATAAATACAACTAAAAAGAGGGCAAATATGTATGGAGTTTCCTCGCAGTATAACAAACAAACAAAAATACCTTCATCTTAGCATTTAATTTTTCAGAGCCTGTTTTGTGCTTAAAACCAAACCAAAGCAGAAACAATGTACTTTCATTTTGGAGTCCTTTTAAAAAATAATAAAACAGGAAAAGATATGACAGGCTGGGCAGGCTGACAGCAACCCTTTCTCATGGCAATTCATTTATGAGAAAATACACCAAGACTTGCCAGTTCCAGATTCAGTCACATTGTCTGCCTTCGGGGATGTAAACAGTTCCCTTTAGTGTATTCCAGCCACCATGCAATCCAGTACCTGGGAAGTCCAGAAATGGGCTTGTGAACCGTTTTATTTTAAAGTCTTCCACTTTGTATAATGCACAAAATAGTTCTTGGAAGACCATAAGGGTTTCCTCCCAAGAGAACATCAAAGGCATTCATCAATGCAAAGAGCATCTGCATCCTTCTTTACAAAAAAAGCATTTCATGCAACATGAATAATCTCTCAGAGAAGTAGAGGAACTTTCTTGTTTGCCTAATCCTTTCTGAAGTGACCCGAAATTCAAATCCATTTGCAGCCTGAATAGTGTCAAGCTGAACTTGTCAATCATTTCAAGATGAGCTCTATCATATTTGATGGAAAAGAATTGTACTGCCATCTTAATACCATAGCAATTAGATTGTAACACTGCAGCCACTGATAAAGTCTTCAAAATTTGGCCTTACTAGTCATTAAAATCAATAGGATGCTGGATATTCATCAGCAGGACAGCAAACCTTGGAAATGGGGAATGAACAAAGGGTAGAAAAATACTTTTTTTTTTTCTGATTTTGCATTAACTCAGACATAGTTGAAAATATATGGTTTTCCTTTTAAATTGTTATTAATAAGTACACACTGACTAGATAAAGTGGATGTCGAAAATGTCCATCTTGTCCCTCATTTCCTGAGTCCGGTGCTTCATTAGGGCTAACATAAGAGCCAGACCATCGGCTCAGCACTGCTTTCTCTCAACACAAAGGAAAATATTTAGGGTCTTGATTAAGCCCTGCCTGCGAGCCATGCTCGTGTGGGAGGCTGAATCACACCATGATTAGTGGGACAGCTGGAAGCCCTGGCGACAGACGCAGAGCACAGCGCAGAGGTTCTGAGCAAGGGAGGAGCCAGAGCATCAGAAAGAGCTGCGTGGTGGATCCTGAGCCCTCAGTGTGCTGGTGGGCCCAAGGAGCACCTTCCACCCTTCCCTCCCTGCCAGTAACAGCTGCATCTGACAGAGCCAGAGAAGCCAGAACAAGTCTTCCTTCTGGCCTCCTGTACCTGGTTTTAGTAAAGGATCTCAGGGCAAAGGAATGTCTCAGTGTGCCAGCAGGAATTTGTTGCTGTTGTCGCATGCTTCCCATACCACCTGATACAAAGGATAATTGATGTAGGTTTTCCTTAATTTTGAACACATTTTGCACATACAGTAGGAAAAGACAACTCTTATTCTCTTTGTACAATTTCCAAAATCCAAAAGGATCAATTATATCCACAGGAAGCAAAGCCTCTGCCATTGACACTTGCCTGCAGCTTCTTTGGATCTGATACATTTGGATCTGACACATCTGTGGAGCCATTAGCAGTGAGTGCCTTTTATGAGACATTGCCTCTGATATTTTTATCATACTCTCCAGACATTATACCACGAGAGCACTGTCAGTGTGGTGCTCTGATACAGTACGACAGGGAGCTTTTCCGTAATGTAGCTGCAACTGTCACAAGAAATAGCTTAGCATGGGTGGTATGTGAGGGCATGCAGCTTGTGTGCTGGGGGAGTTGTTTAAAGTAGTGAAAAGCATGATTTTGTAGTAAGAACCAAGGGACTTAGTCTGCATTTCTTTTATTGTTGCCAATGGCAGCTTCTTTCATCCAAAGAGATTAAAATATGCTCTTAAGTGCCTGCAAAGCCCTGGAATGTGTGGTTTACAGCAGTATTAAGAACTGACCTATAATTACAAATAGATATGGCACTAGTAATTTATTTGGTAAGCTTCTGAAATGCTGACTGTTTCATTCCTTCTTATAGATTGAATTTAGGTTGTACAAAAAGCAGGCAAAGCAGGAGGTCATGGTTTCCCCCCACCTCCCCTCCCCGAGGAACTCAAACAAAGCATGTTATTTCTGGATGTAGTCTGGGTCTGAGTGTTTTCTTTCCTTCAGAATCCATGGCACCAAAGCATCCACAGCTCTGTGTAACCCAAGCTGAAGCCGGTCAGTTGTTTCTTATATGATACTCTTAGTGACAGAGTTGTCCACTTTATAACAATGGTCTCTGCAGATAAAGTAATAGGTCAAAAAGGAGATTTTCAGTGTTTGGAAACAGCTTATAGACACCACATTGCTGTAAAAACCCTACTGTAGAAAGCCTTGCCACCTTTGCAAATGGTGGCACTCATTGCTTTCCCTGTGCCAAGAGAAAAGACTTTGGCAGAGGCCAGTCAGCAGAAAACTGAGGCCTTTGTCTTTACAATAAATTGATATACTTGTCACTCATGTAAGACTGAAAGATACCCATCACCTAAGACCAGAGAACTAGCCCTCAAAATATGGCTTAAAGAGTGAAACTGTGAATTCTGTTTTATATTGATGAACTAGTGAATGAGCTAGTGGCTATTGTTCTAAGTCAGCTCTTCAATTTTTTAAAATAAATCAAATTTTTGGTAGTATATCAGACATTAAGAAGTGAAATCCACTGTTATTTTAATCTTGTGTGTTGACCTACTTACTGCAGCAATGACATATTCTGAACTGGAATATCCAAAATTAAGTATTACAGCAATAGAAGAAAACTAAGCCAACAGTGCAGCCCTGTGTCAAGAAAGCATAACTTGAGAATTTCAGGTTTAAGAGTTAAAAAAGAATCTTAATGTCAGTCCCAAATAATGAAGGAGATTATTTCAGGATCGACATTTTGGAAAGAGTCAGTAATAGCTGGATCAGTTGCTTGCTGTTACGCTTTTCTGCCACTTCCTTCTTCATGGCCCTCATAATTCATGAAATTACATTAGCTGAAACTCTGACTCCCTCAAAATAACTTTTTAACATAAAAAATTATCTTTACTGAATATTGTGACAGGAAACATGGTAGTTAAACTGCATTGTATGTTTTAAATAGTGTTTACTGTAAAGTAAATAATGCTGTATGCTAAAGTTAGCAGCTGGAAACTGAAGATGTTCCTAACGCTTGATGGAGAGAAAGTTGGAAGTGTGTCTTCCTACACAGGTGCAAGCCCCACTGCCTGTGCCCCAACAGGCAGATGGTGATGGGCCTCTTCCCATCTGGAAATGATTTCAGTAGTGATAGTCAAGTGCTGTAGTTCAGTAGGGCCTGCTGAGAGTTTTCCTGAAGGGCAAATGTGCTACATCAGGCCCGCTGCAATGCCAAGGCATTGCAGCTTCAGCCAGCCCATAGCAGCCTCTCACACAGGCAGGCAGTCAAACTCAGAAACTGAGCTCTAATTTTGCCATTCTTTTGATATATTTAAGAAATTGCAACTACTTCCATCACAGATTTTCCCATTTATGGCTTTTAATGGGAAATTAACAGCAATGAAAGAGAGTTCAATTTCATGGTTATTTGTTATAAATAAATTATGGAGAGTATCCAGAAGAAGCAGAAGACAAACTTCATCATCTTTTCTTTAAGGATATAAAGGGGCATGGCAATCTCTACAGGAAAAAAAATCACAATAAATTTGCAGTTGTAAATGGGGAAGTAACAGAAGGCATTTAACTTGCAAAGAAAACCTGTTGAAGACTCCTAGAAGGCAGGATATTTTGGTTCTGATATATGGAAGAGCTTTACTCATTCCAGTTACAGGCATGAAGCAAAGCTAGGTGATGGAAGAAGAGAATAAATCTCCATGCCTTGCGGAAGTCTTATTCCCCATGCCAAAGGGTAGCACATAAACAGCAGTGTGGATATTTTTATCTCCACACTGTCCAACCTTGGTTTGAGTTCTTCTATAATGCATTTCTAATTTGGTATCTTTTCCTTCATTTTGCTGCCCATTTTGCCTGTGGCCTGCTTACTTTGGCTGGTTAGCCCTTCAGTCCTCTCTACAATCCTGTGTACAGAGTCCTTCTTCCCTAGTCTATAGTAACCTACTTGTTACTGCTTCCTCCACAGATTTCTCACTTTGAATCAAATTTCACCAAGAATACAGTAAAAGATACAGTGAGTGACTTTTTGGATAATGTGGCTGGATATTTACACTTTAAGAAAAGCTGAATGCAAAGGACAGGTGAACTTTCCATGGTATTTTCATGGTAGTTTTTTTTCCCAGAAGCATACCAGTTTGCTGTGATAGTTGCAGCTGACCAGAAAGCATGAAAATTCTGTGCTTGGAATCCCTTAATACACTGAGGCTTATCAATTTTTCAGGAGGGAAGCTGGGGGAGAAAGTAAATTTGTTCCTTTTGCCGTTTCTGTCACTTCCAGTAAAAACATGTGCAATGCACCCAACCATTAGGGCCTGCAAATATTTCAGCCCATCCTAGAGTACAGAGAAGAAGAACTGGCATTTGCTCTTCTTATGTAAAAGCAAAAATAATTGCTGTAAAGATTTGTCTGATATACTGTCCTTTATTTACCACAAAAATTCCTTTTTGAAGTAAATGAATGTACTTGCATGTTCACACACGAGCTAATAGACCTAACTCCTGCCCTACTTTTTAGACTGTTAGTCTCCTTGACTGACAATCTTATGTGATAAACTTTTCATGAATTAGACTTCAAGGATTATAACTGAGAAAAACACAGACTTATAAAGGTGCTCTTTCATGCATAAGGAGAAAGGTTTATCTAGTTTAATCCTCTCTTTGCACAGCTTATACTATTACCGTGGCATGGGTCCCTAATTCTTCTGCAGCTAGAAATTGGTCTGCATTTCTCCAATACTCATCTTGTTGAACAGCACCCACCTATTCTTTTATGCCTCTTAAATTTCATAAGATGTGTTTTAAATAATTTGCTTTGACTAAACAAGACCCATACGTATTTATACCTCTGGTTGTGTGGGATTGTATGCTGCTTTATGTAGATTGAAAATATGCCATAATATCAAAAACATGAAAAAAATAAAACCAAAACCAAACCAAACAAAAAGCCACTGCAAAAAAAGCCCAAAAAACCAGTGGTGTTTCCTTGGTTTTTAATAATGACACATTGGTGGAATAAATAAGTGTGTATTCCAATCAACTATCTTAATTTTTTTCCATATATGTCTTTCCACATAATTTCCTCCATAAATCTAAGAGAAAATAAATGAGCCTAGGCTTATTCCTCTCTGAAATAACCCTGTGCCTGAGACTGGGCTTCTGACTGCTAAAATTCCGAATGGATCAGGATT
>JANRMJ010000079.1:49007585-49017986 GCA_025584955.1 Alethe diademata
AAAAGCAGTGGAAATTCATCATCTTAAGTGAAGAGGGTGTTTTAAGTCAGTAAAAATACGGCTAACTGGTTTTGGTGTTCCCATTTTTTTTTCCCCCCCTGGAAAAACAGTGTTTGCAAAAGAAAACCAAATCAATGAAAAAACAATGAAAAAATAATGAAAAATGGATGTACCTTACTTGGCTCTAACTTTAATGAAAGGAGAAATACATGACTTCACAATTATCCGAGGCATATTTGCAACAAACATCATTGCTTCTTCTCAGTGCCTCTGATTTTACAGTTTGGTCACCAGTGGTTTATGTAAAGTGGTTTATTAAAGTTAAAAAGTGAAGAAAGTGAAGCAACAAAATAAATGTAAGCTAAAATAAAGTGATGACAAACAAAATGTTGATGCCTTTCCCTCTGCCTAGACCCCTGTGTTGAAAGCAGTGTTTTCATAAAACTCAGACAGAATTCATTTCCATACTGAGTGCTTAATAGTTCCTGTCAGAACAAAACAGCTGGGAAACATATGGTATCCATTTCCCTGTATCACTTGGAAAAAATTTCACATGTAAATAAAACCAACATAAAAGTATAGGCCTTTGAACCTAGAATCTTATACAATACATAAATAAGTCAGTACAGTGTGTTCTTTGTATTGGCCCACTAAGTTACATGCTTTTTGATTATTATTATTTTTATTTCTTCTTTAGAAATGTTTTCTTAAGCACTTCCAAAAGTATTAATGTAATTTTCAGACATCCATAACTACTAAACCATACTAATCTTTTGCTTCAGATATTAATGTTGCACTGAAAGTGCATCACATATATCTGTTTCTTTAGGAAGGTGTTCATGGCAAATTTGTGTTTTGACCACAAATTAGATCCCACTGATATGCAGTTAGCACATGTTATAAATCTGCTTTGTTTAAACAGTATTCTTGACTTTTAGAGTGCATTAACTCTTAGTGTACATTGAAAGGGGCATAGTAACTGCCTAAATGTTTTTTTGGTTTTAGTGCTGTCCCTCAACTGCAAATAGCAAAAGAGAAAAATTCTTTGCCAGAATTCTGCTAATTATGAAGATCATCAATATCACCAGCTGGGACGATGAAGGAGTGCAAATTCAGTGGGATTGAGTTCAAACTCAGTAGGATTAAGAGTTTGATTGACTTGAGCTCCATCTCTCAAGTCAGATTGACTGGTCAAAGTATCCTGCAGTGCAGTGAAATAATTGTCTGTAAGACCAGAGTTATAGGTGTGTATGTGGGTGTGGGTGTACACAGGTTATACATATAAGGGATGGAAAGTTTGACAGAGAAGCCTCGCATAGAGAGGAGAAGTTCAGAAGGAACATCACACCTCAATAAGCAGGGTCAATTTTTAGATCAGAGAATCACAAAATTATTTAGGTTGGGAGTGTCCACTTAAGATCATCTAGTTTGATGACTGTGCTTACGCAGGGGCGGCTAGAGCCGGTTAAGCCAGGTCTGTGTCTAGTTGAATTCTGAGTATCTTTAATGATGGAGATTTCAGAAAGTCCCTGGGCAACTATGCCAGTATTTGACCAGCCACACCATTTAAAAAGTGTTATGTTCAGATAGAATTTCTTGTATTTTACTTTGTGCTGGTTGCCTCTTGTCCTGTCATAGAGAAGAACATTTTTACCTCTCCTTAATGATAAGGTTCCTCCTGACCCTTGCCTTCCCCAAGCTGAACAGTCCCAGCTTTCAGTTGATGTTCATGAATTTCTAGTTCTTGTAAGACAAATACATCTTCCAGAGGAAACAGTTGAAAATTGAGTTGTTGTTAACGGTGATAAAACAAATCCACTGAAAAGTTTTGACTGACTCTTTTGTTGCCCTCCCAGAAAATCATCCTACTTTTATGATGCCTCTCAATGCAGGGCAGGGTACAAACTAACATCATTGGACAGGACCCCTGTAAATGGCACTAGGCCATTTTTTACAGAATGGGTCAGGTTGGAAGGGACCACAGCAGGTTATGTGGTCCAACCTCTCTGCTCAAGCAGGGCCATCCCAGAGCACATGGCACAGGATTGTGTACAGGGACAGTGAGGGGGACTCCACAGTCTCTTTGGGCAGTCTGTTCCAGTGCTCAGTCACCTGCACATGAAGAAATTCTTCCTTGTGTTCAGGTGGAATTTCCTGTGCATCAGTTTCTACCAGTTGCCTCTCCTATTGCTGGGCACTGCTGAGCAGAGCCCAGTCCATCCTCATGACACTCTCTTTGGATACTCATAGACATTGACGAGGTCCTGCCTCAGTTGTCTCTTCTGAAGGCTGAGAAGGCTCAGCTCCCTCAGCCTTTCCTGGTAAGAGAGGTGGTCCTGTCCCTTAATAGTAACAACCCTCTGCTGTACCCACCCCAGGAGCTCCATGTCTCTCTTGTACTGAGGAGCCCAGACCTGGACACAACACTCCAGATGTGGCTTCATCTGGGCCCGGCAAAGGGTGAGGATCACCTCTAGATCATTGCTGGAAATGCTTTTCCTGATGCACTCCAGAATACCATTGGCCTTCTTGGGCACAAGCACACATTGTTGGCTAATTGACAACTTGTGTTCTTGGTTAGAACTTGATTAGAACTAATTATTTGTCATCATTACATTATACATCCTTGAAGAAAGTTTCTTCTAGGAATGCAAAATTCTTTTCTTGATAGAGATGCCATTAAATCTGTTTAAATATAAGTCCGGCATGTTATCATATAATTCCTGTTTCCGGTGTTTGGCTGGGTATATCTTTAAAGCATGCTATCATGTCACATGTCAGGTAGCACTCACTGCTAAATCAAATTCCTCTGTTTTTGTCTAGTTTCCAGTAGCAGCTGGAACTGTGGGGTGTCAACTCTTCTTGGAAATGCACAGAAACCAACAGGAATTGCAGATGTGTGCAATAAATTCAGACCAGTGAAGAGGGTTTCTCCATTAAAGCACCAGCCAGAAAGCTCTGAGAACAATGAAAGTGATGACCAGAAGAACCAGAAGGGAGAATACCAGAAAGGCAATGATTCTCAGTCTGCACCTCCAAATGATGACCAGAGTCCAGGAGAAGGAGAGAGCCTTAAAAGCAAAAGCACCGAACCTGCTGTTCTGCTTGGGGAGCTGGAGCACTATGACCTGGATATGGATGAAATTTTGGACGTGCCTTATATTAAATCAAGTCAGCAACCTGTTCCTTTTACAAAGGTAGCTCCTGAGAAAAAACTTTTAAGTGTGTGTTCAACTGTGAATGGTCTAAGTGTCAAGAGCTGTCCTGCAGGGAGCTCAGAGAGCTCGCCCACTGGCGGGACACAGTGCTGTGTGCTGTCTCCTGTGAAAGGCGCTCAGCTGAGAAAAATGCAGCCCATTGTCCTTGATCAGCACAAGCATTCAGCAGAAGAATTAGAGCTCTCCCAGCCTTCAGTTAAGTGTAGCTCAGCCCATGAATCTGAAGCCCAAGGCAAGGGCTTCCTCAGCAGGACGCTTGCTGATCCTCTCACTCACAAAGCTGAGAAGACAATGCCAAACTGCCACCGAAGGACTTTCCACCTGCAGACAGCAGTGGCAGAGAGCAAGCAGCTGGAGGAGCTGAGTCTGAGCTGGAGCAGTGCAGGGGGCCCGGAAGACAGGAGTGAAGAGGTGAAAAAAGTTAAGAGCATCTTAAACATTGTGAAGGAAGGCCAAATATCTTTACTGGTAAGTATCATCTTTTTCATAAGAAACATAGAATAAAAGTGATCTATGATTTGGTTTATTAAGCTAGCAACCTGATGAGGTTCATATTTTGGACCACTGCCCTTTTTATCTTGTAGGCTCCTTAGGAATTGGGCTTATGGACTTCCAAATGGAAAGTATTAATATTTAAATAAAATATGTTGCAAAACCAAGACACTAGTTTTATGTATGCATGGCCAAAATTGCTGTTTTATGCAGTACACTGAAATTATGAAGGCAGACATTTTAACTGATAGGATCACTTAAATATCAAGTTTAAATCCCAACTGAATTTTGCCTTTCACATTTGTAGGTCACTTTGCTCAATTATTGCTGGTTTACCGCTGTTGTTATGTAGAGGTTGATGATGGGAACAGAGGGGCTTCTGTTGTATTCTGATTATTATTCAGGAGTGTTTATGCTGTGTTGTTGCAGCAGCATTCTCAGGCAGGAGCTTTCTCTAAAGCCTCATTGGCCTCTGACCCATATGAAGGTTTTTTCAGTAAATTCTAGCACTGTGATCAGGCACTGTCAATGATGGTTTCCAAAGTAACTGGCTGCAAGTTAGCAGCACAATGATGCAGAGCCTGTGATCTCCACACAGAACAGCTGGTGAAGGCACAGTGTATGTATAAAAACTGTTTTTGTTAGATTTTTGTTTAGCTTCTCTGTTTAGCAGTCTAGCTCAAGCACAAAGGCACACCATTTTAACATAGAAGCACGAACAAAGGAAGATATTCACAACTAGACAGAGGCAGAAGAGAATATTAGATTACTCATTAAGAAATAAAAGCAAGTTAAATTCATCCTGAAATAGAAATTGGGGCAGGGGGGAAGAGGACATTATATGCATATTTTTTTCCAAACAGGTTGAAACCCCTTCATGAAGTACACTAGTAGAACAATACTCTGGCAAGACTGCATAACTCTAGGAACTTTGTTATTGCTACTCCTTGACTCTGTCTTCAATATTCTATTTTTCTTTTGGACTTTCTCAATCCAGTTGTTTTGTCTTTAAATTAGGATTGGGCAGAAATAATGTATTACATCATGGTGGTGTAGAACTTTGAGTAAATATTCCAACAGTTTTTTTCATGTAAACAAGCTATCACATAAAAGTCTTCTGTCATTTTAAACTGTGTTTAAACTGCATTTTAAACGGTGCTTTATGTAAGCTACCACTTTTGTGATGAGCAAAATTAATCTGCAATGTCTTTTAGAAGTCATGAATGTTTTCTCTTCAATTACTCATCAATATAATGCCAAAGGGGAAAAAAAAAGGAGAGAAAACTCGAAAAATACATAAATTATTAAAACGTGGGTATTTTTACAGCTACCTTGTTATCAGACTAGTGCAAAGACTGAAAGACACTTAAGATCTTGCACTGTTGCATGACAATTGCATGAGAAGGAGAGAAACTTGACAATCAAGCAAGTGAACATCCCATTTCTGTCCTTATGCTAATAGTACCCAGATTCTATACAGTGAAGTGAAAAGCTCTGGATTTTGACTTGTAAAAGAACATACCTGTTGGGAAATCTCCTTGTGTTTGGCTTGTGTCTGGGGCTGTGAGGATAAATGTATCTTTTTATCCTTACTTGTTCGTAACATACGGCTTTTTTCAACAGCCACATTTAGCAGCAGATAATCTGGATAAGATCCACGATGAATGTGACAACAATCTGTTGCATGTAGCAGCATCAAAGGGACATGCAGAATGCCTGCAGCATCTCACTTCTTTGATGGGTGAAGACTGTTTGAATGAACGAAACATTGAGCAGCTAACTCCAGCTGGATTAGCAATAAAGGTAAAGGGTCCTTTCCCTGCTGTAACCTGACATAAAGGTCATTTTGTTTCCTCCTGTGATGGCAGTAAGAAATGCATCCAGCAGGATGTTATTTTTCGAGCTTTGAAAGTGAGGGAAAAAAAACCCTGTTGTCTGGTACTAAATAAAGAGAAATTGATACTACACAAGATGTAAAATCCACCGTGTAACAATGACAATTTTTACATTTTTGTCAGTGCATATGTGTTAATTTTTAAATCAGACTAAAGACGGTTTGTTATATTTCAAGCAGCTTTCACTTAACTTGGATTCAGTTGTTTCTTTGGGAAGCATAACAGTTTCTTATTTTTACAAATACCTTGTATAATCTTGTAAGATAAGTGTGATAACAAGTTTACAAAGCATAAAAGCACCTTGAGGTGAAAATTCCCAATTGTCTAAAGCAGCTCATCAAAGTTAAAATGTACATGTTGCAGAACAACCTGTGAAAATCTGAAAAAAAATTAATGTCCAAGTTTACAGGAAAGCTTATTATGTAGGAAAATATGGAAATTCAGGATATTGCTACACTGAAATAAAAGATAGTGCAGGAAGGCTGATGATTTAACCACAGTGATTCTGGTTCTTTAGTGTGAGTAAATGTCGCTCCTTTTATCCTCCAAATACCTTAAGGATAAAGAAGGAAAGGGGTGAAACATAGTACCAGAGTTTCTATTTCTTTTGGGGTGGTTTATTTTTACTTGCTTCCTGGATAAAGTTTGGAAACTGAGAAGACTTGTAGATTCCAACCTGCAGTTTTCCATATTTGAGGCATCATTTCAATGACCTAGGGCCCTAGTGCAGGTGTCAGGATTGGGTTATTTTATTTTTCTGGGCCAAGGCATATGATTAGAAAATTAAACTGATACCTAGTTGTACTAATGAAACACTCCAAATTCTTGAGCCATGTCAGGCTGTATAGTTACAGTGTGCCAGTTTAAGGTTTTACAAAATTTTAGCAATTTTTCTTTCTTGTTTTTTCAGGGTAGGTGTGTTTGTAAGCCAATAAATTCTGATACTTACCCCTTTTCTGGAAAATAGGTGCACATCCACACATATTGTACTACGGGTGCACCCTATAGTGCAATATTATGGAAGTTACAGTGATACAAAGGAAGAAGAAGAAAAATGAATGTCATTGTGTCAGTGGTGAAAACCACTCTGGAAGTAAGGATCAAGAGCCACAAGATTTAGTTAAGCCAGATCACTTAAAGGCTCTTACAGAACTTTGCAGTGGCTCAGGACAAGTCCAGTCATGTAGGTCATCATTAAAAATACTTGTGCTGGGGCGCCCTCACTTGCAGGAAGAACTTCAGCACATTTACACGCCGTTCTGTGAATGATAGAGTATAATTGAATGTTATTGGAAGTAAAGGAGCTAATTGTTAAATAAGCCAGACTTTCTGCAGAAAAAGACAAAAGGTGCTATTGGCTTATTCTTTAAATTCTTTATCAAACTGGAAGTTTTTAATAACTCTGATAAGCTTTTTGCTCTCTAGTAGATGTGTTTAGAATGGAAACAGCTGGAATTTAGTGGTGGGTTTTTTTTGCTTGTTTAGAATGGTCAGCTGGAGTGTGTTCGGTGGATGGTCAGCGAAACAGAAGCCATTGCAGAGCTCAGTTGCTCAAAAGACCACCCAAGCCTCATTCATTAT
Source organism: Alethe diademata (assembly GCA_025584955.1). NCBI lineage: Eukaryota > Metazoa > Chordata > Aves > Passeriformes > Muscicapidae > Alethe > Alethe diademata. Next base: position 49,014,772 of record JANRMJ010000079.1, read on the forward strand.
GCAGGTTGCTATGGCCAGGTATGAATTCCTCTTACTTTTTCAAATAGCTTACTTAGATGCTTACACAAGAATTTAAATTAAAGTATGTGTGTAATTCTGTGGCTTTTAATTACAGGTGTTCTGAATTAGTTGAAGTATAGCAAAATCTTTCCCAACTTAATCTGTGTAATTTTTTCAGCATTTTCGCTCTAAAGTTGTTAGTTTGTTTGTTTTTTTGGTTGGTTGGGTTTTGTTTTATGAGGTTTGAATAATGGCAAGGAGAAGATTAGGCCGTATTAACCATATTGGCATATTAGGCCAACCAGTAAATCCCAAGAATGTCTACAGAGATCAGCTGTCATCTAGACAACTCACATAACACATCAGAATAGCAAAAAAATTTTGCAGTTTAGGAATTTACTGTATTGGCAGTCAAGTATGGTGGAACTTGAAGATCATCTGTCTCGATTTAGCCACTTTCATTGAAAACTACATACAAAAATAAGTTGTAGATTCACAGAATATTCTGTTTTGGAAAGGACCCCCAAGAATCATCTAGTCCAACTCTTAATTAAATGGCCCATATGGGGTTTGATCCCATAAGCTTGGTGTTGTTAATATTATGCTCTAGCTAATTGTAAATCAATCCTGTTTCGCATTTAACTTGTCTATTGATACAACAACTGACACCACTGAAGTACTGCATTCTAGTGCTTTGCTAGTATCTGGAGGAACATATATGCCACTTAATTGCACTACATTCTCTTCCCACAATGTCTGCTTTTTCTAAGTAGATCTTGAAATAGCCCCTCTTCAAGGGACCTTCCCCAGGATCTACTGTGAAAAGAGTAGTGATCAGTTATTCTTCTCTAATCTCTTTGGCAGATGGACCATTTCATACCACAGTTTCTTTGACAGACAAAGATAAATCATGGAATCACAGAATCATAGACTGGTTTGGGTTGGAAGGGACCTTAAAGATAATCTACTTTCAACCCCCCAGACATTGGCAGGCACACCAGACCTCACTGATTTTGTGCTAATGCTTTTTTCTCTTCTTAAGAGAGAACAAGCGAAGTATAACCACTAAGAAAATAACTTTTTGCTGGTGTGGTTGTCTCATTTGATGCCATACAATTATTGTGGCATATTTCTGCTGCTAACTGCTTCTGTCCAAGCCTGAATTTACTGTAGGGATAGGGAAGGAAAGGCGGCAGGTTTGGAAGGCTATGGAGCTGGAAGTCTACCTTTTCTCCTGCTGTTTTCATAGACACGCAGATAACCTTGTTTTCATGCTGTGCAAAGACCTCCTTTTTCTGCACTTTCCTTTTTTATGCAGACATTACTGGTGTGAGGTAGCATCCTGCTGGATTACTGGTGTTAGCAAGTTTGCTGTAAACCCAGCACTGAGGATACAGAATATGTGAGCCAGATCAGAACTGGATTAGAGAAAAGAGTGCTTGCTACTGGGAAGAAAAAGTTTGGAAGAGGAAGTTGCATGTGAACTTGAATTCATATCTTCACTTGATTAACCTAATTTTGTCCTCGTCTCTAAAGATATTTATACAAACTAAAGCCAGTAAAGTTTTGGAGTTTTTTTCAGTGAGCTATGTTATCTACTGCCAGAAATAGATCTGGCACACTTTAGCTAGATTCTTTCAAAGGAGAACGGAAGCTCTACCACTTAAGAAATGCCAGCTACAGTCAACCACCCATGAAATTTGAAAAGGTGATATATAAATTGCTGCCAAATTTTCTTAGTTATCTGAATGCCAAAGAAAGTTCCTATGTAAACCAATTATCTTTTTTTTTAATAACCCATAAACAACCTTCAAACATGAGGGAATATTGAGGCTGAATGAGTGCCAGACTATCTTACCCAACGTGTTAAGAAAAAAAGAAACTTTGAGAAATTGAAATGCTTACTTGGCACTGTCCTGGAAGCTTTAATTTATTTTACCATTACTTACATGAGAGATAATCCATGTAAACACTGGTCTTGGCAGAACTACAAGAGTAATATTTTTACAAGGAAGACCTGTTATTGAATCCTTTTCTAAGACAGTCAGTCCATCCGTTGTTTCCCCAGGCATTAGACATGCATGCTGTATTTTTCTTCAAGAATTACAATTTAGAATGGGCAACAGAAGGGATTTCATAGCAAAGTTCCTATGTTAAAGGTCCTCAAACTATGGTTATGGCCTGTCTCCAAGGTCATGTCAGGAACATTTTATTTTTTCAATAGGAGAGGGGACCACATAAGTTAATCTGAAGAGAAAAAAAGCTCAAAGTCAACCTGTAGCTTGGTCATCATAGCTCCTAGCAAGGGTTTCTTTAAACATGAGATAATGCAAGAGAAACCATGATGGTTGGCAGGCCTTTTCACTCTGGGCATAAGTCATGAGTGCAGGGCATGCCCAGCTCTGCCTGGCCCAGTCACCACATCACAGGAACGTGGTGGTGCAGTCTGAGGTGCACATCATCCTAGGCCTGACTTAGAGTTTCATGGGGCTGGAAAGTCTTTCCGTCAAGGATGTTGTGGTAGTATGGGCTGCACAGGTAAGAGGCAGAGGGTGGGGAATGCCCAGGGTTTGTGGTTTTTGAACTTCAGAGAGTCTAGGGAGAATTTGGGCAACCAGCCTAAAGCATGGCTGAGGATCAAGAAGGGATCCTGTGCACGCCTTGATGGTGGTACAGTTCTGGAGAGCGCAGTGAGAAGGAGTTTATGACATTCAGATATGCAGACACCTAACAGAACATCTTTGTTTTTCACCTCAGGATATTTGTCTTCCTGTCTATTGTCATTTTTACAAAGGCAGTGTGTTGTTTTCACTCACTCCTGCTCCTCTGCTGTGAAAAGAAGACCAGCTGATTTAATTAATATCAAGTGATGGGACTAGGATTGGCTGTAGAGTCAGTACTCAGCATGCTAACCCTTCCTTTTGTAGGCCGTGTAATGATTTAAATGGTCCATTGTGAGAGTCTTTGTGTGGGGAGGGTCGTCAGGACAAAGTCAGGTGCTCTTTATAAGCTGGTCTTGAAGTTGCAGCTTATTGTAAAGGGCGTGGGTATACAGGTGTAGATTACTTCGTGTCGGGGGACGGCGTCCAGGGCAAACTCAGGAACTCTGTATAAGCTGGTTATAATGTTGCGTTTATTGTGAGGGCGTGGGTACAGAGACTCCTGCTAAGAGCTGCCAGCCACAGCCCAGAGCAGGACGGAGAGAGAAGAGAAGG
>JANRMJ010000079.1:49061022-49072246 GCA_025584955.1 Alethe diademata
ACAGCGCATTTCTGGAGAAGTTTTTCTTTATAGGAAAATGTACAAGAAATGTCAAAATTAGTGCAGAACTGATCTTTATGGAGTACATATTTTTAAGTATAAGTGAAATATCTGTTTATTTTTAAAATAGTTTTTGTGTGAGTAATTTTGTCATCTTTCTCTTTTGTGGATTAGAAAGGTTTGGTTTCTTTCCCAAAAACAGGGAGTATAGAGAGAAGGATGCTGACTTTATGCTAATGATTCAAATGGAGTCCTCAAACTGTCAGAATTAGTGTTTTGTCAGCACAACCTGCTTTGGACAAACAGGAGAAGCCAGCCAGAAGATGACTGCTAGGGAGGTAAAAACGAGGAAAACTACAACTCAAGAATTTGGGATCAAAGTTACCTATCTCCAGAGCTGTGCAACAAGCCCATCTCTGGGAAGGCATGAGAAGATATCACCAAGTTGAACTTGCTTACAACCAGATGGAGATCAGTCTGCTGCATGCCACATGGATATACGAATGTGCCCCTACAACATAAACTCCACGGAGGTTGGGGTCTAAAACTGGGTTTGTGGCTCCTTGCAGCTCAGGAACCTTTGCAGGTCCCTCATTTTTGCATGGTCTGCTACCTACTGTCAACTCCTTCTGTGAGCAGGTTTGTCCTCCTTCATCTCCTTAGGCAGAGATGTCTGAGCAGTCGTGGCAGAAGTGGAGTGGGGAGGAGACAGAGCAGCCAGGGAGGAGGGAATGGACTACTTCTGGAAGAGCTGTGCAAGCAGACTGCAAACATGGAGAGTGAAAGGTTCTCTCTCTGACTGAAAAGACAACAGGTGAAAGTAAGGAAAAGTCAGAAACCTAAACCACTTCTTGCGCATGTCTCTGAAGTCTTTGGGTGACGTCATGTCACCCTCCTGTCAGCCTGGAGTCATTTGATGTACCCACGTGTCAGTGGATAGCCAAAAAGCACAAGGAGGCTGGTACAGGCTGGCAATTATCACCCAGTGATGCTGAGCACTGAACAAGTTTCTAGTGACCTTCATGCTCAAACTTTGACTGAAACCAGACAATGTTTCTAATGCTTCTCTAAAATGGGCAAAGAAACAAAGCACTGCTGCTCTGAGTTTTCTGATAAAAGTACAGTGGTAGAGAAGGCATGTGAATCTGACAGCCCTGAAACATCACATGAACAGTGTTCCTCCTCCCAACTCCATGCTCAGTGCTGTTCCAGGGTGCCACTTCTGTCACTTTCCCCTGGGCTGAACACTGGAAATGCCATGGTGCGTCTCTAAGGGTGCATATGTATCTGGAAAGAGCTAAACCTTCTTTGATATTTTATGTGTCATTCATCCATATAATAATGCTTTAGAGTTTCCACTTTTCAATGGGTCCTGGTTTTCCCCTTGTTTGGGGGAAAAAAGGTTGGAGTAATAAATAAACATGAATAGGGTGCGTGAATAATGATCTGAGATCTGGTCTTTCACAGCATTCAGGGAAGCCATCCTTTTCTTGCACTATGCTGCTGAGATGCTGCTGCTAACCTGATACTATTTCTTGTCCATCTTGACTAAAAAGGTAGCATTTGATTTGGAAATAGTACATTTTTTATTTTAAATGGAATAAAAAAAATTGATTTTAAGCCCTAATTGCATACATGTCAAATAACATGTCATATTTAAAGGCTGTTGTGGGAGCCAACTGGTGTAATTGTATATGGACAATGTTATCTAATTTACCCTGCTTTGTATGATTTACTGGTATGTTTTGCTGTGGGTTGCATTATTTAGTTGTTTGATAATCTCTTTTCTTTCTCTTGTGATTTATGACATGGCATTTCTGCTTGTTTAATACTGGTGTGTTATTTTGTCAATCAAAATCTCTTTGTGCAATGGCAATATAACAAAAAGATAGTGGAGAACAGCCCATATAGTGTATCTAATGTTTACTTTAAACAGATTATTTATGGCAGAATATATCAGAGAAACCAATTTGCAAAGCAATGGTTGGTTATATGTGAAGAACAAATGCTGCAATCAGCACTCTGTGGGTTTGCTTTTGTATGTTTTGTGGACTTGTACAGTTGTCTAAATGATTAATGGGCACAAAATGAAAACTTTTTTTTCCCCTTTGAGCCTTTGTCCTTTTCCCTTCTTTTTCCTGATGGTGGAGTCATATCCTCTGTCTTTGCTGCATCACATCTCCTCCTCTTTCTAGCCTTCTCTGGGACAGAGGGAGTACATTCAGGGCCTGGCTGTTGCCTTAACCTGCTGGAGGCTGGGGAGGCTCCAAGGATTTTGTCTGGTGTGGGGCTGTGTGTCCCAGAGGCACAGATGATGAGCAAAAAGAGGATAGGATGCATCCTAAAGGTTCGAGGCTCAAGAGGCTGTGTCAGCAAGCCAAAGGCAAGCAGTAGAATACATTAGCTGTGGTCCTTAATATCTCCTAGTGGGATGAAATGCCAGCTCCCCATTTCTACACAATTATCAAACTTCACAGTTCATAATTTTACAAGCTCTTTACCATTCACTCACTGAGCTCTTTATTTATGAGGAGGAAATTCAAGAATTTACTGGAATCAAATAAAATGCACTTTAGACTTGTGAAACATGATTTACTATGAACTCTCCACAAAATATGGCAGTGGAGTGACAGCAATACTAATACTATCATAGAAAATAGAAAGAGCAATCTGTAAGTTAATGCTTAAAAGGAATTTTCAATTGCAGTCTTTTCCACACTGTACAGTAGAACCAATTCTACTAAGACAGGCACTCATTCAGAAAATCAAATTGAGTACTAAGTAGTTGAATGATGATGCATTATGTATGCAAGCAGCCTTCTTAGATAGCTGCAGAGAGCATACAGTGTTAAATCAGTGCTGCTCAGATTTGTACCTGTATGAATTCATGACACTGTTACCAGCAAAAGCAAAAATCAAATTGGCTTCTGAAGACTCAAATTCACACATGATATTAATTTACCAGCTTAAGCATTAGATCTTTGACTGTGACCTCAGTTATTTACATATGATTTAGACATCACTATGGCATAATCAGGACTTTAGATGGTTACAAAGAAAACAAAAATAAATTGTATTTAGTGGGAGGCAGCAAACATGCTTGAAGAAGCTTAGGAAGGTGGAGCCCTCTTGTTGATTTCAAAGGGAATGTAAAAGAGTGCAACGTTGCATGAAGTGTACTTATATCTTTAATTGCTCTCACATATTTGTCATGGGGAAAAAGTGAATCTGTTTTTAGAAAGAAACCTTGACAGAAAAAAAAAAAAAAAAGGAGCATGAGAAAGTGCAGCTCCCACCCCAGCTGCGAATTGGTATTTCCGGGTTAAGTGACCAGAGGCTTTATGGCCCTTCTCACAATTACAGGTTTACATGCTTTCTTTCTCTGGCTTTATCTCTGCATTCACAGGCTTAGTGGATGCTAGGTATTTAACTAAAAGATGACAATTTATCCACTTGAAACCAGAAAACTTGACAGGTCCAGATGACTTTAAAATTTACAACATAAACAAAAGCAAGACAGAAAACAAATAAATGCTTCACATCAAAGCTGCTGTTGAGAGTGTCCTTATTTTTATAAAATATGTATAAAGGGCATTTTTTAGGGAAATGAGAAAACAAGAGTGGTGCTGGTGTAGATGGAGGAAATAAACAGGTACTGTATTTTGTTATCTTTCCAACAAAATACAAAAATTCAAAAAGTTAACTGTGGAGGCAATGGTCAGAGTGTATATAAATCAAAGGCTTTCCTTTAATCCTTTACTAATCCCTTACTTATCTTGCCTACTGTACAAGCATTGTTTAAAAAGATACAAACAGCAAAGACACACAGACATGCTAAAGGAGTTAAATTCCAGTATTTGAAAATGCAGAATGCTTGCCACTGAAAAAGTCTTTTAACTGACCTAGGTATAGTTAGTTATTAAGATTAATAAAACATTCTCACAGTAGTTAGCAGACCACATATTTTGGAATTATTGAATCACTTTTCCTTTTTTAAATTATAATAAATACAAAAGATTTGTAAAGATAATGTAATGATCAGCTTTGGATTATACCAATGTACTAGATTCTCATTGTAATCTAGGAAAAAGTAACAGAAATGTAATTAAAATGCTTTATATTTATGTGTGTTTTATGAGAGCAATTCAAATAATATATTTATGTTTTGCAAGCAAAATACTTCTAATAGAAGAACAGAAGTTGGTCCCTAAGTAATATTCCAGTCCTTCTTTTGAAATTTAGTTCAAAATGAAGGTTGTTGGAAATAATGTAAACTATTGGAATTGACATTGCTTATATCTGAAGAACAGACTATTCCTGGTGATAAAGAATTTGACATTTGAGTGTTCCAGAGAGCTGCAGTATTTTCTTAAGGCATAGAATGCATCTGGAATTTTCAAACTGCTGTGTTTCAGACAATTCAAAAGAGATATGGCTACAGAATTGAAGCACTACTTTGTTCAGCTTAACTTTGTGTTTTATTTTATTGATTACCAAATCATCTTGATTTTATAATTGAAGGGGAAAATCTTTCCAGATATGACTTTTATAATCAGGTGTTGCTGATTCCACATCTTTTAGTGCATATTTTAGTAGCTAAATGTGAAGGATTATAAAGTCGAGTACAGAGTCAGTGTCTGTGACTGTATTATTTAATCCTTCATATTTTCCTGAAAACGCTACACCAGTGTTCATTGTGTGTATGATGGTGCTGCTGGAGGAGGTATGAAGCAAAGTTTCGAACAAAATAAACTAAAAACAAAACCCCAAACAACAAAAACCCCAACCAAAAGAACCACAACTCTTTAGAGACTGGATAAATAGTAAGAAGCATGTTTAATACAACTAATTTATAGATGAATGTGGTGCCAAGCTAGAATACATTAACAAGGTAAGGCTGCAGGGCCTCTAGGTAAGATAATATATTGCTTTCATTAAAAAGCAATCTGCATGGACCATATCCACTAACACTGGAAACTCTGCAGCTGTCACCTTTATCAGGGGAACAAGAGCAAGCCACTACATTTTAATCACTGGAGTTTGTCAGGAACGAAAAACAGCCAGCTTCCCACAAATCAACAGACATGTATCCTGATAAGGAGAGTGAATTGGAAAAGGACAACTACACCCCACACTACACCACCTATTCTGGAGTGATCAAAGGACTGTAATTGTGGCAGATAAATCTACTGAATTAGGCTCTGGGATGAAACACCCGTCTTTTCACAAAACAAATTCGGGTTTACTTGAGTCATCTGTGACATATTTCATTTTTTAGTTTGAGTATTCCCAGTACTTGCCACAAATGCAACAAGAAAGAAAAATAGGATGCGTGTATCCAAAATCTAGTGGCATTTCTTTCCTGGTCAGTACACAGTAATTAATATCACAACTGCTGTTCCTGGGGTATTCTTTTGCATAGCTCTGACAATAAAATTAAATATGGTTATTTATTAATAATTGTAGACTTTGGATTTGTCATATGTGAGATGCATGAGAGCAGATATTGTTTTTATATGGTAGATAATTATTCTTCAAAGAGATAGCACTAAGGAATTGAAAGTAACAATGCTTGGGACAAGAAGAACTTGAAAATTGTTGTAGAAGACACATTATGAGAGTAAAATTTTAACCTCAAGTGCAATTTTAGTTATATAACAGTTTTATTTTAGGCACTGATAGCAGATGTGACCCCTGAAATGGATAATACAACAAGGACTTCCTGTAATGAAAGAAGTATTAAATAAAGATGTTAATGGAAAATGTTTCTGTCCAAAAGAAATAAGAAAATCAGCTTGTTTGTGGAGGGAAGACTGCAACTTTTTAAAGCAGGGAGGGACTGATAGACAAGATTTTTTTTAATATGAACAAACATAATAAAAGGAAATTATGTGTTTTAGGGAGAGTTATTTTGATTTCCAAGAGCTTGGGATTACTGATTAAAATCAGTTTAATGTAACAGAGGGGTCTTTTTAAAAGAGTTATTCTACTGCTGTGCATGCAAGGCTCGGAGTGAATAAGATATATTCATTTCATAGGATTTGCAGTTCTGAACTCCCCATGTACTAAATTTGGTAGAATTACCCTTTTCTTTGAGCTGGTATGATCCTTCCTGGCAGATGAGAGGGCTTAGCTAAATAGTTTATTACCATTTGTACCTGAAGTTTGAGATTTTAATCAGCAGTGAGAGGGAGATAACATGAATACTGTCTCAGTAGTAAGGTACCAGTATCAGTACTAATCTTGAAAAGTACAATGCACCAAGGATCATTACTGTGATCTATTATTTGCTTCTCATGCTGCATTTCTTCCTTACAGTATTTCAAAACTTTCCAGCATTCAGAAAATACTCCAAATAAATCAATTAAATTTGTGTTGTTGGAACCCTCCGAGGCAGTTTCATGAATGAGATCCATGCTCTTGTTGCATATTTACCTGCAGTTAACAATCACCAGATATCAAAGCACAGATCTCAGAAATTAAACTGAGTTCATAACTAGGAAAGCTACTGTGAGGCTGTCCTAAGAGCTAAGTTTCAGAAGGACCATCCTGTGGTGTGTTCTCCGCAGAATGTGAGGACACACATTCCATCCGTGGGAATTTGGGAGGCAGGTGGAAGCAGGCACCAGCAGCTACAGGCAGGTAGCACAGAGAGTCCGGGAAGTGCCTGAGCAGTTCAGGGATCCATCAGAAGCCTTGAGCACGGCCAGCCTGGCTTCCCCAGGCTCTCTGACAAGGTTTGGGTCCATGGCCGTGGGTTTGCTGCTCCCCGTGCCCCAGCGTGCCGCAGTGCAATAAAGCAGATTTCACAGGGCCGTATCTCGGTGCTGCTGCAGGCCTGGCTGGCTGTCCATGAGAACAGCAAGGGCTGATCACAGCACCCACTGCCCAGCAGGTACCTAAGGGAACCAGCCCCTGTCACTTTCTCCCTGTTTTTGTCCCTGCTGAGAGCTCTGCTGTGCAGGCATCACCCCCAGCACTCACGCCCAGACAGAGCTGCACGTATGGACGCTGTCACTGCCTGCTCAGCTGCCTGTGGAATCCACTCACAAACACATGATTTCTGTGTCCTCGCTGAGAGACTTGAATAATTAGTTAGTTTCAGTGTCACTCTGGTTATATACGTCTGACTGTCACAGAGGTGGGGATACAAGAGTCTATTGCAGTGGGTGCACAAAGCTCACTAGGCAGCAAAGATGCACCTACCTCTGTTTCCAGGCAGTTTAATTCTATGACTGACCTCAAACTATTAGAGAATGATGTTGATGAACACTTCTGGAAAATTATAGGGAATTCTGTGTACATTCTCTAAATTCTCTACATGTTTATGTATGAGAAAGAAGCAAAAAAATTGAAGCTGGATTTTTTTAATATGCTTGAAACCTGTTGGTTATCTGAAAACCAGAAAACCAAACGTGAAATTAGTTAATTCTGATGTTTCACCTCTCAAAATCAATTATTTTTATCTCCTCTGCATTTCAACAGCCCTTCTAGATGTAAAATAATATCCAGAATGGCAAGAGAATTGAGCATTTCTTTTTGGCTATCATTTGCTTCTGGAATAAAAATTTGGGTCATCCATCATCTGGAAAGCTACTGAAATAAAATCACCAATATTCTGTCAACTTTATGAAGGAAGTCCCATTGTCTTTCTGTTTTCTTGTACTTTACAAGAGAAGATCTGAGTATTTCATGTTGATTGCTTGATTGGCTGCACTGGGACTCTTTAAAAATACTAAAAAATCAACAGTCTGGTACAAATCAAACACAGGCTTCTATCAATCATGAGCCTGGGGTATTATCTGAGGTTTTTACCCAGGAACATGTCATTAAAAGTTGCAGAAATTAATTGGTGCCATTGGCTGTAATGGCTTTCCTGACACAGTTTCTCAAATGTAAAGAAAAATTATGGATAAGGCAAATTCCTCATGGGATTTTTATAGATGTCTGCTTTGTTCTGTTATTGTTTATTGCAAATGTTATTACTGTGATCTATTGCCCCATCATGCTTTGTCTATACTGCTTAAACCATTTTGCAGCCCGCAACACAACTGAGGGCTTCTGTCACTGACCAAGATAGCACTTATTTTTAAATTCCAAGTTTTATATATTCCTATAGTGATCTCTAGGTGTTAATTTTGTGTGTTTAAAATTTCATACTTAAACAGATCGTGTTCTGATTGAATAAATGTTGCCAATGATCTGCCTAGAAGAATTGTGACTCTTGTCTCAGTGTGAGCATCTGCTGCTGCTAGTTGGTAACTGATCGAAGCTGCAGGAGTTATTTATTTCAATTGTTGTGATTTGCATATCTACAAAGCAGGTCTGTTAGATGACAGTTTTCACTCCCTTTCTTTTAAAATTTATTGCTTATAAGACTACCTTCTTGATTAGAAGTTGTTTTACCCTACAATCTAATCTTTCAGAAAGGTAAATATTTTAGGAGCAGAAAACTAAGAAATGCAGCCTATGCCTTACAGCAGTGCAAAAATAGTCGTAAGTTAATTCCCCCAAATTAGATTTGAGAATCACAAAGATTTCATACTTAATACCAGCAGGTTGTCTTAATACCATCACTGAAGTGAGATTATACAATTACATGCATTTCCAATCATGCAACTATATTGCATTTTCTGTTCTGGGGCTTAAATGATCATTTAGGCCTGTAAGTCTCTCTTAAAAAAAGAAAAAACAAACAAACCAATGAACTGCTGTGATTTAAACTTTAAAGTACATTTTTCTTCATTAAACCATCTCAGAATATTCTGTGTATAACTTATTGGACCTTTAGGTTAACTTGTTCAGTGTTTTCTGTAAAATGCTAATAGGTTGTATGGGATACACTCTGTTTATATAACCAAACAACATGGGCAAAAAGGAAAATTTGTGGCTATATTACAATCCCAGCAATGTAGGGGTGTTTCCTTTTCCCCCCTTGGCTTCAGGCCCATTATACATGTGTGGGAAGTGGTGTAAAAGGATCAGCGTCATTAACCATCTGCACAGCCTTCAGTGTGTAAAACAGTGATGTTTAGCCTATCGTGTTTCAGTTTTAATCTCTTTCTGCTGTGCACATTAGTGGCCTGTCTCCTGCCCATACGTTTTGATTCTGCCTGGTGACGCAACGCCACTACACACTCTAGCTCTGGTAATGTCAGTGTGCAGCTCCCAAACACACGCTTTATCTCTTTGTCACTGTCACTTTGGATTTGATTGGATAGTCTCAGAGCTGTGCTTTCAGAGTATTTGAATTGATTATGTTGTGCTAAAGTTGTAAATCCTTGCAGAGCCCCAGCAAGAGTTCAGCAGAAACAATGGGCTGTGTGGTCTCACGGGATCAGTAACAGAAACAGTGATTTTCTTTCATAAGGGTTTTTTGCTGTGTGCCTTCTCTTGCCACTGATAGCCTTATCTTACAAGATCAAGGTTTGTGCAGTGTTATGTACCAAAGGGTAGGTTTTTGGTGACCTATTTTACATGTAATTTTGACGGCATCTTCATTGTCATAGTCAATCATCGCTCTAGCAAAAGAATGACAACAAAAGTCCAAATAAAAAAAGCATTTTTATTTGGGCTTTTGGTATCATTCTCAGGAAAATAAGATATTAATTTTATTAGTTCTACAGGTTATGACCTTTCTTGCAAAGGTAGTTCCTGCAGGGCAGCATTGTTAGGCTGAAGACGTTGACAAATCCCATTCTGTGGTTCTCAGATCAAGGGGAAAGGCTTTCTCTACCCTTCTTTTGTGATTTCCAAGACTAATACTCTACCTTCTTTTTTTCTTCATGTTTATTGTTCCATCCTCATCTCTGTCTTATGGTTCATACATCCCATATGCTTTAATGACACTTACTGGGGAACTGCTAAGAACAGCTGTATTTGGGGTTACACTATGTCTTCAGAAGATCACATTAAAGGGGTCTAAGCCAGAGCTCCCAGTGACACTGTTCCCATCTGGGCTTATTTCTTTCAGGACAACAAACACCACCACCCCTTTAGCTAGGTACTTGTGGCACAACATCTTTTAACACTCAAGCAGCCAGTGTACATGTATTTTTGCTGTGCCTGGAAGTTAAAGTGGTGCTCAAGACATCTTGCCTGCTCTTGTCTGATCACCTTCCAACTTCTTGTGATGTTTTAGGTGCTCATTATGAGTATGATGCTGAAGCCTTTCAGTGAAGGTGTCACACAGCATGTCAAGTGATACGACAGCTACAGCAAAAGCTGTAAATAGGCAACACGCGTTTTTTAGCCAACTCAATGAACTATTCATCACAAAATTTAGACTGCTTAATATTTTGCAAAATCTGATTATATTCTTAAACATTTCACAAAAAGGCTATACTTGTTAGATTGCTTTCAACACTCAATTCAATATATATCCTGACCAAAGGATATATAACATGGATACAAGGACACCAGCTTGCTGAAGCTCAGCCATTTCCTCTTCTTCCCAACAGCTTCCAGTAGTAGCAACCAACAGGTCTCAGACCAGTATTTCCTAATTATATCCCGTGCACTGCTCTTCTGACAGTCATCCTTATAAAGAACAGCTATAAAAATCAGCTTGTCAATGCGCTCTGGGAGTAGAGTTGGGTTTTCTTAGAGAATATGGTCCTGATTTATTGAATCTGCTGATCACTTGACAAAGTCAACAGAGAGAAACCTTTATTTTTATCTGGTCATCCAAGTAGCCAGGCTAGGAGCGTTTGTGTGAATGCCCTGCAGCACACACAGAAGAGGGATGTGGTGGATCTGTACACAGCAGTATTGAGGTGATTGGAGAGAACCTGCTCCTACTTTCTCACTGGTGTAGTTGTGCTGTTCCCAGAGTGTAGTCAGGTTCTCTTAAAGCCCTAGAACATCAGGATCCAGAGCTGACCCTTTTTCAGAAATGAGCATGGGATTGATCCTTAGTTTGTGTAAACTGGCACAGCTGCGACTTGCGTTTGTAAGGAATGTAGTGGCAATTTAAAACATTTGAGAGGCTGGCTTACCAAGCAATGAAAAGAGAGACATAGATCATTAAAAATATGTTGATAATAGAGTTTTATATATATATATTCTGCAGGCTTGTCTTTAATCTTTGAAATTTACATAATTTGCTGTCTCTGAGACAGAACATTAAGTGTTTTTGATATATTTTCAAAGGTCAGGCACAAAGTCATGCTCCTTTAGAGGCCTTATGGCTGTTTGTGCTTTTTTGATGTTTGTACCATCATGC
>JANRMJ010000079.1:49076053-49089373 GCA_025584955.1 Alethe diademata
AAGAAAGAAAGAAAGAAAGAAAGAAAGAAAGAAAGAAAGAAAGAAAGAAAAAGGTCGTTTCCAACAGCGTCCTAGATACTACCAGAAGCACGAGAGTCATGCCAACAGAGCCATAGCTTTGGTGGTTGCAGGTCAGCCAGGCATGCCACAGCTGGTAACAAGGTGTGGGTCTATTTGGAAAAAAAAAAGGAAATAGTCAAATGGGAGTTCAGTGCCACGTTTCAGGAAAGCAGGATAGGAAGTGAGTGAAGAGAATATAGGTCATGAAAGCAGGGTTGTGTAATTTGAATAATTCCTGATGGGTGGTTACTAACAACTTTAAGGTGAGTATGGCAAATGTATAAAATATTACAATTATTTATTCTGATTTTACTTTTTAATACTGCACTTTTCCCACATCTAGAAAACCTGAATTCTTTCAAGCATCATCCAGGCTGCAAAAAACTCTTGCACAGCTTCGTTAATGCAACATAATATTTGACTCTGAAGCAGGAGCAAAAAATACCTTAGTACCACTAAATTCTTAATAATGTCATTATTTTTTTGAAAGGTGCACTAGACAGGGCCTATGTTTTTTCAGTAGATCACTCTGACTTTGGCTGTCGTTGGCAATACCAGAAAGCACCCTCAAGCTTCTCCCAGAAGGTCACTTCTATCGTGGCTTTTGCTGCTTCCTGGAGCCCAGGAGTCATTTTAATTCCTCACCAAGACGTTCTTCCCACCCTGTCACTGGTGGCACTGTGCCTCTTCTCCCATTATTCAGAGGAAGTTTCCTTGTTCTACTCCAACTCTAGGCAGAAATGAACTCACATGGGCCTCATCATAAGTTTAATCAGACAATCAGCCAAGCTAAGCTTGAATAGACAGAAGGTAGACAGGGGCAAAAACAAGAAGGAAACCGTAGCTGTCTACTTGCTTCCATGAATGAAATTTTTTTTAATAAAGACTATGCAGTATTTATTGTTACATGCTAAAACCACTTCTCTCCCTGATATCAAGGATACCTGCCTGCCAAGCCCTTCCTGGGGAAGAAAAAAAAGATCAGAAGAGTTATGAAATCAGTCAGACACACATCTCATATTCAGAGAGGTGAAGGATGAAAAAGTACTTCACCACACATAGGTAGTTCTGAACACCTTTCTTTTTTAATTATTCCCAAATTAGTATTGACTAAATGCTCCTGTTCCTGTAGCTATTTGTTTACATTCTAAAAATAACTCGCTTTATTATTTTAAGGTTTTCTGTGGTTTGTCTTCCCACACTAGTTTTCAGAGTGGATACTATATGGATGCATTTTTTTGTAGTTTAAAGGGACAGTGAGGGTATAAGGTCTATTACCTACTTTTAATGTAAATAGCACTGTCACAGTTGCTCAATGACCAATTTGAGGGCTATGTCTGGTTCAGGTTGAGTATGAGTAAATTTGAGACAAATCTAGGCTTGAAGGCTTTTTCTTTTAGTTTGCTTTACTGTTGCATTCTTTTTAAAACACATGAATTTTAGGTTGGCTTTTGTTTGTTTGTTTGTTTGTTGGAACCATTAACTGGAACAACAGCACAGTTTCCTCCTTATTAATAAGAACAAAATTAAGATAGTATTACTGACCCAATACACAGGGATGTTTAGGAAGGGGATCATATCTGAGATAGAAGTAAACTTCAAGTTTATGTTTAACTGTTTGGGCGTAATGTCCATTTAAAATAGAGGGAGCAAATAATCTCTGTGTGACAACTGCGGCTAATAAATTCACAAGTCAGGCAGGGTTTATAAAAATATGTGATACCAACCTGAACTTTACAGGCTCATAATTACATCTAGGATACAAGCAACTTACTCTTCCAAAGTTCAATACCATTCTTCCATAATTGATTTTGTGGAGATGATGAAACAAAGCTAGCTGGACTTCTGTAGAGCATCTGATATCCTCTAACTTGGAAAACCACCATGTAAGGTAGATAGTAGCATGAGAACTGTGAGATTGGTGCTAGTTGGCTAAAACTGAGGTGGCAGCAGTTTCTTTTGAACAGGCCTTTTAACACCTTCTCCAAGATGGGCTTTCTGAGAAGTCTCCATGGGCAGTGATATCTCTGAGCAGTCTTTGCAGCTGTCCAAGCTGTAGGGCTGAGAGGAAGCATCAGCAGAAGGGGATCTGAGTGTCCTGCAGGAACAACCAAATAATGGTGAGGACTACAGTGACACAAACAAAAGGAAACTTCACAACAAAAATGGCCGGACTGATACTGGTACAGATTGATAGGTACTGGTGCTGGTACATAGGTACTGGTAAAAAAGATCTATTTCAAGAGAGAGAATTTGTACTTGAAAATAAGAGAGGGAGAGACATTGCAATGATCACGGGTTGCAATGTAGTCCTCAGTCATGGACAAGAAGAAAAAACAATGGCAGTATAGTAGACCAGAAATACTGTACAGCAACACTGGTAAAAGGCTTGTTGAGACACCATGGGGATGTATGAGGCATATGAAATTTTAGTGTCTGTTAAAGATAAATGAAGTCTAAAGGTGTTGAGAAGGATGTTCAGGTAAAATGGGTAGATTACAAAGTCATCCCACTCTACTCTTGTTACTTCCATGTGTCTTAGAGGTGAAGACAGTTGCTGTTGGCTCAATCTGATGTTACAAAGGGTGACTCTTTATCTGTGGATTTATGAGTCTCACTAATTTCGTAACTTCAATACTTTTCTTTCACTTTCATGCACTGTCTCTCCTTCCTGAGAGTCTTTTTTCTTTGAGGGCAAGACTTTCTTCACTTAATTCCAGCAGTATGTTCTTTTTGAATGGGGAAACACAGTACCTTCTGACTTTTGCCAGACTGATACTTCTTGTCATGTTTACAAGCTTAAAGTCTAAAACTTTTCCTTTGTGCCATGCTAATGCCAATGGCATAATGAACCTCAAAGTTAAATTAAGGTTCTTGCATTGTATGACAGGATAGTTTCAGGTTAGGAGTAGTAGGTGTGTTGCAGATACCGTTGGATAAAAACAGAGTCTAGCAAGCTGAGAAAGTTACACAAAAAATGCATTACACCTCATCTGATGGTATGACAATGTAGTACACGTCAGGTTTTAGCTCATCAGCAAGACATCTTTTCCACAGGTTTCAAATCTTGTGCTGTAGGAGTGAATAAAGAAGAAAAAGGATTGAAGTAGAAGCTCACATGAGATTGTCTTTACCTGGCTGAGCAACTTGGCCTCTACACATTAGAAAACCCTAAAACACATAATAGTATAATTTCAGTTTTACTTAAGTATTCAATTAAAGCTACCTGCATTACCAGAATTTCCATTACTTCTGATGTATATTAATGCTGACACATGTGAAAGCAAAAGTTTTGCTCCTAGCACAAGCTTTGTCTATAGTGAAAGCTTATTCTATTTTTTAATACCAGAAAACCACTACTTTTCTGGCATAAAATTTTTCTCCCTGTCTATTTTATCTCCTAAATTTTTATCTTGCCTTTCTGACCTTTTGAGACACTGCCTAATATCTTTAGAGTGCTGTTTGTATGCCACCCTCCACCTTATTCCTTGGAAAGTGTATCCTATAAAAGAGCGTCTCCTGTGATGGCCAGAGAATTCCTGCACCTCAACACAGCTCTCACAGGGTCTATGAAGAAACATTGCAGGAAAAGTAACATGGGGCTGTATTTTAAGGTGCGATCAAACCCTCCTATACCAAAATGAGCAATGAGCTGTGTTTAAGTCCTTTTATCCATTTTTCTAGGAATGATTTATATGGATACCATACTGCACAAGTCCACATCACTCAACTATATTTTATTCAAATATGTCTTTTCAAATTGGAGAAAAGGCATGACAGACAAAACATGTGACTGTTAACATGAGCTCATCCAACTTTCAAAATGCGACGTGGCAGGCATCTCTTCACTCTCTGGGCAAATGGCACATGGTACCAGGAGACATTAGGTTTTTAAAAGTGAAGTTAAACTGATAAATTAGACCTCATTTATTGAACAGCAGTTACAGCCAATTGCCCAGGGAGTAATTTGACACCTTTGAAGACCCTGCTAACTTAATTGGTGATAGTTTGGGGGCTGAAGGAAACATTTAAGCCCGTAGCAGCAGGACACCGTGCAGCATGAAAATGGAGAAGACAAGCATTCTCACTGACAAGGGGAGTCATATATAGATTTTTGTGTCCATTGTTTTTGCTTATTTGTGTGTGTGCTTTACTCAGTCAATCAAATATAATTGACACCACTGGGTTCTGTTGTTTTGTGGATGACAGGAGCTAATGCAAGGGAAAAAAAGCTGGGAGTAAACTTCCCCTGAAAGGATGTGTAAAGGTTTTTCCGCTGGGCTTGTGACATTTTTTGCTCAATTGTATTAATTGATGTAGTGACAAGGCAGTTGGAAAGATGATGGATACTGATCACTACAGTTTTCTTTTTTTTTTTTTTTTCCTTTTAAGTAGCTAGGCATTAACATAAACTCTGCTTTTGTGCAAGCAGTAGAAATGCAGGCAGTAAGAATGTAAGATGAAGATTTCAACACCTGCAGACCAAGTTTATAGGACTCAACAGCCACAGCTGAAAATTACTACAGAATGAAAAGGGGAGGTTGCTTTGGGACAGGCTTTTACTCAGGAAAACCATGTTCCCACCTTGATTTTTTCCCCCTTGTGTTAGAAAATTTTATGTTTACTGTCTCCTACCATCAGTTCAAGGAATATATTTAACTAAAGCTAATCTGGCTCTTCCCTAGAATTAAAGTGTCTCCAAACTCAGCTTGGAAACATAACTGCCTGGCTGAAGTATCTAGGGAGGTCAGTTTTCCATAGATAGTCACCACAGCTGGGTGGCCAGCTCCCAGCTCTGCACAGATGAGGGTAGGTGATTCAAGTAACTGCAGTGCAGAAACTATCCTGAGCATTTCTGTGAGAGTGCTGACATAATCACACATACATGCATTTATTATTCTGCCTTCCAGCTTTCCACAGAGGACACTACATCTCCAGCACAAAGGAGATGCCCCACTGTGCATATGACTGAGTGCAGAGCGCAGAAAAAATGTGGTAACAAAAGCACAGCTTTGCCTTTGAAGACAGATGCTTGATCTGAGTTAACACAGACATCAATCAGTCAGTTTCCTGAAGGACATCATCTCTGGAATTGTCTCAGTACGTAAATCGCATAATTATAAGTACAGTTTTTCTGAAAAGACTTCTAAGTCAGTTCCTTGCTTCAGGACTACATACAGAGCAGCTGGTTAAAAAGGGAGTTTGTAAGAGTCCAGACTTCTAAAGAAGAAAGCCTGAGGCCTTGAACAAAATGTAAATACACCTGTGAATCAACATTAGGGGGAGCATAGGTATCATCTATGAACACACAAGTTGAATAAATATTGAATCAGTCATACTCTTCCATTTATTCATTGTCTCTGGTTATGGTTACTAGCATGGCAAACACATTCTATGTGTTAATCTCCTAATTAGAAACTTGGTTTTGAATGTCCCACCTCATACTTCTTATTTAACACCTACTGGTTAGAGGGATCACTGCCTAGAGAAAGCTGTTCCCTAAGATCTCATATAGAACCAGAAATTCATGAAGAAAATTCAGGCAAATCCAAGAAAAACAAAGAAATTTTTCACAAATGCATTTTCCCATGAGTGTCCCATACATATTTCCTTTAGCAAATTGACAAAGAAGACCTGTGCCCAGCGATTAAGTGATCTGAATTCACTTCCTCCTCTACCAGAGGTATGGTTTATGATGGTGGTCATTTAGGGTGAGAGGCACAAAACAAGCGAAAGAAACAATGTGGAGCAGTGAGACTTTGCTCTGCTCTTTAAGCCAGACCTGTAGCCAGATACAAACACTTTTCTCTAGGTCTCTGGGCTGGTTCTTCTCATACCATGTATGTCAGCAGTGGGTCACAACAATGGTGCTTGGTCATGGGGTCATGGCTTATCTGCCCTTCTCTGTCTGATACGAAGCAACATTTGGTATCTGGATAGGGGGAAGCATCACGACACCAGATCTGTGTAGGACACCAGATGGATGTGATTCAATTGACTTGCTGAAGCTGTTTTAGGACAGGTAGGTACAGACTGCATGAACCCTGACTTTTTCTGGTAATGGCTGTGAGCACCTCTCTGAACTATGAGCAGTTTGGCATCGTGGCTTTACTGGTGGACATGTAAGAATCTGCAGACTGCCTCTTTTTGCATTTAAAAAATGCAGAATTTTTTTACCCCTATTTCCACAAATCCCCAGGAAAAGTCCAACAAAGAAAACCCAATGTTTGCCCCGATTTCAAGTTTCACAGCTTTCCCTTTTGGATGGCTTGGTGTGGCTGATCATAATGCACAGTATGCAATACCTGGAACAATTGGATCTCCTGAAAGGGCAGATACCTCCAGAAAAAAATGTGTAAGCATTTGCAATTTTAGTGGTAGATAACCAAATGCAGATACTAAAGCAAAGTAAACACTGTCAGTGCAGAATTATCTTCATAGTTCAGTAGAAGAGTAATAAATTCTTTCTTATTATTTCTCAATATTACATATTGATACAGCTTGCTTATTTGGAAAATGGAGATTCATCAACACAAACCTGTGATCATTTCAAAGTATTAGGCTGTTGTCATTTCTGGCCTCAGTCAGAAACCATTAATAAGCTGCATACAATTAGACTGTATAGATGTTTGCATTGTGTATTATATTGCACAAGCTGACAGGAAGAGAAAAGCTGGTTAGAGATTAGCTGGTTAACTGGTTAGTTGGAAAAAACCAAGTAGCTACAAAGGGAGAGCCATGAGTTTCACAGTTCATTGAAGGATAGAGTTGTCTACCTACCAGAGTAGGCTCCTGATGTAAGAATTGGTGTTTGTGTACATGTGGAAGTTTTGGTTTTTTTAATAGGAGCACTAAGGTCAAATAAGATCATAAGAAGGAACTTTCTTGATGCAACCTTAGCATAAAGAAATTAATTGTTGTTGTTATGGATTCTTCAGCCCTGTCTATTGTATGTGTAATATTTCTGTTTTTTTGGTTTTTTAAAAATATTTTATAAAATTAGCCTGCTTTGATTAAATGGAGTTAAATGAAATAGAAGACAGCACAATACTCCTCATCCAAGGATGTGGTGCG
This sequence comes from Alethe diademata, assembly GCA_025584955.1. NCBI lineage: Eukaryota > Metazoa > Chordata > Aves > Passeriformes > Muscicapidae > Alethe > Alethe diademata. The sequence goes on from JANRMJ010000079.1 coordinate 49,083,188, forward strand.
GCTATAAAAAGGGCACTGAAATATTTCATCTCAGCACATCCTCCACACTCTGGGCAAAGGATCCTAGATCCTAGGCAAAGGATCTCAGGCCTCTCTTAGAGCTGCATGGGCCATGGGAGAGTGGGAATCACCAGGATCAATGGAGATGTGTTTCAGCAGTTGATGACACTGAAGGTTCTCTGCATGCAATGAAATATTAAGATACAGCTCTAAGCCTGTGGAACACAGAAGATGTGTCACACTTGAGAAGAAGAAATTTTCCAGCTCACGTAGGAACTTGTGAATGATGAGGAAGAAAAAGCTCAATATCTTGAAAGAAGGCATGAAAGTTGGTCTCCTGATCAAGCAGAGACTGCCTGGTGATACTTTCAATTTTGATGTCAAGTTCCTATAAACTACTCGAATTCCACTACACCAATTTAGCCATATGCCTGTGGTGTTTTAGAGTATAAAATTATCTCCATGATCATGTGGAGTATGACGCAAGTGATCTCCCTGAGATGATATACACAGCAAACTGCTGAACCAAACCTGGGACACTGTTCTTCTGAAACCAGTGTAAAGCCTTGTCGTTTAAAAGATACTCTTCCTTCAAGTGGCTGATCACAGCAGCGAAATAGTATATTACTGTCCTTTTAGTTTAGCAGGTAGCTTCTAAAATGTTTAAATGGAACCAGCCATTTTCTGCTGCCAGAGAAAATACCACATGCCTGGAACAGTGGATTTCTTAAAAGGGGCAAGAGGCTAGTAACACAGGCTCTGTAGTCCCCTGCAGGTCTATCAGCACAGGTCTGTCAAAGGCCTGTCAAGAACCTACACAAAAAGGGTGATTTGGAGATATTCAGCTGAAGGGTTTAAATGATTTCTATAATCTTGACATTTTTTCCCTCTACATCAGTTCCAGATACTTCAACTGGAGCTGACCTTTAAATTAATAATTCAGAAGTTTGACCATATACGTACAAATTTATGTTTCTGTCATGTATTGCGTCATTATACATAGTAAAAGCATGGTATAGAATCACTGAAAAAGTCTGTCAGTGAATGTTTTATTCCATTTCTATGGAAAAAGAGTCTATACAGCTCTTACAGGAATAGAGAGGGGGTTATTTTCAGACATTCCTGAAACTGGAATAATTCTAGTCTTAGTACAAACAGTATGAAACCAATGCATAAAGTCTTCTCCCCGCAGATGTGTTTGGGTTGCTTTCTCATTAATTCTCCCAGTGTAATTATGGGAGCTTGCAAAACATTGGCAACAAGTGTGAGCCAGCAGTCAGCAGATTTTTTTTGAGTTACACTATGAAGTTGGAATACTCCTCTGTGCTAGGAAGATAGAATTCAGTTGAGCTTGGGAGCTGTGGTTCTAGAATCTGCTATGTCTTCATAGCAGAATGAGTTCTACTTTCAGTCAAAACCCAAGCAAAAGAAAGGCAATTATTTCTTCTTGAGGTGCTGAACTTACTAACTTCATTACTACATTTTTTTTAAAGTTATTCTGAAGTAACTGTTTGTATGGTCATTAGTTACATCCATAAGAAAAAAGGCAAGTGGAAATCATTATACTAAAAATTGTGAAGAAGAGTGAATTCACTCAAAGCAAGATATTTCCTAAAATATTCCATAACCTGTCATTTGTGGAAGCTATGATGCTATTAGGAACACTCACTAATGTAGGGAACAGCTCATCATTCAATTCACCACACACTGAAAAAAATCCATGCATTGTTATTTATTATCCTTCTTGATGTGTACTGATTGCTTCACAGATGACATGGGAAAACCTGCCATTTATTCATGGGCTTTTCAGTGTATGCTTCAGCCGTACCACTGTAATAGTGACAAAAATAGAGGCTGCAGTGGATATATCCCAGTATAAACAAATGAATGTGTGATTCTTCATGGTAGTATTGAGAAATGCAGTCTCACACTGCTGTCAGTCCCTTCAGGCTGAAGTTTCTGATCAAAAACACTTTTTATCTCCAAACCACCAGTTGCATAATCCTTGATAGTATCTTCTGAATGAACATGATGTGCATGCCATACCAATGTGGAGACAGATTTTGGTTCATGCCAGATAACCATGAATGTATTGACAATTTTATTTCAGTTTTACAGAGTGCAATTGTGTGTTTGGTTTTTGTGCCAAGCCAGCTGGCCAGATTTGCAGGAATGGAAAGACTGCAGTTGTGCTTCAGACAGCTTTTATGAGCCTATACTGTGTGTGGCATATGCAGAGACCAGATCCTCCATGGGCAGAGATGAACCTTGTTGATGCGAACATGCCAAATTTACTCACAGTATTTTGTCCCACTTCTTTTAATGTCTTCAATAGGTACATTTCATCTTAAGATACAATGTGATCCTGAGTATTGTCCACTGAAATTGTGGAAGAAAAACAAGGGTTTATGTCAAGATAGAGAAGGATGGAGCAGCTGAGCCATGTCTGCCCATTGGATCTTTAACACCTGATGGCACACCAAGGTTATGGCAAGGTTGCTCAGTTTTCCATCCACAGGTCGTACGCCCCGTTCTGTTGTAGTACCCAGTATAGGAGCTGGCTTTTAAAATATTTTTAAATATTTAAATATCACTGCTGAGATACCGCTGTATTGAGGCTTTTCTAATTGAGCTGATCAGCAACTCTATCTGCTGATCAGCTGATCATATTCTATAGAGTTGATCAGCAAGCAGTTCTCCTTCCTACTTCATAATTAGCATCTACACAATGTCAGCTCAAATTTTTAATAAGGCTTCAAAGCATCTAGGTCTGGAGAGTGCATCAAGGAAATATATAAATATTTTAAAGGGTGGCATGTATAAAACATTATGTGCACTTGCAGAATATAATGAAAATGTATCACTTCTGATAATATCTTGAGTTGAACATTCTAAGATCAGCACACCTGCAGTATAAAATTCTTTGGTTTGTGTAATTTAAGTACTGAAGCACATGAAAACATTTTAAATTTCTGGTCCCAGCCAGGTCAGGTGCTTGGGCATATATGCAAATATGTTAATATGGCTTATAAAATTGCAGGCAGCTGCCAAAATCCATTGTAAAACCAAAACCTTCTTTAGAAAATAAATTAAAAATTAGCTTTCTTCACACTTTTTTGCTAAACCTACTTTAAACAAAACAAAAAAAAAGTCATTTGTGCAGGAGAATGAAATGTAATGATATCATAGAAACAGAGAAAAGTCAGGAAACATAAAATGAAATTGAAACTTTCAGCAGGTTGTCTTATCTTTCTGTTTTTGCTGAAGCTGCACCAGTGTCATGTAAGTTCAAATTTTGTTTAAACACCATGTTCACATGTATACTTGCATTGGCCAAGCAGGACGACTTTTTCATCTGATCTAAGCCAGAATATTGGAACAATGCTGTATCAGTGGAGAATTGACGTCTATACTATACAGCTGGCATGCTAAGAGAAAAAAAGCCAGGGTTTTCTTCAACTCACTACCTTCCTTGCCACAGCAGGAATCAGAAATGTGGAGTACGTCTGCCTTAACACAGTCATAACTGAAAATATGGTGTACAAGAAATACTTGAAACAGATGTGTTTAGGGTCATGCAATGCACAATATTTGTAAGGGTTTATTGGCACCTGCTCTTCACCTATCAAATATTATCATGCTTCCATGATGGAATTAAGCTGACAGCATTCTTGCAGCCCCCCCTAGGGCTTGTGTTTTAACTTTACACAGCAATACATGAAAAACAAGCAAAGCAAACTGTTGGTGTGGTTACCCAAAGTTCATTTTCTCTTTCTCTTTATTGTCCTGCAATAATTTCTTCACCTCCTTCTATTGATCTAGAGAGGGGATTCTTAGTACTGTGCCACAGTCACCTGTTCCTTGGGGAAAGAATAAACAATCCCAGAAAAAGAAGGGAAAGAAAAAGAAAAAGAGCCCTGAAGATTGACTGGGGGCCCTGGTGTATTCCTTCCTACACCAGAGCATCATTTAAGTCTGTGTTCTTCCATCTACCTTGTTTGCAGTAAATAGCTGCCCATTATGTCAGGTCAGGCGAGCGCTGTGGCGTCACAGCCCAGCAGCTGTGCTCAGCCTGCCGAGCTGCAGGACAGCCCCCAGGGAGCAGCTGCGTGTGTCAGGCTCTCGAGCTGTCAGGGCTCAGAGCCACAGTTTATCTCCAGAATTTAAAACGTCCCCGCAAAGTTTCCCCTTCTTCCCTTCCCCCCGCCTCTTGTTGACAATCTGCTTGAAGGAAGACAGATGCTGGAGTAGTTTTCTTTAGACTTGTGTAATTCCACAAGGCCCAGTGCACCAAATACAATTCCACCCATCTTTTAAGGGGCCAAGCTGAGGAGGCAGACGTGTTGTTGTGGGAGGACAAGGGGTCCTTTATGCTAACACAAATATTTCCAGATGAATTTGATGCTGTCAGTGTGCCTTCCTTATGTTCTTTGCCCACAATAAACAAACTACTTTACAGGTTCCTAGAGAAACCAAGGAAATGTGTCTGGGGTCACATTTTTCAAGACACTTTTCAACTGTATTTAGCTGAATATTTTATAGTCTTTTAAAAGAGCACAGACTTACCAATATGACACATATTTTCCCCTTGCATCACTTTAGCCTTAGAACACAACAGGGTTCTCTGCAGATTTGTTTGCATGAAAATAAGATTTATCTTGTAAACAGAAGTAAATGACTTATGAGAACGCATCTTAAAATGCCAGTTTTATGTCACTGCCACCTTTGCAGGCTGATTCTATTCATAGTGCAAATCCAGAGCCATTTGTCATGGATATTATGTCCAATAGAGTACATTTAAAAAATATAGCCTCTAAAAAACCCATAAATTGTGATGTACTCTCCATGTACTTTGTCATCCTGTAATCACAAGGAAGCACATTTTCACTCAGGGCCAACCTTTTCTGATCCTGACTGCCTTTTGTCACAAATGACAGATAATTTCTGTATTTGCTTCCTAAATTGCACCTGCACCAGAAGAAAGGAAGCCTACCCTTTCAAGACATCTTCTCTCTTCCTGCTGTTCTTACTTTTTGTCTTTCACAAACATAGCCCAGGCACTCAATATTAGAAAATCTTCCTTTGAGATAATCCTGCCCTTGGCCTTCCCCATAGGAAAAAAAAAAAAAAAAAAAAAAAAAGCTAAAAATGTAGTGAAGAAACACTGAAATCTTCCTCCCTCACCATCATTTTTGCCATGGTCAATCTCCTCAAATAGTTGCTTTCCTTCAACAGAAATTACAGAATTTAGTGTGGGGAGAGGCACATTTTAAACCAATGAGTTGACAGGAGAGGGAATCTAGTTTATTATGCTCTCTTCATTTTTCAGACCAATCAGAGAGGGCCCTTGAACTGTCTGCACACACAGGTAATCAAATGCTTTGGGGTTCACTTAAGTATCCTCAAGCTGGCCTGCTTGTTACTGCCAGTGGGGCACACTGAATCTTATCCAGATACATCACAGAATGATTTACAGGAGCACTAAACTTCACACACGTGGCCTGCACCCCACTGAACTCAGCATGTACAGCTAGAAATGAAGAAAAGGAAGCTCTGTCACTATGGTGCAAGTGATTTTTCTTTTCCCATGCTATCAGCAGACTGTTAAGGTTATTTTTGACCTTAAAATTTTCGTGGTTTATTTACTTATTTATTGGTCTTCCAATCCAATCCTTCTGAGTCACCATCTCTACTTTGCCTGGCTGTGTAACACCCAGTGGAGGAGCACTATGGGATCTTTCAGATCCATAAACTAAGCCTGGATATTACGATACAGAGATACCACAATATAAGGCCACTGATTTAATTTCCACAATTTAAAAAAAAAAAGTGAGCTTCCCCACCAGTAAAATTTTATTTGCAGTACAAGTACATGCTGTAACTTTTAGGCCCCTCAAGTATTTGCTTAGCACAGCGCAGGCTCAGCTGAGTACCAAGTCATGAAGTGAAGATTCAAAATTACACGTGGCTGTGGGATATCCAGACTGTGCTCTGTGCTGCTTGGGCGAACTAATTCCTCTGTGGGACTACTGCACCGGAACAGAATAAGATGGCTTTCCAGAACTAAGCCTACACTATTTTCAGACCCAGTCACCACCTCTCTTATCTGTGCTGCTGCATAAGGAAGTGTCAATGACTGGTGTTCTTCCTGTTGGTTGAATCCGGCATCCTCAATATTTTCTTCAA
>JANRMJ010000079.1:49089473-49109573 GCA_025584955.1 Alethe diademata
TTCAACTGAGTGACTGTACACAATGTGAAGAAGGCTGAAGTAAATGGATGAAATATAACAAGTCAGAGTTTCTTTACATCCTTTGCATAAGCTGGTAAATGACATAGAAATGTTCATGAGGCAATTAACAGCTTTTAATTAATAGAGAGTGTAAGAAATTTATCCTAAGCAGAGGGCTATACTCTGAATAATGAAGAGAAAAAAAATATTGAACATGCTTTTTTCTCTGTACTGAATAATAAAATGAACCTATGAAAAATACGTGGCCATAATGCATATGAGTGGTTGCGCAACCTTGTTGCACTAGACTTTTGAAGGCATGGTACACTGAAACAAACACAAAATTTCAACCAAGTTGAAAGTCTGTGAAGTCTTCAATACAGAAACTGACCAGATAGTTAGTAGACATGATATTTCTTCCTCAAATGGTTTTCACGTATGTCTGCATGGAAAGCAGTATTTGTTCATACCATACAGGAAAGCATAAATTAGATTATAGAAAAGTACTACAGTATACAGTGACTTTGAATGTATAATTTAAAATTATTTTTCCTATTACCTTGAAATCAATAGCTGCAATATATCAGGACTAACATGATTCAAAAATCACAGGTTTCTGTCTCTTCTATGTCCTTCAATAAACTGGAAAAGTAATGAGCTTAACCATTTTATGTGGCTTTTGGATTTGATTTTGACAGTGGACTATAAACACTAACCTTGTTCACAGCAACCCATACGATGCCTTTCGGAAGAACTCTTCTATGCTGCTTTGTGACCACTTTGAAAAATATAATACCATGAACAAAAAGCCTTCCTGAACTTTGAAGAATATCTTTTAAAGATGTACTTGACCTTAAGTAGCAGAACTTATTAATTTTCCCACTAAAATTCAAGAATTCAGAGATGGTAAGAGAATCCAGGATACCGTTGTTAGGATTCTGCTAGTGTTCTGCTGATTATACAGTGCAGTGGAAACTTGCTAAGCTATCCTTTAGGAAACCAGGATCATTCACTTCAGGAATGATCAGAATTATAAAAAAGGAACACTTCAGTTCATAAAAATCTGGCTGGATTGCTTAGAATGAAGTCTTTCGGTGTTTTTTTTTCCTGCTAAAATGCATCAAACTGAATAACTGAGCTGTATTATTGCTATTCAAAGAAAATCTACTTAGTGATTAGAAAATGTCATTAAAAGCAAAATGACTGCCTGTAAATGTCTTTCCCTGGTAAAATGTGTTGACCTAAATGATATTCCTCAAAGGTAACTCAGAGTGTTATGTGATGTTCTCTTATCGATTGTTGATTCTATGTGTACCTCTGGGAATATAAACCACAAAGAAATGTTTTGAAAGGAAAAAGAGTGACCTTTTATATGTAGGCATTTTAATGCTATGTGATGCTGAAATAAGTATAACAAAGGGAGGGGAAAATCTTTGTGAAAAAGTGGGCATTTTTGTTTATTCAGGATGAAATCAGAGTTGTAATACAGCACCTGCCATCTACACTGAAAGCTGTAACTTCAAGCCAGCCCTTTATATTCATGCAATTAATATTGGAGAGGTAAAGTGAAGTAGCAATCTTTTGCACAGAAAGCATGAGAGTCCCATCTGGGATGATAAATAGAGTGTTGTGCCATTGTCGTTGTTAAGAAATATAATTTCTACAGTGATTTTTTTGCAATCTTTCTATATATATTTTTAAAAATTGAAAAAAAATCTGAGTTTCTTTTTTTGTGTAATAAAACAGTGGCATTGTTTATTAGCCAAATCAACTCTCACATTTCTAAAAGAGAAGGCTTTGTAGATGCTGTAACAGTAGAAGGAAATTGAATTACTTTTATGCAACTGAAATAACTTGAAGATCATGATTACTTTAAGTGCAATATTTGAGTCATGTTACTGGAAAGCTTATTTCTAGCCATCTGTCAGACTGACTTATATAATGCTCAATTATATACAAGCCTTACAGGGAGCACCATGTGACTTATTCTTCATCAGTTTCTTTATGGTCTAAAGAGAACTAAACAATCCATCCTAAGCCTAATGTATTCCAAATCCCAAGAGGAGGAAGGAGGGTAAGTGTGGATCTATAGAGGGTTATGACCTTTAAGAGAACTTCAATTACAGGTATGGTAGGTAATTTCTCTTGGATCTTTACAGTCCTCAAGACTAAGTGGTCACTATTCCTCTGTTCAAGATATGGCTATATAAACTAACATATATCATGAAAGTGTACCTAAATATTTTAGCTGGAATATATTTTGGACATGGTATTAATGAATCATAGAAACAGTTTAACACTGAAAAATCAAACACAGCAGAGTGGAAATAACAAGGCATTTATATTAGAAGGACTTTTTGTAACATAGTACAAATATCAATATATTTTGTTTAGACAGGATATTCCATCTGTGTTTTGTATCTTGTTATGGCTAAATTATAGTAGTCATAAAACTGAATAAACTGAGATGAGTAACTAGTGTTACAAAGAACTAAATCTAATGACTGGATACAAAGTCTTGACAAGGGTATTGAGTAGAGACTTAAATCTTCAACTTTCCTTCCAACAAAAAAACTTATCTTTTTCCTTAGAAATAAAAAAAATTGGCTCTTTCCAAGTAGCTAAGTTTTTCTGCATTTTTAAAATCCTAGCTGGAATTAGAGTGAAAGTACAGAAAAAAATACAGTGCACAATATTGCCAGACTGGTCTTGGGCGGGAAAGAAAGGAAAGAAGAGCAAGTAAGCATAGACTTTCTAATATTTAGCCAGAGCTTTGTGGCTTCCTTACTGTGGCATCAAAGATAGAAACAAGTAGAAAGAGTTTCTCCCCACCAAATGTGGATGACAGAATTTGCCCACTTCTGTAGTCACCATTTGTGTGAATTTACCCAGTATTTACCTCTGCTCCTTAATAACATTTGAAGGCAGGGGAAAATGTCACTCTGCTATGACCTGGAAAAATGACTTTTTTTGTTTGGGGCAAAGTATTTCCAAACTCAGGAGCTACATGTTGATATTTTATGCGGTTCTGTTTAGTGACAAAATATGATTGATTTCCCTGTGACTGCAAATTTGAATGTGCAGAGGTTGGAACTAAATAAATACTGTGCAACAGTGTGTTGCAGCCCAGCAGCAGAAGAGGAGGGAAGGCCAAGAATTCTCAGGGGAGAAGCTGGAGGTGTCTTCTGTCTGTCTGTCTGTCCAGCAGATTTTTTTGGGCCACAAGTTGAGAGCAAACCAGAATTCAGCAAAGCAGGTGCTTCAACAGAGGAAGAGGTGGGGCAAGAGATATTCTCCTGGTCTGTTGGAGAAGATGGCTGGAAGGAAGGAGGAAGAAAAACATGGCTGGCACAGGAGAGCACTGCAGAGAAAAGCAGTGTTTTGATAATAGTAAAAAATCCTCCCAGCATCTCCAGGGTGTTCTTGTATTGAAGAGATGGATAACGCCAGCAATATGACACCTAGCCAACTCTCCTCCTTCTATCTCACCGGCTGCATGCCTGCTCTATTGCAAGAGTGTCCCCTCCAGATGGCTAATCCAGGCTGATTTTTCATTTAGGCACTCACTTAGCTCCAGCACCTGCCTGTTCTCTGCATACCAGGAACACCTGCATGTCTCCCACCCTTTGTCACATCCCAGTAGCCAGAGCTTCTTGAGCAAGAGGTCATGGGAGGCTCTGTCTGTCTGTCTGCCATGGAGGCTGCAGCAGCCACGTTCCAGCCACACAGCCTGCGTGCCGCCCTCAGACCTCGTCCCTCGCCCTCAGACCTCCCTGCTCTTATGGCAGCAGCAGTTTTCCACAGAAGCAATTTCAGGGGCTGCTGTCATGTGCAGTGGTGGTCACTATTTCAAGTGTTGACACAAGTTGTTATGAAGTTTTATCTTCCATTTATGGTACCATGAATGTTGTCACCTGGGCTTTCTCAACAGACTAGACTATTTGCACTATAAGAATTACCCCAGCCTAGACGGAGTTGCTTGTTTTTTACTTTATTTGCATTTTATTACTTTTTTGCAACATTTTTATGCACCGTTGCTGATGTTGCTTCCCTTTAATTTTTGTGGTTTTTTTACTTATACCACCTTATTTTTGTTTATACTATTGACTTTTCCAGTTTGTTCGCGCAATCTGTTTACATTTGATTTCTATTCTTATCTCTCTTTGCGTTTGATAGCATTGTTTGCATAAATAATTCCAGGTAAATGCATGACTGCACTGTTTGCACAACCAGCCTGCTTTCCAGATGAGAGGAAAAAGGACTAGGATAGCACTAAGATCTCTAGAGAGCCTTTTGCCTTCCATACTCAGGACACTGAGAGAGAGAAGGTGGAGGGGCAAAAAATGACCAAATTATAAAACAAGAGCAAATGGGAGATGGCTCTGTGGGAAACATTCACAGAAAGGAAGATCTTCAAACTTTGAAAACAGGAGATGCCAAACCTTTCAGGTTCCATGCAAAACAGTGATATAGACTTTCAATGTTCTCATAAGTAGCAAAAAAGAAAAATTGATCCTAAAATTCCCCTTTGAGTGCATAATCCCACCTCCATTTGTAAAAAATAACTAAAAAAATCTTTCATTGACTGAGTCAGCAATTCAATGCCATCAAAAAATGTTTCTGTCCTTCCTTTTGCTTGTTTTGTATGTGAAAATGTGTAGAAGATAGTGAAGGGTTTGGAGGGGAAGCCGTGTGAGGAGTGGCTGAGGGCACTTGGTCTGTTCAGCCTGGAGGAGACTGAGGGGAGACCTCACTGCAGTTACAGCTCCTTGTGAGGGGAACAGGAGGGGCAGGCACTGATCCCTGCTCTCTGGTGACAGGGACAGCACCCGGGGGAGCGGCCTGAAGTTGTGTCAGGGGAGGCTTAGGTGGGATATCAGGAAAATGTTCTTCACCAAGGGGCAGGCTCCAGGCACCCCAGGGAAGCTGTCACAGCCCCAGCCTGATAGAGTGCAAGAAGTTTCTGGACAATTCTCTCAGGTACATGGTGTGACTTTCAGGACTGTCCTGTGTAGGGCTAGGAGTTGGACTTCGATGATTTTTCAATGATTCTGGGACCCTTCTAATCCAAAATATTCTGTGGTTCTTCGACTTTGTTTTGCAATTACTGTGACCGTCCCTTTCCTCTTCTGTGCTATTACACTTCTTTATTTTAACCCATGAGTTTTACCTTTTTCCAGCTGTCTCCCCCATCCCCTGGGGGGCAGTGAGTGGGCAGCTCTGTAGTGCTAAGCTAAATTACATAGACACACAGCACCTCTAAAGGCTGGAGCCCAGTGCAGCCCACAGGAAAGCAGACAGAAATTATCATCCAGACCATACCTCTGGTGCTTTCTTTAGAGAGGGCACATGCAGGATTCCTTGCTTTGGTACCTGCATCACATCAAGCCTGTGAATTGCATACAAGGTTACTCACAGGTTACTGTGAGGACTGATGACCTTGCTACTCCAAACAGGTCGAGAGGAAAGCTGGAGCTGTCAGAAGCAGTTGGCAAAAGACTAGGACAGCTCGTTTTTCCTTGCAGGTAAGGGGAGGGTGTACTCCTTCACTGGTGCAATAGACAAAGGCCAAGCTCAGAGAAAGCCCAGGGAATACTGTCTCTCTGCCTGTAAACACGAACACATTTTCATCATCCTCTCTACTTTGTTGCTTGCTGAAGGTGGTGATGCTTGCAATTCACTGGCAGCAAAATTATGAGCAGAATACAAACACAGACTGAGAAAAAACAGGATCAAATAACTCCTTAGAGAGCAAATAGGCTCCAAGCATGCCAGAGTAGAGGGCTCTGAGAAAGGGGCTACACTACCCAGCCCCTTTCCACACTTTCCGCAGCTGCTTCCTTGGGGAATGTTCAACAATGGATCAAAAACTACAGTGTACTCCTTCTAATTTCACAGAATCACAGAATGGTTTGGTTGGAAGGTAGCTCTAGAGATCATCCTGTCCAATTCCCCTGCTGAGGCAGGTTCACCTAGAGCAGGTTGCACAGGATTGTGTGTCCAGGTGATTCCTGAAAATCTCCAGAGAAGGGGACTCCACCACCTCTCCTCACAGCCTGTTCCAGTGCTCTCCCACCCTCACTAACTAAAGAAGTTTAACCTTATATTCAGATGAAACTTCCTTTATTCTGGTTTGTGCATGTTGACCCTTGTGCTGTCACTGGGCATCAGAGAGAACAGTCTGGCCCCATCCTTTGAAATCCACCTTTAAACTACCTGTAATGCATGTTTAGGTAATATTAATTAAGGGTTTAAAATAGGTATCACAAACTAATAATTTTGATGGACTAAATACCTTCCAACGGACTAAGAATTCTGTCAGGTAATAGTGAAGACTTAGCAGCTTTGTGTGAGGGCTCTACAGTATGTGCAAGAAACAAGATACTGTCACTGGAGTAATTTGATGACTTTTTGCAAACCAGTAAAATGGGTTTGTGCTCAGATTTAGCTAGACAGCCACAGTGAACAAAGTTGCTACGTTTGAAATTTGTACATAAAGAATTCAAAGATCTTTCTGTAAACATGATTCCCTCCAACATTTTGTCCAAGTTCACCTTTTGCTAAGTTCCCTTCTTTTGCATAATCTCAATTCTTTAAACTAAAATAAAGTTTTTAGCATGGGTTAAAAGCTAATTTACCCATTCTTGATCTCTAAGTAATAATATTCCAAAAGAAATGGACTAAAATATGATACTTACCGGATATACTGAGCCATAAGATAGTTTCTAGATAAAGAGATTATTTAAAAATATATTTTTTAAGTATACTGATCATCCTTTTCCTTTCACATTGCATAGCCTGGATATTCTAAAAATTCTTTCTTCATTTATCTCTCAGGATTTCATACATTTTAAAATTTGTTAATTTCCTATGGGACTGTTGAACATGTCTAACAATAGATGATCCATTAGGCTCCCCTTTTGACCTTTGTTCTAATCTAAGAAGCAAGTTTCAGAGTTACCTTACACTAAATTAAACTGAGTCTCTATACTGAAGTGAGTGGAGTTACGGAGATGTTTAATACAAAGGAATCTCTCTGCAGGTGGCTGTAAATTTCGTTTTTTCAGTTAATATATTAATTAGACTGTTTTCACATAAAAAGAACCGAAGTAGGGGGAGAGCAGGCCAGTGGAAACCTGCTTGTGTACCATATTTTTCAGTCACATCAGAGAACACAGTCTTATATTGGGTAATATTCTTTAAGCCTATAAGCCAGGCAATGGTCTAGAGTCCACGCCTTGAAGAAGATAAACACAGTTTAGTGTTGTCACACAGATCTCTCATGCTCTCCCCCCCTCCCTTTTGATGGTAACTAATGTTTGTATACATTCTGATAACATCTCTTCTATGTAAGTTCCAGATTGCACAAGATCAGGGTATTTTTCAGAGTCACATTTTTGCCTTTCAGCAAAATGTTGATACAATCAAGACCGGCTAGATTACAAGCAATCACAATTTTTTAAAGTCATGTTTCATATTAACACAATAAATCTATCACCTGAGCAGATAAAATTATACAACAGATAAAATCTTATAGTTTATTTGTTTACAAAACTGTCAGGATGATTTTTAGGATATTATTTCATGGTGTCCACGTAGACACAGTTGATATAAAAACTGGATAAGATTACAGTTTTGTTCTGCCTCCAAGAAAACATGTAGTATTCTTCCTTTGTTGGAGAAATTTGCCATGCCTCAGTTTTTCTGTTGAGGGCTCCAGATTCAAGACTGGACACTCTTTTAGGGCACTGGAAGCAGTTATAAGACTATTTAAATGTGCTTCCTCTTTTCAAGGTGTAGGCACCCAGACCGTGGGTACAGAGCCGTGTGGGTGGTGAGTGGGCAACAGTTCTACCTGTGGGCAGCCAAAACTGTGGTATGAACTAGACAGGGAGAACATCTTCTCATCCCAGGCTGTGTTTGCTTCCACAGTGTCTGACAGTGGATAAGTGAGGGCTTCTCGTTGCACTGCCACTCGGGGACAGAAGTCCAGGTCCTACTCTTCAGCTACAGCAGCCCCAGGCAGCTCCTCAGGCCAGGCAGAGGGTCTGAAAAGCTGCCCAGAGGAAAAGCACTCGGGGGTCTGCAGAGGCTGAATGTGAGCCAGCTGCACCCAGGTAGCCAAGGCAGCCAGTGGCATCAGCAGCTGTGTGGCCAGCAGGAAAAGGGCACGGATCTTTCCACTGTACTTGAAAATAGATATTTATTTACCATTGGCTTTCATTGTGGATCTACATGAAATACATCTTTGGGATTTTTAATTGAAAGTGCTACCAGGTGATCTGTTTTCAGTAGTTGTTCATTACAATACTGAAAAGAAAAGAAAAGACTTTGTGATTGGATTTGTACTCTTCTGTCCTTAGTGTGTTTACATTCCTATTGATTCAGTTAATGCATCCATCAGGGAAATAAAAATGTTAGGCCTCATTTAATTAAACCAAATTACTTCTGTGGCTTTTGCATAGTTTTGCTTGGGCTTTTTTTTTTTTTTCTCTTATGGGAGCCCCATTAACATGTGCTGAGCTTTGTATCTTGTTGATAACCAAAAAATAAGTGCAGGATATAATTTCTGTGAATTAGAGTCCTATGTAACTTATCAGACAATACAAATTGAAGAGCACTTAGTGAACATCCTTTCAAGTAACATTTAACTTTAGAAAAGAGTCAGAAAGCTGGAGGAACTAAAATTACTTGGTTTAAATATCTGCTGTTATATTTCTTTTTGTACCAACCTCTGTACATTTAGAACTTCATCTGACTGCAAAGTAAGTTCCAGGTATAAGAAGGAACATATACGAACTGTAGACAAGGACCAGGTAAATATCTGTAGGTAAATATCTACACAATAGAGTTATCAGTCGTAGAATAATCTCACATTTTATAAAATCTGCAGGGCAGAAGAAGGTTTTCTGTAATATGAAGTCCCAGGCTTGCCCCTTGTAAAAGTAATCTTAATTCGTAAAATTATGAAAGTACCTTGTGCACCCTTGATCTAGAATTTTTGCAAATCCATTAAAGATTTTGTGAAAAGCATTTGCTTTAATAAACATTTCTGTATGCACCTAAGTGTTTATAAAATAGATGAAAGTAAGTGGCAAATCATATTTCTTGGTTATACCCATTCTGTCATGGTCTCAGCATTTCTGTGCGCTAGACTTGCCCAGAATTGTCACAAGCCACTTTAGAAGCCACTCTAAATGAACAGAAATTTTTAAGAAAATAAGTTCTCCACTATACCGAACAGTTTTTATCATGGTAATAATTAGATTCTCAGCTAAGATAAACTTTCACAATTCAAGTCTAAATTAGAGTCTTCTTTCTTCTATAAATCTTCAAAACTATGCAAAAAGAGCAGCCTGTTTTTTCCTGATAATCTACCCTGAAACACAGTTTTCCAAATGGAAAAAAATTAAAAGATATTCTCAAATATACAAGAAGTGAACAATTTCTAATAGTGGACAACCCCCTAATTTCTTCTTGTTTTTATTTTCATAGCAACTTGCAATGGATATGTCAGTAACTCAGGAAGACAGCAATTACTTCAAAGCACTAATTTGTTTTCAGTAAGAATGCATCTGTAAATAGTTAGATGAGTACAGAGTGAAAATTTTACCAGCAGTCTTTATGCAACAACTTCCTGAGCATCCTGGGAACACTGTAGTCTCTTTCTGATTACAGAGGGCTTTTGTTTTCTTACTTGTAAATTTAGTATAACACAGAATTTCTGAACTAAGTGAATAGTTTTCTACACTATTAGCTGCATGACATAACACTAGAAAACAAGCTGGGTCTCTGGACGTAAAAATACAGGATCATCCACCCTATTGAGTCTTTTTTCCCCCATATGCAATATGTGTTTTTAAAATATATTTGAAATATATTGTTCACAGGCATTTCACTGTGTTTCACTATCTAAGCTAAGTGAACAAAAAATAGTAATAGAGGCTTTAACAACTGAAGTATATTCTGAGAAACTGTCCACTATTGACACTACAAGAACAGGAATTCTGTCCCCATAGAGAACAAGAACAGGAATTCTGTCCCCATAGAGGATAAAAACAGTAGCTCTAGCTCTGACCATTGGAGAGAAGCCTAAGTGTTCCCTGTAGTGATTAATGCTCCTCATGAGAGAGAAAGCTCTTTCTTTCTGCCCAGATACCTGTTACAACTTTCTCAACCCTTAGCACTTCTAGAGTATCAAGAGCTCTAGGCAAGCAGGATGGGCTGAGACACCCGTGCAAGTCACAGGAGAGCATGACAGAAAAAGAAAAGTGGCTCAGCCACCTCTGTTAGGAGTGTGCCAGCTCCACAGCTAACCCAAAGAGATTGCAGCTCCGATTAAGCTTACTGCAGTAATGGAAAACCATCAGATTCATTCAGTATTCAAGGTAAGCAGCTGTATAACAATTTGTTTCACAACAAAAAGTTGACAGAACAAATCCAAAACAACTCTGTGTGCATGTTTACATGGGAAGCTATTGGCATCAGCAGTGCATTTGAAGGTGTGCTTCAAGTCCCTTATGCTTTTTGTAACATTTTCAAATTCATTGCTGTCTTCAAGATGACAGGAAATCCAGGTCTGCCTTCCTCCTGGGAGATCTTTATTCACAGACAAGTCAAAAACCCCTGACAAAAGGCAACCAAGGGAACTTGCTGACCTTTTAGCTGCCTGTCTAACATCAGTGCAAGTATTGCTTCCTGATAAAATGAGAAATTCAATTTAAGGGGAAACATAGCAGGTATTTGAGTAGGCTCTCATTTTATTTTACTTCTTGGGCTGTCTCTCAAGCAGAAAACAAATGTAAATAAACAGGATTTCATTCTTCATTCCTGTGCAGTTACCAGAGCTAACAATGCTGCACGCCAGGGTAACATCATTATTGCACCATGGTCCACACTTCTGTCTGCTCTCTTGTTCACTAATTGATGCTTAACTCCCCAAAATAAAACTGTCATTTAGGAATCCTAGTTTTGTAGTATCCCATTATTTTTTCCCTTATTTTCAGAAGAAAGGATCCCTTCATTGAAAACTGATCTTAATACCACAGCTCCTTGGAATTGGAGCGGATTCCTCCATCATGGTTGACCATAGTAAATTCCATTGTTTGGGTGTCAGATACAATTCCAGCATGTACAAAGCTTGCATAGTTATTGAGGTAGCCTAGCTTGATTCCAAACACAGCAAGTACCTTTCCAATATGAACCTCTTTTCATCTTCCTTACTTGTCCCAACTGAGCCATTTGCTTCTTACATGATCAGTCTGAAAGATTTGGGCTTTCATGTTAAAAGCCTTAATTAAAGAATGCACCAAGGACTGGAGCACTTCTCCTGTGAGAAGACTATTAAGCCTGGAGAAAGGGAGGCAGCTCAGGGATGTTTTATTAATGTATATGAGCAATTGAAGGGAGGGAACAAAGGTGATGGAGCCAGGCTCTTCCTGGTGGTGCCCAGTGACAGAACCAGTGGCTATGGGCACAAAGTGAAACAGAGGAAATTTCCTCTGACAGTAAGAAAATTCCTGCTGGGGATGACCAAGTGCTGGCACAGGTTTCCTTGGGAGCTGGCTGAGTCTCCCTTCTTAGAGATATTCCAAACCTGAATAACTGGCCCTGAGTGGCCCTGCTTAAGCAAGCAGACTGGACCAGATGGCCTCTGGACATCTCTTCTAACCTCAGTTCTTCTGTGATTATGTAATGCATGAAGGTCATTTGAAGCCAGTAGGTAACCTGGCTTCCTCCAAGGAGAAGAGGTGTCATTTTATATAAAGGAAGAAAATTATTAGAGAATGGGTCTCCAGTTTTGAGAAAGACAGAGAATAACATTAAAGATGCTTGGATTCACACACAGTAATTTAGAAATATCTCCCTGTTGTGTTCTGCTGGTATTGTTTTGTTTGTTTGTTTGTTTGTTTTGTTTTGTTTTGTTTTGTTTTTGGGGGGTGGGTTTTGTGGGGTTTGTTTTTAGTGTACTAAAAATTAAAAACATTTCAGAGAAGTTACCTTTTCTGCTTTGGCGTGTACATAAGAATGTACTCTTTTATGTGTATGTGGGACACAAACTATACAAGAGTTTCAAAACTAAATTCTCAGATGACTGTAGAGAATAACATGTGGATATAATAAAATCATGTTTTGTTTTGAAAACTAACACCAAAATGGGGAAATGTTCAAGTACAAAATTTAGTCTCAGAGATTTATATGTCAGACTTGATTTGCACATATTCATTGCATATCTCACAATTTAGTAGTATTTTTTTCAAGCAATTAAAAATGCCAATATCTTTTGTCAAGATGCATATGGAAATTGAAGTAACCAAAAGTCAGTCATCAAAGTCAACAAAAGAAATCTATGTTCTTCTTTGTTTTTTTGTTCTGTTCTCTCAGTAAAACTGCAGTGAATTCTGATGCATGAGTCCCAAAACTGCTCCCTGTGACACAACTAGTAAAATTAAAAATATTAGGAGTTATTTGTCCTTCACTCATGTCCAGGGTAACAAACATCATATATACATATCATATATGCATATCATATAAGCAATCCTGCAATGCTGAGTCCCTATCATTCTGACTGAGCAGTGAAGATTTTCTATTATTAGTATTTTAGCTATGCCTTTTTGCCTTTTCTGCTTGGGCAGTAGGATAGGAAAGGGTTTATTTGAAGAAACTTTAAAAGAGGGAGGAAAAGGGCAAGAAATTTTGAAGAATGCTGTCTATTCTGGATTACTTCAATGATGATGTAGCTTTGGTTGATTGGTTGGGTTGTTGTGCTTTTTTAAAAGGGACTCTTTCAGTATACTGCAGACACCCTAAGGACATGAACCAATCAGATCTTACCAGCTGTTTCATATTCAGGCCACACATCCTACAAGGAATGAAACTTCCCCTCTCAGAACGGCCTTAGCTTCTGTGTGAACACCGAAAAGACAAAAAAAATTGTCCTAAAAGACAAAAATAAGCCAGCTGCCTTTCCAGGGAAAGTTACCTCTTCCATTTATATTTGTTTAAATGGTCCATTCTGTGCATAGCAGGACATCCTCCTTCACTCACACATGTATTCTGGTACCACCCACTAATATGCTTAAACTCTATTGCAATTCTGTGTGCAGGGAATTTACCAGTGAGAGGCTGGAATGGGATGCAGATAGGTTATTATTCAGATGCTCATATGGTCTTTCAGTAAATTCATAAGTGCAGGTTAATCTCTTAAGTATTCAGTACCAAAATTTTATGCTAACTAGCATAAATTTCTGCATAGCATTACTTTGGCTGCCTGTGCTTGTGTGGTTATCTAAATCTGGATCATTTGAAGAAATTTTTGTCTTTTCCAAGTATGAGCTGAAGGAATTCTCCTCAAAGATGGAATGGCTGCTACCACTGCAGAGTTCTTGAGTTCTAAATCAATGGCATGGGAGCAGTACAGTGGCCATCAAAAAGAGAGCATTTTGTACTCTCTGGAGGTGCAACAGCTCATAGGAGTGCCTGTGGTTCTGTGAAAAGCATAATTATTGCTCTATTCCAAAAGAACATAGACATTTCCATGTGAAGTAAAGATTTACTCAATAGCAAAGTTCCCCAGATGCTGCAAATCTTATTCTTCCCATGTCTCGTTCTGCAAAATTTTCAACTTTTGGGGCACGGTAACAGTGTCATTGCAAAATCTAAATTAAACCAAAAAACAGTTTTCTAAACCTGTCTGTGGTATTCACCATCTGTGAGTTCAGAGGTAAAATGTGGCTTCTGAAAAACGATGTCACACAGCAGTTTCTTCATTACATTAACCTCCAAGGATTCTATGACATGGATGCATGACCTGAAATAAAAACAGTATAGTAATGACAGAGAAAAGAGGGAAGAACTAGTGGCTGCACAGCATATTCTGAATTTACAGGTATGGGCAAGACACAAATGGTGGCAAAGCTGACATTCACCTATATGTTGCACCTTGTTGCTGACCTTGTGGCTTATGTCTTTTAAGCAAGGACCACAGCTCTGTGACATCAGAAGAAAAATAAAATGTGTATTCCCAGCTTCCTGTCCCACACAGTTCCCAAGCCCTCCTAGTGCTTATACAAAGGGGCAGGACCTGCCACCCTGCTGCCACGAGGAATATCTGGCTTTGCAGAGAAAAAAGGTAATTTTCAGCAGACTCATGCCAGCAGATGCAATGCGTCTGACAACTCCTGCTGTAAAGGGTGTGTTGGGTTGGGTTTGGGTTTGAAATGGAAGTATGTTCAGGAAGTTTTCAGCTGGCATCTGGTCCAGAGACTGCTTTATTTTCAGTCTGAGGCAATGCTGAGTATACTGTGTCTTGAGACCGGGAAGGCAAAGCAGATCCCCCAGGATTCAGTTCTTTCCCCAGCCCTGCCTTTCTCTGCTCTTTGTAAAAAACATAAGGCAATACCCTGGAGGCAATTTACAGTCCAGTCATCTATGCGACCCTACAGGATTCAAACTAAATTTAGAGATAAATCAAGGGTAATCCAGTTGGTTTTTCACAGTTTATCCCTGCAAAGCTTGTCATTTCCTCAGTATATTTATTGCCCCTGAGTCTGCTTCTGACAATGGATATCAATAAAGTGGACAGATTTATTATTTAAGTTTAAATCATATTTGATAGAATTTGGTGGTTAATATTTTATTTTGTACTAACAGTTCAATAGAAACACTATTTTATCCTAATTCTTCCTTAAACTTTAACAATATCTACACCCAGCATGAAGAAAATGAACCATCTCTGTGCCTGCATGAAACCCTCTCTCTGGCAGTTCCCCTGGTTAAAGTGCAGGTTCTCTGTGGAGGAGACCCAGACAGCTACAGAGTATTGATCACAGATGAACAGTCTACAGTAACAAATCCTAGGGATAGCTCACCATTTTTTTCCTGAAGACCTTTTCAAACCTTTCTCTAATCACTGGGTAGAAAGCTGTAAATTAAATCAGCCAGTTCAGGCTTTGGAAATGCTTAGCAGGCAGGGTGCAGCAGGTGAACATATGAGAGTTTGAATGATTGCATGCTGCAACCTTCCACATTTACATTCAAGTCATTATTTCTGGAAGTAAGCATAAATAAGAACTAAATATCTGCTAAGTCTTTTTTCTTCTGTCCTTTGATTACAGTTCTATTTTATTTGTGACTCCCAAAAGAGAGCCTAACTTCTATTACGTGACATTTCTTCTCTAAATTGTTAAAGAATCACAAAAATGAAATACTTCACAGCAGGTTTTTCCTCTATTGCTACCTGCCTGTGGTATTAGCTTGATCCCTTTCCCAAACCACCCTTTAGTAGGTGATTTTTTTTTTCTGGTAGGGAAGCACCTTATTATAGTTTGTCTGTCTCTTTCTGTGATTTTCTCTGAAGACAGGTGATTTAGCTGTAGTAGGTATTTGATGCTTCTGCCACTTTCTGTGTTGCACCAGTTTCATTGTTAGTACCTGAAATATATTAAAAGAAGCTAAACTATTTATAAAAAAAACACACTCAAACTTTCCATGAGCATGCAGCAAGTTAAGTTGTGTATTGAATAGTGTTAAAGGCTACATAGGATTTTATGTTATTGGACAAAGCAGCATTTTCTGACCCCCATTATATATCTAAAGCTTTTTTCCAGGCCTCTCAGCTCTGACAGAAATGTTCTTCTGAATTCCAGTCTCTGTTTCTTTTTTGTCAGGTCATATTTATTTTTTCTTGTAACAACACTCTCCTTAGATAGCTCATCTCACTCAGAAGGTATTTATACCTAGCTGTACTTACAGAAGAGTCTTTTGTGACCTGGGCTTTAATTTTGGTAAACAATCCTAAATATATAAGAAATTATAAGAAATGGTGCCAGGGAGGGCATAAATCTGAGAGTATAACATCTAAAATTTTATAGGACACTTACAGTGTCTTATCCAGCATTTATAATTATTTATTTAATTCTTCCCCAAGATAAGCGCTCCTTTAAATGCTGCAAGCTTGTCTACAAATCCAGCCCATTTTCCTTTAACAACCCAGTAATGGCTGTTCTTGCAGGATGTTATGTAAGCATCTTGCACTGGTATAAAAACATTTAAGTAATTTCTCTTCAGCCACACTCAAATTCTTTGATGAACTATATCCATCACTTCAGTTGGTGCTTTTACCTGCAAGACTTCTGCTACTATCCATGGAATTCTTCATTTTTCTTATCACTCTTCTTTCTCTTCTTTTTCATCTCCTGTTCTGTGCTTTTATGCCTGAGAGCTTTTTCATAAAAAAACAGGTTTGGAGAATACAGCAATTGTTTTAAAGTTCCTATCAGTCATGGAAGCATTCATTCTGAAAAGACAGTGTCTTGGGGCCCAAGGACAGTCTATCTGCCAAATAGAGGCACTTCCCTAGAAAACAACTGTGCAGTTGACTGCCTTCCTCCTTTTGTCATCTCTAGAAGATGCAATTCTGAGCATCTTTACTTTTCATCCCAGTTCTTCTTCCAGGGCATCTTGTGCTGCCACTGGTGGGAAAGCTCACATTCGATCAGGATTATCTTCCTTATTTTATCTGTGTTCCCACATCCCATCCATGCTCCTGGTGGTCAGTGACACTTACCTGGCACCTCTCAGGTGCCAGTTCAGCTCTTTTTTCTGCCAAGGAGACAGTGCCAGCTGGTGCCAGGTTAGTGCTTCTACTCCATCATTGCAAAGCTTGTCACAGCCAGAGTCCGGTGCTCCTCACTGTCACCATGTCAAACCCTCTGGCCATCGCTGTTGTCCCGCATTTCCCGGGTACAACAAAGGGTTACTGCCCGTCCCCCTCTCTATCCCAAGAGTCAGAGCTCAGGGGTGCAGGCACCAAGGAGAGCCAGCTGCACGGGGAATGAGCCGGGCACCTGTCAGACATTTCCTGCAAAGGCAAAATAAGCACAGCAAAATCTATACAGAAGATCGCATGTTCCACCCCCAGAACACACCTCAGACTCGCAGCATAGCAACTGGGCTGACATGCATTTTATTTTTAAGAATTCCTTAAAACAAGTCTCTGCTCGAAGCATTATTCACTCTTCTCACAGCTATGACTCTGATGAATATCTGAGGAGAAGCATCAAACTTCTTGTAGCTCCATCCAATTAGTGCAGTCGGACAAATATAGTGACTCAATGTCCAGCTTTAGTAATTCTTTTATTTTTTAATAACTCACATAAAAAATTAATTTTATTATTTGCATGTTTATTGTTTCCATATTCTTTTGAGAAGAAACTTATCCAATAATTAGAAAAAAAAAATTCCTAGGCAATATTCCCAAAACCCAAACAAAAAGTAGCTTTTTTTAATCCTGAAAATACAAAACCCCAACCAACCACCAAACTAAATAGAAAAACCCCTAATAAACCAACAAACAATAACAACACCAAACAAAACCCCTCAAGATAGGAAATTTATAAAACCTCTATTTTACTATTTCCTACTTTTTGCCTGTTCCTGACATAATTTCGTTCTTACTTGTGTTATAACTATTGTAACTTTGTTATAACAAACTATGAATAACCAGGATGAGGTTAACTTTTGAACAGGCTTATTTTGAAGATCTGGCCAGGCTGCAATGTCAAAAGGCAAATTGCTGCTTGAGTTTTTAGTTGCATCTATTAAATCCTCTTTTTTTTGTGGCAAATCTTGCATATAGTGTTACATAAAAAACATTATTTAGTTATGGACACCTATGTAGACAGCACATTTTGCTAAGCAATGTTATCCTCAGCCTATGGCACTGACAGGAGATGGCAGAGAATCTAAGTTGCCCTCCAACACCTTATATCCTTACTCTGAGTCCATTACCCCAAATGCTGGAAAAGTCCAAACTGAGACCTCTTTGCCATCTGGCTGTGTTTCAATGCTTTCTCCTACAAAAACTATCTCTGTTCTATTTACAGACTGAAGAGCATGTATGAAGCTTGCTCATCACTCCACAAACCTTCCTCATATCTGTGGAAATAGCAGCCTCTGATCATAGACTCTGTGTAATTGCAACAGAAGTTACCCTAGCAACACACTGAATACATATTTGCAAAGAAAAGTGAAATCCAGAGAGATTCCTTCAATCTAGAGTACTAGTTTATTGTTCACAAATTCAGAAAAACATCTGCAGCAGAAAATAATTCAAGAATGAGGTCAAACAGTAAAGGCAATAAAATATCCTAAGCTATTAGACACTGATCAACCTAAACAGCATACAATAGAGTTATTTCTACTTTTTTATTTTCCGTTAGTAGTATGCTATCAATAAATCCACAAATAAGAGTATATCAGATTGTCATCAGCCTTTTCTTAACTCACTTTGAAAATATTCATCATCTAAATCTGTTTCTTGCTCAAGCCCAGCTCTGGAAGTGATTCAAAAAGATTAGAAAGAGTTCTCCCAGCTCAGGCATTATCATAGCAGGCTGGCAGTCACTCTCCCTGTTCTTCCTGTCTCTTGCTCTTAAAGGTTTCCATAAATGAATTTACTGTTGTAAGTTCTCATTAGCCCTGCCAATTGGGGGAAGCACATTGCTTCTAATAAGGTGCAGGCTGCACACATGTTCCTTTTGGGGACTGGTGTAACAGCTTTTCATAAGGATTGTGTCAGCAGAAGGAAAAGAGTATTAACATTCCTCTTTTTTAGCCAAGAGATTTCCTCAAGATTTCTTCAGTGTGCTGTTTGCAAAAAGAAGTCTCTAATGCAGCTGTTGCATGAGTCAGGCATTGTCTTCTTACAACGGGTACTTTGTGTCTAGATATTCTGTGCTTCTATCTTGGACCAGTCTAATCCCACATCACACAAATCCCAGTCAGTCTTCCAAGTGCCAAAAGTCTACAGGTTCTCTCTGTGTTTGCCTTCTTGTGTGCAATTTCAGCACTGAAACACTGAACTGCTGCATAAAACTGCTTCATACTGTCTGCATAAAATATTCCTTTGCCTATATTTTACAGAATAAAACAATGTGTTAGGGCAAAAACCTATCATCTTCAAATTACTAATACTGTGCTGCTTTCAACCACTTCCAGTCTTCTCCTTAGAAAAATAACTTTTCAATAATTTTACTCTATAGTGGTTTTTACTATTCTCAACATCTGTGTTTTCTGGCATTGTGTCATGCAAACTTCCCAGTATTACTGCATAATATTGTCCTCTGACAGAATCCTAGTTTTTTTCTCTCGCTTATGAAGTAATCTGATAATCCAAAGCTGCACTTTTCCTTTACTGGGCTTTCTCTGTTTATTTTTTTAAAAATTAATTAATATGCAGAATTCATAAATTAATTCAGTTTTTTTAAATTGAAGGAAGTTATAACACAAAGCCCTCATCTGCAAATTAAAGTTCTCTTATTTTATTGGACAGGTAGGTTATTAAATACAAATAAAGAAAGAAAATTTCGTATCTTCAAAGGAATATTCTAAACAAGGACTTTAAAAACACAGCTGAGATGAAATAATCCTATCAGGAAAACACAGGGATTTCCAAAGTAGTTTTTTAATGGCATGTGAGATACTTTTGCCAATAATTGGACTTAATAATATGACTACACAAATTATTATTATTATTTTACTCGTTTTTAGTGTTTAACACTTAGGCAGTGGTTTACATCAGAGGATCTTTGCTTTATGCACAGCACAGAGCACATCATTCTGGATAAACATTCAATCCTCGTTGACAAGAAAGTTCAGACTTGGGATGGGGACCAAAACAGTTTGCCTCTGGTCCCTGTATTGGCACTGGCCAATTTTCCACACACTCTCCAACATCAGACCAGGAATAGCTGGGTTACAGACAGGAGTGGGCTGGACCACTTTGGCACAGAAGTGACAAGCAGCTGGTGTAGCCCAGATACGAAGAGGGAACCACAATAAAGGCAGGTAGAGGCAAAACACAGGCATTTCATAGTGAAACAAACTGGTAATGAACATGAAGAACAAGCACTGGAAAATACTAAATTACTTTCCTTTGGGAAAGTCTCATCACTATGAGTTAATTCCCTGGGTATGTACAATGCCAGTACCATCTTTTGACCTCAAAAATGTTTCTTCACAACCTGTACTCAAAAAAGCTCTGGGCAGTTTAATTCAGTATAGTGTAATGGTCTTATGTCAGAGGTGGATGGGGATACT
>JANRMJ010000079.1:49132228-49142557 GCA_025584955.1 Alethe diademata
GAATACAAAATATAATAACATAAGTGGTAATCTTGAAGTATGTTCTGAATATAAACTGTGTTACCAAGAGTAGTGTAAACACCTCTGTTAGAAAAGAAAGTTGATGTATCTTAAATATTACTGAATTAATGAAGTAACCTGCTGCTTATGCCAGCTTTGACATAAATGTCTGATAAAAATGAAAGCCAACACATTTTTTTTGACAAAGAATAATACAAAGTCCTTTGACAGAGACGAATGAATTTTTCCAGAAGTTACATTCTCATCTAAACTAATAGGTTCCATGTCAACATGCAGACTTAGCAAAAAGAAATATATTGTGGGCAACGGCTTAGAGCTGTAATAAGAGAACAAAAAGCTCACTAGTCCAAAATAGCATTTTCTTCATTTTTTTATACTCTGTTTAAACACAGTACAGGAATTTTCTAATGCTGATGGTTTATGTCCAGGATAGATCTCTTAAGTGAAGTGACTTTGAAACAACAGTTACCCTCTAAACCAGAAAACTCATAATGCATTCTCATCATTCTGAAGTCATAATTACAAATCTACTAGTATTTTTCATTTGATTTTATTTGAATATTCTGATACTTGGATCTAATGAGTAGCACAATGCCAGCATTTAAATATTCTATCAGAACATCAGAGATGACTATAACTGCTTCTGTTTAAAGGACTTAAGTAAAAATGTATAGGCCTCTAAAATAAATTGAAGGAATTTATGCCATGTAATATTCAAACATTTTACACTGATAATGATATTAGCTTAGCATACATAGCTTGTTTACATCATATAGAAATATATACTACATATTTTAAAATTTTACCCTGAATCCCACACTGTATATGCAAAAACTAAGCAAATAATCATATCTTTATACACCTCCCTATATTATCATTGGCAGCTTTAAAGGCGCCTCCTGAATGTTCTAGCTGTATCCTCAGTATACTATAAACACAGGCTCAAGAATTCTCAGCACCTCAAGATACATCATTCCTCCTCAATCCCCATCCACTCACCTGTGCCCCATGAGAGGATGGAAGGGGCCCTGCTGCAGCATTTCTTGGAGCCTGGACAGGAGCGAGTGCTGAGCAGGGGTAGGATCCAGGTCTTTGTGAGATGCTCAGCCTTCCTCATCCTTTCTGCATGAACAGTTAGTGCCTGCACCTGACAACCTGCATCAGTTTGCAGAGCACAGCAAACATCTCTCTTCAAAGGCTCCTGCTGCCTGAACCCCTTTGCAAAAGCACTGGTGCCAGAAGTGCACTTATATTTCTCCCAGTGCCCCCCGTCAACACCATTTCTACAGACATTGTTGCCTCTGGACCAGCCCTGACACAGCAGCAGCTTGCTGCAAGAGAAGTATGTGCCAGCATTGCTTTTCCAGCCCTTCCTTGATGAACAGGGACACAGTAGCCACCCTGGCACATGGACTGGATGGATGACAGTAAATGCTGGGGCACACACCAGTATCACAAAATGCAGAAATAGTACTGACCAGATGTAGACCCGTTTTAATGTGCTGTCAGGGACAGCAGTGGTGGTGAGGACCACACAGACTGTCCTGAAGTCTCTTTCTGGATGACCAACCCACAGGAACCAGCACCCTCTCCCGAGGAGGCAGACCATGTCCTGTGGCTGCATGGACTGTGCTTCATCCTCTTCTGCTCCATGTAACCCCTCTTTTCTTGGCAGGAGATGGGACATCTCTTCTCCAGATAGCACAGAAAAGGCACTGCTTACTCTGGTTGCGACTCCTGACGCACTGAGAGCCCCAAGTGGAATTTTACCTTGATGGAGGCAGGTCCCTTCCAAGCAGGTGCCAGCTGCCAGCATGGCAGTATGCACTTTTATGAAGTCTCTAGAGCATTTAGGTAAAAGTCAAAGAAAATAAAGCTTAATCCACACAGGTATGCACATCCAATCCTTTTGATGTCTCTAGAAAACAGGTACCTGGAGAACCTTGGGTATGTGAAGTAAATTTTTAGATAAAAAAGCATGAAAAGGATGTCACTGCATATCTGTGCAAATCAGAGTTGTATACATTGTCTTTCCAATTATGCTACTGAAAAAACTTAGCCAAACATTGGATCAGAGGAACAGCCACAGCAAAAAAAGCCATGGTTTTATCCCAACCAATAAAAAAAATTGTTCTCCAAAACAAATATAGGGTAAATCTTCCAAATTTCAATAACCAGATCATTTACATTTTAAAACTTGAAGACTAATTAACCTTACAAGTATTTAAGTTGGTTTTGCTGGTGACACTACATCACATGAATGTCAAAGCCTTTCTGAAAATTTCAACTACTAATTCTAGATCCAGATCTGAGTACCGAGCCATATCTATTTAATTTTTAAAGATCCAAAGGTACTGCAACTGAAAAATAGTTCAATCATTAGACAAGACATAATAAATATTCTCTAAACATGAATCTTGATTCTTAACAATTGTTCCTAAGCCATCATGGTCTCTTCACCTCTACTCATATGTGCTATTCATTCCTTATGTGCCATACAAGAGCTATATGATACTTTTAGTCCTATATCTCTGTCACCAAGTGCAAGTGGGAGTTGTTTTCAGACCACCTGAGACAAAATCACTCAAGCTTTTTGGAGTGCAAACCCAGCTAGATCCTGCCTGGTGTTCCAAAATAATTTCTAATTGTGCCTCTCAGCTGTCTGGTTCAGTCAGCAATAACCTCCCATAGGAGATGGCAATAAAAAACACAGCACAAGCTCATCCTCTGCTAACACAAAAGAAACTGAGCCAAACTTAAGCTGAGCCAGGTGAGACATTTGCCCAGAGCAGGACCTGCTTCCAACCCATGCCTTGAACAGCTGGTTGCCACCAAGTGATTCCCAGTGCATGGATCTTATTTGTTTGATCATTCATCTGATGGTTTCCAACC
This sequence comes from Alethe diademata, assembly GCA_025584955.1. NCBI lineage: Eukaryota > Metazoa > Chordata > Aves > Passeriformes > Muscicapidae > Alethe > Alethe diademata. Next base: position 49,135,142 of record JANRMJ010000079.1, read on the forward strand.
GCTGGCGCAGCAGGCAGATCCACTGGGGCAGAGACAGCTCCCAGGTGAAACAGCTGGGAAATGGCTTTGTGACACCACAGATCTCAACATCTCTTGAAGAAAAAAGGCTTCAAAACAGCACATATTTTGTAGAAACTCAGTTGGTCTGTGAAGAGGAAGATGCATATGTTTCCTGGAAGAAAGCATTCAAAATCTTAAGGGATTTCAAATGCATTAAAATAATTAGTTTCAGGGACTGGTTGTGTTTGTTGTTCTGGAGAAATTGGCATGTCAGCTGTTTCTGATCTGTATTCCTAGCAACAGGCAGGAAGTGGGAAGCTGCTCTTCCTTCTTCTATTTTAATCTTAGAATTGCAAAAAAAGGAGGAACTGAGACATCAGTCCATTATCTTTATATTATTGTGCCAGTACACTAGCAATGACAGGAAGAGAACTTAGTGATCTCCAGGACAAGAGTTTTTTGTTTGAATTGAATATTTTTATTTTTCTCAGACATTTATGCTTGTTTCTTTTTTGACTGATATATATATAATACACACATTGATAGATATACATGGATAGAAATAACTATATTTTGTATACCAGAAGAGTCTGTATAGATATTTAGATAGTGTTTACATATGTAACACTCAAATGATAATATATATAGTTTCTATACACCACAAATATAGACCATACACTATATATAAATACTTATCTATATGCAGTGATATATTTTTTACCTCCACACCCTTTCATTCTCTATGTATTGATTTATAGTTGTTTTTTCCATGTGGATATGCATATTTTAGTAAAATATTAATATTAAAGCTAAAAAAGCCAAAATGTAGCTTGTGTCAAAGCAAACATCTAGCTCAGTTACCCAAGGAAAGGACCAAAGGTAAGGTAAGACTTTCTGTAAGTTTCCTTTACGGTCATTTAAAAGAGGTGCAAGAGCTGGGGGGGGGCGGTGGGGGGTGATTTGGAGTAAATTGGAATCCCTCTTCGAAGGTGTGTATCTGCTAACTAAATGGGGAACGTAAAAATGAGGATACTTACATTAAAGCAAATTCAAAATCATGTTTAAAAATAGGTAATCTTTATTACCTGTCTTTATCTGAAAGGGAAAATAAGATAGAATGAACTTCCTTATGGTGGTCTGGGTTTTTTAAGGGTTGAAGTTAAAATAGTCCCACTATGTGCTATGTTAGAATACTCGTGCTGAATGTTATTAGTATCATTTTCAGTTTACACAAAAATTATTCCTAAGCAGATTCCGGTGATTTCATTAATTATCTTACTGGCAAATCATATTTGTAACCTCTATTATTTAAATGAGATGCTTGATGCCCTGCTTTTTGATATACGCAACACTAAATTAATCAAGACAAATAAAATATATTCTAGGATGCAATGTAAAATAGATAAACAGATGGTTAGAAAGCTACATGCCTTATCTGTAGCTAAATTTGTAGTTTATACATGTCAAGCATTTTAAAAAATCCCTTTTAAGATTTAATTTCAATGGTTTGTTACTTAAGTTCCCATCTCTTCATCAATTGATTCCTCCCATCTTATGACTTCACTGAGTTCTTGAAGCTGTTTTCATACGAAGAAATTTGAAAAGGTCTTTATTAACTTATTTAGAAACTATGTTGATTGCTTTCTCAACACTCTCGAGAGATTAATCTTTTATTTTCCTTAGTCTGTCTTGAGCATCTGTTATCACTTGAATTACAAGCTTGAAGAAAATAGATTTTTCAAAGCCCAAATTTATGCCTCCAGAGGATAAAATTAGCCAGAGCATAGTGAAACAAAATTTGTCAAAGGAGAATTATGTTGCAAAGCCATATTTTTGCTTACACATGTCTGAAAATATCTTAAAGAAAAGTAAATATATGTATTAGATACTATATCAGCTCTAGTGGCATCGGTGCCAGATTCTTTTGCATTGTCATTTTGCAAGCTTTCCTATTTCTCGATGGGAAAGCCATAATCAACATAAAATTGATAAACTAGCTGCTATAACAGCCAGAGACAGTGCTTTTTTGGTGGAAATCAATTATGTTAGAAGTTTTCCATTTTTCCTACTTATTTTTTGCCTAGTTTGGCTATAATGTAGACAGATGCCCCCAGTCAGTTTACAACAAAATTGTAAATGATGCAAATTACAGCTGCATTTAGGCTGTGAAACTTGAAATAAAGCAAATTCTGGTTCGTGCATATCCACTGTGCAATTTTCAATGAAAAATTTCTTTCACAAGCCTTTATCATGTATGTCCACAAAGCAGGAAAAAAAAAATCTCTGTGGATTGAAGGCTACACTCTGAAAAAAATGACCAGAGACATTTGAAGCAAATATTTCTGGTGCCCAGCTCTCATAATCCATGCAAATGCTAACATTTTGAGAAATATTTGTAAGTTGGAGTGTGTTTTTTGTTTTCTTTTCTTTTAGGGCCAATTTTGGACTGAGTATTATTAATAGTACTTTGTCTCAGGTTAATTCTGCAGTCACTTTCTAATTTTTATTATGATAAATACTATAATCAGCCAGAAAGCTACATTTAAGATTAAGGCTCTTTAACGTACAGAGTTTATAATTTAGGATATGTGCATATGTTTTGCAGGATGAGATTTTCTCACCTAATCACAGCTGGTCTAAAGTCACGCACCTACCTAAGTATAAAATTCCTCTCTTGGCAATGGAAATAGGCACTCATCCTTAAATTGCTCCTAGCATAATAGTTAAAGATGGATAGGATGCCTGAGAAATCATCTATTAATTTTTATTATCTCCTGCCACAGCCCAAAGTGGATTTCATTGGATTGTTGCCTTTTAGCCAGCTAAAGTTATTCGATGTGAACAGCACCCAAAATGCATATGAAAAGCCTAAGGGAGAACTGAAGTGCAAGATTTTGGAAGGAAGTGTTGGATATGCACGTTCTTAAAATTCCAAATGCAGTTTCAGAGAGCAGATTTCCATTCTTTTACTTTCTGCTTCAAAATCTAGGTGAATTACCTCAAATCAACCGCACTTAGCTAGCTGACAGGGACAAACTATTTAAAAGCACAAAACACCTATATAAGACCAGATGCAACAACTTCCTCATTTTGTACAAGGGAACAGGTGGAAGCCAAAAAGCTGACCTTCCATAATCTCTTTGGAGGCCCACTTGGCAACGCCCTAGCAATGATTTCAAAGTCATGAGAACATACAAAATATGTTGCGTCCAGTGTCTGGAATATCAGTAACAAATATTGTTTCTTATATATCCCAAAGACATAGTTGCAATGTCACCCTTGCCTTCTACACACATTCTATGAATGAATCAATTCATTAACTAGCACTATATTTTTACGTTTTGAGAATGCTTTTAGAAAAGTACTATGGTCAGTAAAACTTGCATATATTCCAATGGCAACATCTCAAAACTCCCAGTCACTTTGTGATGGATCAAGGCCCCCATCACTGTGATGATCCCAGAGCACAGGAGTAGACTGGTGTAAATGATTATCACAGCTTCTGCTTTGTGCCAAGCAAACAGGGAAATAAACTTCCTTCCCACAGGCTGCAGACTTGGTGGAAAAATACATTTGTCCCAAAGTTTATAGTGGTGAGCTGGAGTGGTTCTTACATTGGTTTTGCTGTACATCACTTTCATTTTCTTCTATGCTGCCACCTTTTCTACCCTTAGACTTCTTCCATGATTGTCCAGTGAAGAAAAAATATGCAAAAAGTTTCCATTTCATTCACGTTCTGCCCTACTCCCTCCTCAAATCTTCTAAATTAAGATCAGCTCAGGAATCGTGAACACTTTGAAAGAGAAAGACAATATAGACTTTCTTCATCTATCAAGTGATAACACTGTAATTTTAAACTCTCATCTTAGTAAGTTCTGCACTAGATGGAGATAGTACTGCTGGCTGATAGAGATACAATGAGATGTAGACCTGGTTATAGGAATTCTTTTATAAAGCACATGCTTTCAGCAGGGGACTTTAAAAAAAATCTTCTACAAATAGACACTAGGAAATTAATTGTTGGTTTGTTTGTTGGTGATGGTTTTGGTTTGATTTCAAGGTTTTTTCCCCTTGAATCTGTTTTCATTATGGTTCTGACCTCCAAGTTCTCACTAGATTAAAATTTCTCTGGACAAATTAGATGAAATTGAATGGCAACGTTACATTCATCACTGGTGAAACAACGATGGTAAGAGTTAGGAGGCATTGAGCATTTCCTAATGTAGTATTAGAAACTAGCTGCAGAAAAAAGGATCACCCTGTTTCCCATCTGAGGAAAAAAAAAGTTCCACAGTTTAAGAAATGCAGAATCCATTAAAGTAAAATTCCAAAGATCAACGGAAATTGCTCAGATCAAGGCCTCCCTTATATTAAACCTCTAGTCTAACTGGAGGAACTTTCCAATGTTAATTTTTGATTTGCCACCCAGGGATAGAACCAACTGATACTGTGCACTGACTTGTCTCTGACACTGTAGGGAAGGCCCAGCCTCCTTTCCTCATTGTTCTTTTTCTTGTGTCATCCGGTTTTGGATGAAAGAATTAAGACAACTCACAACATAAATATGAACAGATAGCTCTAAAAAAAGGGTGTTAAGGAATATCCACCGGAATCAATTGATACAAATATCATTAGGACAACAGCTAAGATTGCACATGAATATTTGAAGAGATTGAGAGCTTCTAATGTTTTTATATCTAACAAAGTCCTAGCAAGTCAGAGAATGGTAAAAAATGCATGTTGACTTCAGTGATTTGACATTAAAAAACCTTGAAACAATTTATCCCTGATAAAATTAGTTAAAACTGATAAATAAAATGCAGCCGATGATCATGCCTTACAAGCCGCATACCTTACATCATTTTGCCACATTCTCTGAAAGCAGGAAAGCAGGTCAAGACAGTTAGAGACAGTTTATAGTCATAGAAATGTATGAAATTTACTTAGTCATACACCACAGGTTTGAAATTACATGGTACAAAAATTTAACTGGGCCATAACTGAAAAACTAGATCAGGGAAATGAGATAAACAGCTGGTCAGAGCATGGTGCTAATAACACCAAGTTGGGGGTTCAATACCCACACAGGCCATTTACTTAGGAGTTGCACTTGGTGATCCTTGAGGATCTCTTCCATCTCAGAATATGCCAGAATTACTTGACACTTAGGAACTCTTGGTTCCATTTAATGTGATTAAGACTATCCTTCTCTCTGTGGACAAAAGCAGATGACTGAAGAAGTGTTAACTTCAGGTAAGTGCATATGATGATTTTTCCAAGTATTGTCCCACCTCCATCCATTGTAAACCTTGATTCACATTACTTAGAGCATATCCATCTTTATTTTGCATCTAACTTAATCGTTTCTTGGCAGATGGGCAGAAGGTAGTAAATGGTATAGTATCTAAACCCAGATAATTTCTTGTAACTATTTCAAGGTATCAGCACCTCTGTGACCTGAACCAGGGAAATGACATGGAGCCATAATACTGTTGTACTGTTCATTTTAAAAGCAATTTAAAATCAAGGAGATTATACTCCTGAGTGAAACCTGATCCTGCAGGAAAAAAAGGAAGCTTTTTATTGTGTAAAAGATCCCAAGAGTATTTATGCAGAATACATTTTTGATTTCCATATATCCCCTTAAGTGCTGGACTACAAAGGCCTGCAGAGCCCACAGATGCTGGGGGCGGAGTGGTACTGACAGTTTCATGACCAGATGTACTGATTTGGAGGAACTACTGGCTGGTGGGCCAAAACCAGAAATTACCATTTTTGGAGGGTTCTCAATGGCTTTTAAACTAAATCAAGAAAGTTTGGGACCCGACAATGGCCAACAAAGGGAAAGAAAGTGACACAATAGAGAAGAAAAGAAATAAAAGACTACTTCTAAAAATGGGTGGGTGTAAGGCTAGTACAGTGATATTGTGGCTTCCTGCCTAGGGGACAGACAAAACTGTTCAAATATTAGGTATTCTAGCAAAAAAAAAGTACAACCCAAATCCTAGGGATCTCAGTTAGAACATCCAAATCAGTAAACAGTTCAGGTTTAAATTTTTCCATCTCCAGTTCTTGTGTAATGGGCATCATGCCCTGAAGGTAAAGTTCATCAGTGCCTGTGAAACAGGCAGTGACAGACCTCAGAGAAATGGATGTGAGAAGACATATCTTTGTGTCTTCAGTGTAGACTTGAGACTGTATATAATAAATGAAGTACAGAGCTGTTAGGAAACAAGGAAAAACTACAACTGTGTAGTAAATGCTCCTTGGGAAGAGGGCTCCTGTAGAATCTTATCACATAACTAGATAATTAAAGCAGGCACATATACACAAGTTCCACATGTAAACTTAGCTTTGGCATTTCTACTGTTCAGCAGCTTTGCAGTTTAATTCATATCCATCTCACACAGCATTACAGAGGTGGATTTATTGGCTGCCAAGGAAGGGGTGGTTGCAGTTTCCATTAAGATACTGGGTAGCTTCCTCTTCTCTTAGATTTTCACTTAGTGGTGTGACATAGATTTGACAGCTCTTGTGTATTTGTCAAATGACATACATATTAAGACCCACACTGACAGGGATGAGGCTTGGCTTTAAACTGGGGTTTTGTTTTTTGCAGTAACACATCACAATCTCATACGTGATTGGCTTTTTGCAGTCATTCTAAATTTTCCTGCAACATTAATTGTTTTCCAGTTTCTTTCCTTTATTGCTTTTCTCTAATTTGGGTTCTTTTTCCACACGGATTTACTAATCCAGTTTTTCAACCTTGAATCTCAGTTAAAAATCCAGGCCCTACAGCTATCTTTGGGTTATTTCTTGACCCCTTGACACAAAAGAACCCTATAATAGATTTCTGTGGCCACAGATCCCTTAGCCTGACTATAATTACAGCATTACTCTGAATCAAATAAGCTAAACTTCTCCAATAGCTTTCTTAATGAGTGACAAAGAACAACCAAGCTAACTTAGGAATTCTGCTCTTTACCTCTTCTTGGGAAGGGTAAGGGGTTGAGGATGGAGATGGGGAAGGGGCTGTGGACAAGGCAAGGCAAAGGCGGGAAGGGATTTGAGAAGGGGCTGCATATGAGGCAGGGGCTGTGGCAGGGGTTTCAGAAGAGGCTGTGGATGAGGCAGAGATTTGTGAAGGGCTGTGGATGAGGCAGGGACTGTGGCAGGGATTTGGGAAGGGGCTGTGGATGAGGCAGGGATTTGGGAAGGGGCTGTGGATGAGACAGGGATTTGGGAAGGGGCTGTGGATGAGGCAGGGACTTGGGAAGGGGCTGTGGATGAGGCAGGGGTTTCGGAAGGGGCTGTGTACGAGGCCGGGGTTTCGGAAGGGGCTGTGGATGAGGCAGGGGTTTGGGAAGGGGCTGTGGATGAGGCAGGGACTTGGGAAGGGGCTGTGGATGAGGC
>JANRMJ010000079.1:49143182-49155678 GCA_025584955.1 Alethe diademata
GGGGGAGACGCGGCCCGCCGACCTCGAGGAGCTGGAGGACGGCGAAGACCTCTTCACTAGCACCGTGTCCACCCTGGAGGTGAGGAGAGCCCACCCTCCGCTGCGGGCCCTGCGCGCCGTCGCCGGCCCGGCGCCCTCCGGGCCCTCCCCTCCCCGTCAGGCTGCCGGTTCTTCGCTCCTGCCCGGGCCCCCTCGCTCCTGCCCGGGCCCCCTCGCTCCTGCCCGGGCCCCCGCCCCGCCGCTGCCCCTGCCGACCCGGCCTCTGGCCGCGGCCCCACCGCCCAGCTCCGCTTCGGCTCCTCGGTGCTTCCCTCACGGGCAGGGGGCTTCTGATGCCAAGAGAAGCTCAAAACTCTTTTCTCCAAATATCGCCGTTTGCCCTTCTCTTATCTTCTTGTCCTGCTAGGGAAATATTCTTAGCTTACCCCTTTCCAGTTTCGCTGGGGTATGTGTGTGTGGGTGTGAATGTGTGTGTCTCCGCCTTAGACTCTGAGTGGATTAATAACGACCCATTTTCTTTGTTTGGCCTCTTTCCGAGGCTTCTCTCCATTTCAGTTTGCAAATCTTGCAAAAACTTGTTTGTCTCTGAGGTTTCCTCCAGGGGAGCCGACGCAGTGCTGGACTGCGGCGGCTGCTGGGACCGGCTGGGAAGGAGGCACGAGGAGACGGGAGAAATGCTTATGTGCTCATTCCTTATAGTGAGAGCCTTCTTGGCACGTTTTTGTGGTCACGTTCCACCTACGTGTCTTTACAGTATCTTCTGGAATAACTTTATTCTTCCTTTACACAGATGCCCATTTAAAAAAGAAAATTGTTTTGTTCCTTTTTTCATGAAGAGTTTTCTGTCCCTGACCTTTACGGAAATAGGATTGGTGTGTGCTTTGATTTTGCTCTGGCTGTAGTCTGTCCCTAAGAAAAAACCCTCCAGTATACAAAGAGGCTTTAGAACGTATTTTAAAGTCACTTTCCTTTTCTCAAGCCAGTTTCTTTTTTTCTTTATTTTTATAAATGCATAATCTGTGCACTGGTAGAAAAAGATCTGTGGAAGAAATGAACTGAAGGAATAAGAAATGTGAATCTGCAGTTGACAAGAATTGCATGAGTAGACTTTTGTGCATTTCTGTCTGACACAGTGTGTATTACTGGAGTCTTTTTCAGTGCACTGAGAAAGACTGCAGTGTAACACAAACAATGTTTTTATTGATGTAGTCTGGAACTAAAGTGGCAGGAGATAAGATAGATTTAGTGTCCAAATCACAGTTACCATGAGATAAAAAAGTTACTGAAACTCCTCTAACTGCAAACACTAGCAAAGAAATGGGCTTTGTATCAGTTGCTTTGCTGACTATTCCACTGTGCTGCTTTGTTTATGTACACAGTCTGTTTGGGATAGCATCTCTAAGTAGAAAGGGGAAGCCTTTTTGCTTAAAGAGAAGCTTTTAAAAGCTGTGTCAATAAGCTTTTGCTCACATCAGCATTTAGGGCAGTGGCGTAGTCTTGTGATTTTCCTGCAAATTTGGAAGGAAGAGGTCATGAAAATTGACTTTGGACTTCCTACTAGCTTGAACATAAATTGATGGATTCGGTGTGTAGAGTACCATAGCCCAGAGAAGAATGATTGTCTCATGACCTAGTTAAACTTTTGTCTTGAGTGTTACTTTAATCTGGTAAATATTCATGGATGAACTGATTATAAATAGCAGTGGGAGTTGTATAGTAACAGCAGAATGGTGTCATGCTTTTTGTAGTTAATAATGTATTAGTTTGCTGATACCAGAAGTGAGAGTGTGGCAAGAGACACTGAGGTCCAAACCCAACTTATGTGAGGGCTTTGGTACTTTGAAAGCGTTCCCAACTGGTTTATCTTGAAGCTGTCAGTTTGCTTTTAGCATGATTAATTTTAGTCCCTTCCTATTTTATCTTGCTTTCATTCTCTTTGCAGTTCACAAAATGCGTGCTGTGCCTTTCCTGACTATAATGTGATTGTGTAGTGGAAAAGCTGTATGGTTTCTAATCATCTTTCAAATAGCTTCCAAATTAACAAAGTCTCCATTTGGAAAACACAGGCTAAGTTGCTTTTGACAAAATATACATTCAGTGTATATTATGAATGGCAAATATGTAGTATTTAAATACAGAGAGACTTAGTTACTTCAGTGGCTTCAGATGAAGAATATTGTTTATTCCAAGTTGAATTCTCTAATGTGAAGAAGAAAAGAAGATGGAGTTTTAACTTTCTCTGTGCATATTGTGAAAAAGTTAATGTCTTGAATTGAGCTCTCTCAAATGTAGAAAATAAAACATTAGAAAGATCTCACTGAGCTGTAACACCATGGATTTCTGGGCTGCAGTGGAAACACATTTTAGGACTTGAAAATTTGCTATGTGGCAGAGAATGAGAACTCTTCCTGTGATCTTAGGATAACAGTGAACTGGGAACCAGGTTGGGCAGCAGCTTTTCTGAGCTGATGGGATGCTAATTTTATTGTCAGGTATCCACAGTGCCTATGAGTAGTAGAATGAGAATGATTATTTTGTTTTCATTGTGCCAACTGTATAGTGAATCTGGATAACTGCCTTTCTTACTTTCAAGGTTACTGAGAGGTTTCCCTTTAGCTGCCAGAGTAGCTTTCATTAGTGAGAATAGCCAGGATAAATCATGTAAATGGTTTGAGCCAAAATTGCATTTACAGTGATAATCAGTGGTGAGTTCCATTTGAATAATGTTGCTGGTTATTATATATATGTGCTGGCATCTACAGTGCTCCCCTAGGTATCAAGGTTTTTGTAGCTCAATGCTGAGGCCTAGTTAGACTTACCTACTAGCTAAAAGTTCAAGTGCATGGGTTTTGGTGGGGTTTTGTTTGGTGTTTTTTTTTGGTGTTGCTTGGTTTTGGTTTTTTTTGTTCTGGAGTTCAGCTGTGCATTATGAGAAGAGTCACTCCCTATTATAAGTTTAATCAACAAACTGCTGATTTGCTGTATGTGTCCTCTGCTCGCATTAAAAGAGTCCACAAACAACTGTATGAAAGTCAAATTTGGTGACATATGTGTAAGATATATGTTAGATTTTCTGAAAAAAATGGTGTGTTCACTATTGCTCTCTTTTCATGATTTCTGCCTTCTTCCTCCTCCATGCACCAGTCTGTGTCTCTGTCACCTTCCTTTTTTATATATTGCACCATTTCTTATTTCATTTTCCCTAAACTTCTCACTTAGTACTGTATTGCCGGTCTGTCTTTTGTGAAGGTTCCAGGTGAACACAGGAACCTAGGCTGCACCTGCTTATTCAAACAGTATTTATATGCCCATACTCCTGTTTGTTGATGGGGGTTTTTTAATGGAAAAATATATGGAGGAACTTGAAAATAATCAGTAAGCAGTAGATGTGGTAATTTATCAAGGACTGTCATTTAGGACAGGGTGTGTAATAATCTCATTGCCTGTTGGTCAGTTTATGTCTAAGATCTGCAATATCCATTTGGTTTTTGTACATGAGGCAAAACACTAGATAGCCATAGAAGTCCAGATGGCTTTAATGATATTCATTCAGTTTAACAGTGGCCATTACTCAGGAAGCAGTAAAGCTGTGGAGTATCAGAGAGGAAAGCACTAAGTCCTTCAATACTGTACTATACCCTTACAGAAAGCTAAGTGTCCAAGATTAATCTGTATCCAAGATTAGTTGGTGTGATTCTACTGAAAATGTGTGTCTCATTGCTTGATACTAAATCCAGGCCATAATGGAAGTATGGGGAAATTCATTCTGATGTGGCTGCTTCCTTTCTGCTGCAAATGACACTGTCCTGCCATTGAGTGTATTCTCTCTGCCCATGCTGTGGTTTGTGAGCTCCTGTAACCCTGTTTCAGACTTTGAGCTGGGTTAACCTGAGCAACTAGAACATTGTGATGGCCACCTTCTGTCAGCCTTCTGTGTTCTGACTGAAGGAAGCTAGGAGGGGCTCATGCAAGCAGAACTAGTTTAGGGGGTACCCTACTATTAAGAGAAAGGAGGATGTCCAAACATCTAGAGCTATAATTTCAGCCAGCAGAAAATACAAGATCTTATTCTTGTTTCTTCGTAAGTCAGAGCTGTAAAATGCTTGCTTATTGCCTCCAGATGTGATGAACAATAAAAGAACGGAAAATTGAGCTTGTTATTGACATTGTAAATTGGGATGGGCCCGTGGGCATCTTACCAGAAACTTGTTTTGAAGATAAACAAGACAGGATCCTGACTGTCCTGCATACCTGGCCATTGAGTGTCTTGGTTATTGGAGACTTCACTAAACCTTCAGCTCAGGACTTGTTCAGAAATTTCACAGCTGTGTATATTTCAGGAAATGGATGTATTTGTGATATATTGTGAACCCTGGGCATCAAGTAAGTTTAAAGTTTTTAAACAGCTATGCTGTTTGTCTGGGCCATGAGGTTTTTATTAGTCTTGTCTCCATTTCTTGTCTGATACAGAGATTTTCACTGCAGTAATTACTAACTCCTTTGACAATCATTTTCATCAGCCATTTTAGCTGTATTTTGTAGAGATAAAAAAGCAAGATTTAAGTCCTGTCTTTTAGATCTCATCCTCAGAAGACTGTAACTGAAGCGGCTTAATACATTGTTTGCATGCGTGGGTGCTCTTTTTGGTTTTTGAGAGGCTGGACAGCACTTTCTGATCCACTGGCTGAGTGAAATAATCAGGTTATTACAAATTATTGACTCAGTTTTTGATATATAACGGCTGTGCCTTGCTGGGTTTTTGTAGTTCCCTGAGGACCATGTCCATTTTGAAAAGAAGAAACTATGCTTCATTGCAAAACTCCTAAACAAGCTGATGCAGTGTTCAGACCATGAATAATTTTAAGATGCTTCTACACATTGTCTTTTTCTTGTAAAGTCACAACTCTTAGTGAATATATTTAATCCCATTCTTAATTCATCTTGTCTGAGAATACAGCTGTTTGAAAGGACCAAAGAGACAGAGAAAGATTAATAGAGCAGTAAGGACCTTATTCACCTGCCAGCTTGTTGAATGTTATTTCCATCTGGCATTCAAGACTCCCCCTGGCATGGGAGAGAAGAGTTGGAAGGGTAAAAATGAGAAGACCAGTGGACAGAGGTGAAGAGAGTTTACTAGGTAGAGTAAAAGTTGCATGTGCAAGCAATATAATGAATTTATTCACCTCTTCCATGGGCAGGCCTGTGCTTAGCCATCTCCATGAAGAGAGAAGTGTGATGGTGACTTAGGCAAATGTTGTAACTCCAGACATCCTCTCTGTCCTTCTTCTTCACCATAGCTTCGGTGAGCATGGTTTTACAAGGTATGGGATATCCCTCTGGGCAGCTTTGCTCTTCGGCTTTCTGAGGTGCCCATAAGGTCTGTTTGAGTCCTTGCCATTTGCAAATATTCTCGTATGGAATTTGGAGAAAGCTGCCTGTAACTGCTCTACTAACTACAGCTCTGAAGCTTGGTATCCAGTGCAGAAATACTGTCTTTCTTTAACTGTGCTGTTGGACAGGATCTTTCCTGGCTCAGTAGCAGAAGGAGACTTGGTGGCATGTATTTATAGCCATTCTTAGAGGAATCTGTCTCTTTCTTTATAGTGGGAATAGCTCTCTATTGACCTTTGGCTAACTTTTAACTTTAGGCATGCAGATATTTGCCGTGGGTTGATCAGATTTAGGTGTTCAAAGTGAATTTTGTGTCTGATAGAATACTTCTGTGATTAGAAGCCAGGTATAGTCAAAAACAACCACTAGTAACCAAAATAGCTACTTCTGATAAAACTAAGAAGGCAGACTGACAGAATAGCTTGAAGGTGTAAGCATTCTCCAAGGGCTCTTTTCCACCATTCTTTAAGGATGAGCATAATTAAGTGTATCACTCTTAGAAAGCTCTTGCTGATGTGCTACAAGGGTTCAGGAAGACTTTTCTTCCTTGTGACTGTGTGTATTAGAGCTGTTTTTCATAGCAGTGACTTGACAAGCGCAAACCTACGTGCTTTCTGTGTCTGTGGCAGTGTGGGACTCCCTGTGTCCTAAAACTCCAGTCTATCAAAATGTAAATGGATTGCTGTTCAAAGCTGAATAGCAGCAAAACTTGTTTGGAATGAGTACCTATGATGTTTCAGTGAAGAACTGCTTTTGCTAATAAAACTTTAAACTTCTTGAATCTCAAGCATTGAGAAATCAAGCATTTCCATACTCTTCTGTTCTAGTTGGAATACAAGGTTTTGAACTTGCATATTTGCGTAACTCTGGCTGGACCAACAGACCATTTCTTCTAAAACATACTACTTCTGCATTGTGAAATTGCTTAAAACCTTTGGCTGTTCTGTGTAATACGTGTTTACTATCAGTTGTAAAATACTGAAGCATGTCAAGTGCTGTGGTTTTCTTGCATTTCCTTGCTCATTTAATCTAAATTATTGCAAGTCTTGTAATACATTTTAAAATAGTTTTATGTCCTTATGATGCTTCACAGAGTGGACAAAATATGCCTTTATTACCCCAGGCACTCTGTTTCCTGTGAGGTCGTTTTATTTCATATGAGATGAGAAGTGTTCATGTGACGAGTGGATTGGTTCCTTACAAGGTTATGAACTCTGCTGCCTACATACAGTTTCTAAGTTTTTTTTCTTTGATGTTCTTCGCAGGCTCTAGGGCAATATCCAGTCAAGAGTTTGAGAGACTGCTCCTTTTGCTATTCATCACTTTGGTTTGTTTCTGGCTTCCCCATGTTGTGTGTGGGCTTTTCAGAGAGTGGCTGCTTTTGGCAAAAGGAAGGAGATGTGATCTCTTCTGTCATTTCAATGGATCAGTTCGTTGTTGCAACCAAAATGTGGTTCTGCTGGTTTTGACTGGGGTAGAGTTCATTTTCGTTGCAGTGCATGAGACTGTGTTTTGGATTTGTCCTGAACACAGGGGCTGATAACACAGAGACGTTTTTGTTATTGCTGAGCAGGGCTTGCACAAAGCCAAGGCCTTTGTGCTGTTCATGCTGCCACACTGGTGAGGAAGTTGGGGTGCCTGGGAGGTTGGGAGGAGACACAGCTGGGACAGGTGACCCCAACTGACCCAAGGGATATTCCAGACCACATGGCATCCTGCTCTGTACATAAAGTGGGGGGAAGAAGGAGCAAAGCCAGTTATAAAGAAGGCCTTTTTGCTAGGACTCTTGCCTCTGGAAATACAATTTGGGCGGACTTTTTCAGTGACTTTTCAGTATTTTGCAGTCTTTAAAAAAAAAAATCTTTTCTAATTTACTGTGTTCTTTCAAGCATAGCCTTAAACATCTAGTATCTTTTTAATACATGCATGTATTAATGAATAAATATGCTGTTGTTGAAAACTCCTTAGCTAGCTATCCTGGATGAAGTTGTGAGAAGTGGATTTTGCAAATTTTCTGGTACTGCAACAGTTAGCAGAGTTGGTACTTTTTCAAGAAAACTTTTTCTAACTGAAGCACTGATCTGCAATTATGTGTGTATTTATTTGGTAAGCCTGCTGTTCATTTGGTGAGCCAGTTTCAATATTGCTTTGGTTTTCCTGAGTGTCTTCAACAGGGCAAGTTCTAATCTTCAATTTTAGAAATTATATCTGTGGCAAGCCCAGCTTCCATGTAAAGTTCAATGTGATGCTCTCATCCTCTGTGGCAGTAATCCTGTTGCAAAGCGATCAAAATTTCTTACAGCTCCAATTGAATTGTTTGGATGGCAAAATCTTTTCAATCATAGAACAAAAGAATATATTGGAGATTTCTTTATTGAATTTTGACTGTGTACAAATCCAGATTTAAGTCCAAGCCTTTCTAGGAGGAACCTAATAATCAGATTACATTTGGCATTACCAATCAACTTGTTCTACATAATTCTGTAGCAGATTTTGTTTCACATTAATTAAACCTGAAGAAACTGTTGACTGTTTTTTTCTCTCAAACGAAGAAATTAAAAGAACTATTGACTAGTCATATCTTTTATTCATTGTTGCTGTGCTAGGAGTGGAAAACGGAAATAACTGACAGGGTTTCCTTTCCTACAACTTCTTTTGCTTCTTTGCAATGAAACAATGTTGCAATAGTTCTTATATACTGACACGTGGCAACTGGTTCTCTTCTAATTATTTTGCTTTTTACTTTTTTTGAAACAGTCAAGTCCTTCATCTCCAGAGCCTGCGAGTCTTCCTGCAGAAGACCTCAGCACAAACTCCAATGGTCCAAAGCCAGCAGAAATCATGCTGGATGGTGACAGAGAAGATCTCTTTGCTGGTAATGACCATTTTCTTCTAGCATGCCTGCACAAACCCTTTCACCCTTGGACTGAAAGAAACGTACTTTTCTGAGAGTGAGGATTGAAACCTTATAAGTAGTTTGACAGTACCTGACAGTACAGGTTTTTTCTTGTGAAAGTCTTGTTAGTTACTTTTATTTGTAAGTTTCTTATAAGTTTTAAAAGTGGTGTGTACTGTCAGTGTGTAGTGTGGGAGTGCTGAGCTGGTCACTAACATGTTCTGCTGACAGTAAGAATAGTCTTTATCATTTTGTGATTCAAAATGTTCAAATCTTTCTGATTTGTGGATTTGTTTGTGTGGAAATGCATGACTTAAGTTACTTTCTTGTTTTCTACTTAATAATTATGCATAATTCAATCTTTTCTCCAGTTACAAAGAGAGAGAGAATTCAGATTGTATTGCAAGTATTTCTGTCTTAATACTTTTGTTTTAATGGAAAAGTAGCAAACTGGCACAGGGGACCAGTCCTTTAATTTCACTGGTGCATGGTTGTATCTCTGACAGTTGACAGTATTGGACGCTTTAGAAAAAGATGTGAAAGCTCTGATAAGTGAGTTGTTAATAGACAGAATGCTTCTAAAGCTTCATAAATCAGTTGCTATTTTGGTGTCAGTTTTCAGCTATCCTAACATGGGTTATTGTTGCTGTCAATTACAGTTGTAAGAGCATGAACTATTAAAGAAAGGAGGTGTAATATTTGGAATATATTAGGTGCATAAGATGGTTCTGAATGTTACATCTCAATATTACCATTTTCCCTATTACTTTGTATTGAGAAGCTGACAGTCTGCTTTGAATACAGTCATCTCATCTTCATTGATTACCTGATGTAATCATTCCAAAACAAACTTTATAACCTTTAGTTCTGGGTTATTTTGTATAAGTGCATATATACTCAAGCCCATTACATTTGTAGTAAACTTCCATAATTTGTATTTCCATGTATTTGAACTTGTTTGTTCATTACACTGTTAGAATGTGTTGACTAGTTTAGTACCTCTCTGAAAGTGTTTTAAGAGAAAAAAGGAATAAAGGCTAGAGAGGTGATCTTACTTTTTTCTGCATTTTTTTTTGCTTTGTAACTTACAAAGATAAGTGTTTTAGCAATGAAGTTTTCTAGTACTAGTCAGTAATTTGGTTATTTAGCTTCAGTATCTAAAGCCAGCTTTTTATTACCATAGAGCCATCTGGAGTGGATATTTTAAGAAAGCTAATTCTCCTTTGGATAATATTAAGAAAAAGGGAGACTGGAGTAAATATTGAGGGGAGTCAGATGGAAGGAACAAGTGTTTGCAGCCAGATTATTTCAGCTGAAGTGAATGCTGTGATAATAACACATGGATTTGATTTAATGAGTTTGGGTTTTGCCATGTAGGACATTCTCTTAAATGCTTGCAGCCCTGATATGAAGGCATCTAACACTGTGTGTCTACCTCAGCTGAGACCGGTCTTTTAAAGTTCAGTTTGTAGTACAGAGTGAGTCTAATACTCTCATATAGAGGAAAAAACAAATGTGATTTGTGGAGCATGAGATAAAATATGTTTTTCACAGTTTCCTGTTCTAAGCAAGAAGTCTGTATAATGCAGTTGAACCCAAGTCAGGAATTTCTGTGTTTGTGTCGCTGTCATTCTCAAAAGACATTCTGAAGAACTGTGTTGAATTTGTGCTTCAGTGCTGTGCATTCACAAGTACAACTACCTTTTTCTTTCTTAGGACTGCTTTGCTAGATAGTATAGAAACAGCCTGAGAAAGGCAAGATGAGATTCCTAATTTCTTGCTTCCAGCTTGATTGTATAAGTCTGACTTTCTAGGAAAACAGAATTTACTTTCAAAGTGAATGTGATGTGGTTTTTCTTTGACGTGTTGAAATTCCAAAGAGTCTTAACTTGGCACAGCTTATAGGAACACTTAAGTGTAGAGGAAAAGAAATTAAGGTCCAGAGCTTTGTAACTTCTGTTGTTCGTTCATATTTAGATGCTAGACACTTTAAAGTCCAGGTCAAGGAAATCCTGTTTGTGGCTTCGGAAAGGAAAGATTGCCATTCTTCAGGGTCAGAAATAATTATAGCTTTTCAGACTTGTAAAAATGTGATGGTATGCCTCTCTAGCTATTGTAGACCTAAAAAAATTTTCCATTGTTCCATCTTGTATTGCAACGTAATGGAAAAGGAGGTGAAGCAGTACAGATTTTCTCTACTGCTTTAGTGCAGGACAGAACCTGGGAAATGGTTTAGGCTTTTTTGATTATGCTTAAAACCTCTTTGCTATTATGTTTCTGTGGTATCTACAGAATAATATGTATGATATAGATATTCATTACCTTGTTCTCCGGCAACTCATAACTAATAACTATTAAAACAGGGTTTCAAAAATGTGAGAAATTAGTTTTCCTGCTGTCATTGGAGACAAGTAAATTTACTGCTTTGTTGTGGTTTTTGGTTCTGTGACAAAGCAAACTGTCTTGCTAAACCCACTAAAAAAACTTTCACCCTTAGAATGAAGGTTGTGATGTTGATTATTTGGCTAGAAGAATTACTTTCTTACCTCACAGAGCTCTTACATACGGAGACCATAATGGTCAGTGCTTCAAATGAGGCAGTATTAGAAGTATCTTGAGGAATTTGGAGATATATCTTAAAACTTGGTTGTCAATAACCTGCTATTGTACAGTGAAGAGCAGGATATTGAACCAGTGTTCCAAAATTTTGACCCAGAGTTCAGTGTATAACTGCACAAATATGCCATGAACTGCCCTCGAAGGGCATAGCTGTTTGTACCTTCTACCTCTGCTGCTCATAGAAGAGCAAGACATGGTGAGCTTATCTGCGAAGTTTGATCAGTGTTCTGTCACCTTCTTCAAAAAAGTGGAAAACTATAATTTTTCATCACCTCTGTTGGGCAAAAGATTACTGTTATTTTGTTTTTTCAGCTCTGAAATGTATTTGGGAATGGGTCATGTTATGGAAGTGTCTAGCTATTGTGTCCTGAGGAAAAGTCACTGTGTTGCAAACTGGGGTGGTATTTGTTTTTTTTGTTTGGTGGGGTTTTGTGTTGTTTGGTTTTGTAGGGTTTTTTTTTCCCTTTGGGCTTTTTTCTTGGGATTTGAGACAGAAAAGGAGATAATTCTCTAAACCAGACAAGATATGTTCTTCAGGCCCATCTGAACAGAAAAGCTTCTAGCTGATGGTGTCTGTCAGGCTGTTGTCATGTAATGTGTCTGATATGAAGAGTTTGTGCAAATGCCTTGCTGCTTTTTAGAATCTGCTTGTTCTGTTATTTTGCAAGAAATAAATTCACAAAAGCATGTGAATTTACAGTTTTGAAGTCAGAAGGTGGTCATATTAGTGTCTGACTGTTGTGTTAAAACTATTTCTGTTGTCATTAAGATTATGCTTAGTACTTTTGATATAACAATAAGGGTCATGGGCTATGACTTGGGTGTAGTAGTTCTTACAGTCAGTTCAGTTAAGTCTCTGAAATATTGCTGTGCCCAGAGAAGCCTTTTTAATGGCTTATCCTCTTTTCTGCATAACAGCTTCTGCTTAAGTTTACTTCCAAATTTATATGTTCACATGGGCAAGCTTTCAAAATAATAAGCCAATTTAATCATTCAAGCTGTGTCAGAATGTTAAAGGTCAGACTTTTGGAAGTGTGACTAACAAAAATAACTTGTGGCTGAAGTGAGTTGCTAGTGAGGAATTGCAAACTTGCATTTTCTAAGATGATATTTCACAAAAACTGCAGGTGAAAAATAAAGAAACAAGCTCTGTGTAAAGCTGAGATTAAGGCCTGTGCTTGACTGTTGATAGAAACTTGTTGTGGTTGGCTGTAAAATATTAATTAAGCATATGTAGTTGTCTCCTACAGCAGAATGACATATCTTCATTTTCTTTTGGAGCTAAGCAACTTGTCAGTTGTCCCTAACAAAGACTGTTTATGGATTGTAAAGTATGTGCTTATGTGTAGCAGTATACGCTGTTAGATTGATGGGAGTTCTTAATATGTTCTGGTAACTCCCATAGCTGGTATTAAGTGTTGGGTCTCAATGTGTTCCTCTCAAAAGTTGTTCAGAGCGGTTGCTTGCCTCTTTAAGTGAGAACTTAAGCTCTTGAGAGCTAACCTGGAAAAGAAGACATGTAGATTTCAATTTTCGTGCTAATAATGATACTGAATATTTTAAAAACCAAACAAAACCCACACAAGCACA
>JANRMJ010000079.1:49173746-49187592 GCA_025584955.1 Alethe diademata
AACAGTATTTTGGAGGTCAGACTTTCTGCATTGGCTCATTCATTCTGCATTAATGCTGCTTGATATCATTTTTGTTTACAAATCACTTACTTGCTCTTTCCCATATTTACTGAAATTTTTAAAGTAATTTACTAAAAACACTAAATGTGTGCAATTTTTTCTCATTGTAAGATCTGTAAGGCAGTTAATACTGTCTCTACAGAGTCTGGGAGATGGGAGGGAGGGAATATGGACAAGTTAATGCTTTTAATTGTTAACAGCTTATTTGGATAGGCAGAGGAGCACCTCTTGGTTTCTAAAGCTAAGATGACTTGGGTAAATCCAGCAAAGACAGCTAATAGAGAACTATTCCCATGTTTTGCTTAAATATGCAGCTTTTCTACCCATATATATGTGCATGTATATATGGTGTAATTTCAGTAAAAGTAAATCTAACATGAAGTATCATAATTTATACACTTTTTCTATCATGCTTCACTAAGGAAATTGAAGAGGTAGGACAACTTAATTACTTAACACTAATGCTTTCTAAGTTTGCTCTAGTGCTCTCCCATTAAATGGGAGAACGTTATTGCAGATTACACAGTAGCTTTATTTTGCTTCCTCATTGGTCACTAACCACTTGCTCTTTTGTTGTTTTTGCCCTTTGATATATTTCACATACAGTATTGAAATTACTCATTAACTTGATTTCCTTTAAAAAGTCCTTTGTTTACTGAGAAAACCTATAGTTACTCTTGTGTGACCACATTTTTGTTGATTGTCTCTCCTAATGTCACCCATCCATGCACAACAAATTTCTTGATTACTGGTAGTAGTGGGAAATAGTGATCCTTTCCCAGTCCCAATATTAAAGTAGTTGTTTTTTTCCAAAGGAATTACTTTTTCTGCGTTATTGGATAATTAGAGAGCATTTTTAGTAAACCTACAGTTTAAATGTGTCAATTGGAAATTCTCACTGCCACTGAAATGTATTCAGAGTTGCTGAATTCTCTAATAATCTCCCTCTGGCTGGAGGAATTGCCAGAAAAGTGGAAGCTAAGCAGCTTGTGCATCATCCATGACTTGGTTGTTTTTTGTGTAGAAAGGGAGGAAGGACCATCCTAGAGACAGCTTATTGAATGAGAAATTTCTCGTGTCAGGTACTATAAAAAGACAGCTGTTACCCAATGATAATTCGCATAGGACCTGAGATTTGGGCATGATGAAACTGAAATGTTGAATTTATTAGGCCTGTAGAAGCTTTCAGAGAAATCTCAGGCTCCTCTGTTTGATGTGGTAGGAAGGTATGGGCAATCTAAATCTACTTTTCCTTAGCAGTGTTTTGTACTGTTTCAGTTATTAGCTAACTCTTCAGGCTGATCTTCCATGAAGAAAATACTATTATGACTTACTAAGTAATAATGTGTATCTAAAAGGGCAGTCAGGGGACTGTGAATAAATTATACCAAAAATGTAATATGGAGCTTTTATTGGCACATAGATTATATTTATCTGATATCACACTAGATGTGACACTGCATCACAAAATGTTTTTTTTTTAATCAGTAGTGGCACTGATTGCTAACACGAAGATGCTACATTGAAGCATGTTGCTTCCCTGCTGGTTTTTTTCTGACGATGATAAGTGTTACTGAATGTATTTGTTCTCAGTTAATATGTTGATATGAGCAGATACAGTTGCATTTCAAAGAACTGCTAGCCTGCTCTGGAGCTCTCAGTTTATCTACACAACTAGCTTAAATTTAGCAATGTAATAGGTGTATGAAAGCAGTTACAGGGCAGTGTAGATGCTGATGATCCCTTCTTGTCTAGCTGGATGTCTTTTCACAGAAACTAAGGAGAAATGACCTGGTGTCATATATTGTTACATGAATGCAATGCTCCCAATATGGCAAAACCCCCTAAGAAACATCTCTTCCTCTGAATTTTCCTCTAGTGATCTCCTTACCTGCAGTAAGGTTTCTACTTCAGCTTTTTTTGAAAACAGTTGCCACTGAAAAAGAAATCTTGTGCTTTGGAAAGCAGATAAACACATCCTCAGTAGCTTGTCATTTGCAACAGAAATATCATAGTGATAAATACTTGACAAGAGGCAGAGATGAAGATTACTCATCTCTTCTGGAGTTAGAAAATATGGGGAACTAACTTGAGGCTCTTCAAAGCTTGATTGGACAGGTTTAGGTTCCTAAGTTTGTAAAGGGAATAGTTGGTAAAGCCTTTGAGATACATTTTGTTTTCTAAAGAATATTTTGTAAATGTGGTTAAATATTCTTAATAGCAGTATTAAGCTATTTTTACATTTTATCTACAGAGATAGCATTACCTTTAAGATACCTTTGTTGTAAGTGATCTGATAACATCCTGTAACACAAATTTGAAATTGTAATTTTAAGATTTTTTATCAAATAGGTCCTTTTAGCTCTTAAGTGACTATCAATGTGCTAAAAAAGTTCAGATATAGGTAGACTGAATGGACAGCACAAAACCTTACCTCTGTATCTTTCCTTTGCCAGTGGGAGACAAAAGTTCAGCAAGGGGAAAAAGATTTTGAACAGATCTCCAAAACCATACGCAAGGAAGTGGGAAGATTTGAGGCATGTATTATTTTGTCCAAGTAAATGGCAGTTCTACATTACAAGTAAAATTTGTTAAGAAATTAATATGCTATAATTTATTTATTAACAGAAGGAACGAGTGAAAGACTTTAAAACTGTTATTATCGAGTACTTAGAATCATTAATGCAAACACAACAGCAGGTAAGATAAATTTTAAGCTTTGTACAAGTTAATAAATGATACATTCCATATTAGGTTAGTTAGAAAAAGATGGGCTTTAAGAACAGCAGTTTCTAGAGCATTAAGAGCTACTAGTCTGTACTGTATTGGCAAATGACATGATTATTGCAGTTTCCAGCCTTCACAGAACTGTAATTCAGGGAAGCAATGGAGAAGCTCCCTTAGGGATATGGGCAAGCAGAGGGTCTTGTCACCTTCTCAAACTGAATTAGTACTTTCACTTAGAAATTGGAGTAAATTGTTATCAGTATGTGCTTATGCTTACTGAAGAGACTTGGATTCTTAAATGCTTATTGCTTTTATATAAAAAGTACAACGTATTATTGATTATTGGAAAGCATTAAAACAGTTTTCAATGTCTGAGAAGTAGGCCTACTTGAAAAACAAGGGTTGGTTCTTCTGTTCATGGCAGGAATAGAACCCTCCAGCTTTGTTTAATTTAAAAACACCCAAAACCCAGTATCTTTAGTGGTAATAGTAAGTGACTGATCTTTAAAAAAAAAAAAAAAATCTGTGTAATTGTACTCTATAACATTGTGTTTAATATGTGGCAACATATGATCTATGAACAGATTTGTGTATTTATTAGTTGTGTTTTTTCTTGTACTCCGTAAAAATAGTAATGAATAAGTATCTACGTTCTTATTTTGTCTTGTGGAGGCAAGTTTACTGCAAGACAAGGTAAGTATGCATTGTATTTTCCAGCATCTAGTACTTAATGAGTGATTTTCCCTTCTCTTCAAGCTAATAAAATACTGGGAGGCATTCCTACCTGAAGCCAAAGCCATTGCCTAAAAGAAGAATATTCCAAATGACAAGACACTCTGGATGTTTGTCCTGGATAAAACTAAATTCCACAGTGAGATCACTTTAAATCATCCAAATAAACCACTATATATTTTATGAATTAACATGTGGCTTTTTTTATATATCACAGCATTTTATTAACAAGCTGCATGTCCTGACCCTCTTCGAAGTGGACTGTGGCATGATGTTCTGCAATACATTGCTGAATTGAGCACTATTGTGTCTTAATACTTGCACTAAAATGTGCACTGCAAGGCCAGAAAGCTGATATTTTTGTTCTCTACAACACAATGTTCTGTAGTATGTTTACCTGATCTTTATGAAACAAATTAAATTGCATTGATTAATGTTCACTTAAACATTCCTGTACAAAATCATGTTTTGTGATTACAATAATAAAGGGATGTACCTTGTGAAACATTAAACACTGGGCTTGTGTCTGTAGATACTTACTGGTGTTCTTAGGAGTACCATTTAGAACAAATTAAGATGTATCCAGGGCAAACCCAACATTTAGCAAAGAGTGCCAGAGAATGTATTAAAGATCCACAAACAATTACCCATGGTAAACTGTTCTGTTTCATAATTCTGAGTATCTTCATTACAGGTGTTCTTTTCACTTGAAGTTATCACTGCCTTGGCAAAGTCTACTGAGTTAATACTCACAGGGTCAAAATACTTGGGCAACAGATAGATGTAAACTGAAATCTCCTTCAAGTGTTTACAAAGCTTCTGCAGAGTTAAAATCACCTGCATTGTCAAATACTGATGTCCTACTGGACTGATACATTTCATCAATTGCATTCAGTGGTCTCAGGATACAAAAAAAAAAATCTTGCAGTAATTCTGGTAATAGTTGAGGAAGAAAAGCAGGTAATTCAGCTGACTGCCTGTTAGTTGTAAGAGCTAGCATTCTGTGTGGATTTTCTTGAGAAGAAAATACATTTGGAAGGATTGGTTATACCTTTTGCAAGAAATCAGAACAGGTAAACATGTTTCTGAAATACACAATATTAACAATATAATATGTGCTGTCCTGTCATTTTAATGACATACTGAGCCTGTTGATATATTAGTATTAATAGAAGGTATTAATGCTAACAAATTTTAGGCGAATACTAATCACATAAAAAACCAAGAGAATCTGTTGCTTTCAGCTAATCCTAAGACTGCAGGATAAACCCATGAATTCGTATTGTTTAGGGTCAAATATAAAGAAGCACATAATACCATTTCTGAATAGAATGGCAACCTCCAATAAGAAGGACATACTCTATTTTTACAACAAAGTTAGAGTAAACTTGACAGACTAGCGTCTGCTATTGTTTCTCTACATACATCTGTTGGCTCAACATTTCTAGGAGTTTTCAAGGAACTAGAACAGAAAAACCCCCACCAAAATTTATCAAGCCTAAATCAAGGGTTTTTTTTAATGGCTAGATGCTAAAACCTTAAGCTAGTAATACCTTATGTTTGTTCTGTCATTGATCTTAAAACTGCCTTTTGAAGAGCTCAAATATGCAAGAGGTTTGTGATGAAGAAACTTGTTTAACACTCTAAGTGTTACAATGTACTTAAATGCTGGCTTGCTTGCTGCTAATGAAAATTACCAACAGCTCAGTATTAAATTTGAGATATATACCGCTCACACTGAAAATTTTATTTCCAGAACTAAAAGACTCAGTTTGGATATGCAATGGTCAAAATGGGTGAACATACCCTTTCGTGATGTTTCTTCTGTAAGTGGTTTATCCAGCTTTGCTAGCTCTCGATCTCTTTGCTTCTATCAGGATTGCAGTTCATTTGAATGATGGATCAGTTTTCTTCTCTTTGTGACAAGAGAATGAGAAAGTCTGCTATCAAGGATTAGTGTGGCTGTCTATACCACTCAATTGAAAACAAGAATGAGTTGTGCAAGTTTTTTCTTAAGACCAGAAACCTTTTGGGGAACAAAAGGATAATGGCATTTCTGGAGGTCACTGTCACACAGGGTTGGCTGCTAATACAAAAGATTCTAGGGGTTTTTTTGCATCATAAGGTTAGCTTGAATAGAATATACAGATCAGCAGTTGCATTTGGCTGGCATAAAACTCTTGTTGTTTCAAGAAGCCATTAATGATCCTGAGATTGGCTTAGTTGGCTGATAATGCCAAAGCTCTGGGTTCAAGTCTCAGATGGGTGATTCATTTAAGTGTTGGACTTGATGATCTTTGTGTGTCCCTTTCAACTCGGAATATCCTGTGATCTGGAAATTTATTTTGTTTATATTCCCCTGCATTGTGAAGATTAGAGGTTTGATTACTGTCTTTCTTCGTGTGATTAGCATCTATATTAGCAGTTGTTTGTCAACCCAAGTAAATGGAGGTATTACTGAACTCTTTCATCTGTGGACTTCACTGTTAGATATTGTACAAAATTTAAGTGTTTATTTCATTAAAACTACAAGCTAATGTACCACTGAAGGATAACTAGCATAAGGAAAAAGTAAATGCTTGTAAAATGATGAACTGCATTTGGAATACTGTATGAAGGACAAGGTGCCTACTGAATTGTAGTTTACCTTTTAGGTTAAAATAGAATGCAGATATTTGCAACAAATTGTTCTATTTATCAGGTCCGTGGTCCTTTTTAAATTAAATATATATGACATTGAGTGGCTCAAATTGAAAATATTGTTATTTCTTTCCTAAACTGATGTTCAGTGTACAGTAAGTCTGTAATTCTTTTATCGCTGTCCCTTTTAAAACAGAATATTCTGCTTCCCTATCAATTATTCTTTCTTCTACCTCTCCCAAGTTATTTCCCTCTGAAAACCGCATATGGGAGTTGGTTTCAGCATCTGTGGAGTTCATGCCCCAAATATGTCAGTTTCTTTAAAATTGTGCAGATGAGATGCTGGCTGGTAGATCCTGTGCATTTAAGTGAGCAGCCAACATCAACTAAAATTATGTGTACAGTGAAATTATTCTCTTAAGGAAAAACAAACAGGAAAGAAACCCTTTAGGGTTGTTTTTTTTCTCTCCTTCCACTCTGGGGTAGAACAGGCTGTGTAATAATTTGTGGCAAAATATAAGTCTATCACAAACATATGAGAAAAAAAAGGGCAATATTTTAAGAGGTTATTAAGCTGAATTTTCAGGTTTAAAATGTTATTTGTTATCTGCTAAGATGATTCTTCCTTTTTTAAAATACATGTCTTCCATGGTTGAATCCATGGTAGTAGCTGCAATGGTAGTTACTTGCTTTTTACTTCACTGGTGAAGTCATTCCTTCACTTTCCCCTCCCCCTCCCCCCAGATCAATGAGTAAATTATTAATAAAGAGAAGGGGTGTAAAATAATCCAAGTATTTTTTTCTGTCATTAAAAAGGAAGAGTACACAAAGCAGCATAGGCAGACCTGTCCTAACAGGATATTCATATATTCATATGCAAACTAAAGTTAAAGAAATATACAATGGAAGTGGAAGGGCAAGAAAAGACTAGAGATAAACCATGTATCTGTGGTTGAATTATGTGATTTAAAATGAGTTTTGTAGCAATTGAAAAATTGACAAACTTAGGTTGTGGTCTAATTAAGAACTGTCTTTTTTTGATTTGGCCTCTTATTTTGATGTGTATTTTATTTATCACTTAGATTAAAATTTTTGTATGGGTTTGTTTGCCTACTTCTATTCTGGAAACTAGCCATTCAAAAGTCTTGAATCATGAGAATTAGTAGAAAGTGATCTTTCACATTTGCCTGTAATTATTCCTTTTTCTCTGCTGTGAATCATTCTAACATGGTGAATGCTAAATTCTCTTTCTCTGTATGAGGAATTGCACAGTGATTATTTTGGGAAAAAAGAAATATAGAAGTAGCCAGCAAAGGGACGGATTGGTGATTCCTAGTTTCTGTAATAATGGAAGGTTAGGTAGAATCTGATGACAGGGAGCAGTTACAGTTGGAGGGAGTATATTAATTTATTTCACATTCTGGATCAAGGTAATTTAAGAATATAACCCAAGATGCTGATACCTGCAACAACATCCAGCACTGAAGACCAACACTTCTAGAGTGCTTTTGAGAGACTGCTCAACAGATGAATTTGAAGACATTCTGTGTCTCTTACCAGTAGAGTTCAACCATTTTACCATTTTGATTTTGGGATTACTAACATAATTGTAATATACGTAATGCCAGTTCTGTCAAGCTACATTTGAAGTATATTCACCTTGCTTTGTTTTTTGTGGGAAGCATTGTAACAGTTGGCTTTCTGCAGTTGGCTTTCCAAGACCTGGATGGTTTTGAACACACTGATAGCATTCTATGAACTAATGTTTCTTAAATTTTTGATCCTCAGTGTATTAGACAGAAAGACAATCCTTGGCCAGCCAGCCATGGGAAGAAATCCTTTTTTTTTTTCTTCAGATGTAACTTTAAAGATTAGCCAACTAATGATGATATATTGTGTAAATTAAGTATTTAACATTCCAAAACATATTGATGTATTTGAATTCAGCTCACCATGTAATCTTCCTTGTTCCTCTTGGCTGATGCACAGTCAAAAGTTCCATTATATTCTATTGAATTTGAAACCAGATTAACGTCGAAAACTTTTGTTAATAAGTTATATGATATTAAAGAGAAAAGTAGCTTTTCAAAATTACTGCTTATTAGGTTGCAAACACCCACAAACAGTGCTCCTATGAAATTCTTCTACTGACTTCTTAGCATAAATTCATTATGGCAAAAGTGGTGACCTAAGAATTATCCCTCTGGTTTTTATTGTGGGGAGAACAGAAACTATGCCTTAAAACTGGATTCCTAACCAGAAAGTAACAGTAATGATAGCATGGTATTACCTAGTATGTCTACATTTACTAGAGTGCTAAGACTATTATGATATGGCTAGTCTTTCCTTGGGATTATTATAATATCTTTATCAGATGGTGCTTTGTGGCAGAATGCGGTTTCGTGCACACCTTTCAGTGAAAGGGCATAGTGGGGAGCACACGGGGGCCAGAAACACTGCTCTTGTCACTGCTACCACAGAGCAGTGCTGGGACTGTCCTGCTGGTTGTCACCAGTTGGGGACTCTGGCCCAGAAGCAGTGCTGTGCAGAAACATGCTTGAGGAATATCTGGCTTTGATTTCAGGTAATTTTTTAAAAAATCCGATTTGTTACTTCGCTTTAGTTTAGTAAAGTAAAACAGTGTTTGCTTTAGTCTTCTTGGTTGAAGTCAAATTATGTCAACTTTGTATTGTGTCCTGCAAGGTCACAGTTCTTTGCTTAGAGCAAAATATAATTAAATTTACCTTTCAGTTAAATAAAGCAAAAAGTAGGGAAAAGCAGCTTGTAATGTTCCTCTCTTCCTCCCCAGTGCTATTAATGTAGAAGGAGACAAGTTAGTTTTCAAAAGAAATTTCAAAAAGCTGATAGCATAAACCACAGACATCAGGTAAATTTGTTTTCTGCCCATTTTTGAGGTGTGTTTTCATACTTGAATCTACTTACGAAGATCAAACCCTCTATGGTCATGGATTTATCATGGTAGCTACTCTAAAAATCGGTGACAGTGTGAGGTTGTGTCAGGTAGTGCCTGAGACTCTCCATACTCACAAGGTGAGTTTAAAGATATGACCATCTAATACAGTTTGTTGACATTTTGCAGTGCTTCCAAATGGTTTGAAGCTTGGAGTTAGCAAATTTGTGTGAAGTCAAAGCATTTGCCTGTACCAACAGCCCAGCCTCCTAAATGCACTTGGTATTACAACTTCTGTTTCTACCTCTATTACTTTTTAAGTCATCAAAACAGCTGCTTATTTTGTAGTGTTATTTAATTTCTCCAGTGGTGAGAAATCATCTACACTTCTCAGAAATGGTATGGTTTTCTCTGCTACATAACAAAGTTAAGAGATGGCTTCTTGGAAACACACAGAGGCAACTTTCCTGAGCACCGGTTTTTTTTCCCCCTTCTTAATTTCATGTCTGTTCATAGCAGACACTACTAAAGGTGCTGCAATTGTTTGTTGACTGACCTAGTCATAGCAGAAGGCTGTGCTGCCATTCAGTGGGCTTGGTAGGCTGCAGAGTTGAGTGGTAAGAAATCGTACGAGGTGCAGTGAGGGGAAATGTAGGGTCCTGCACCTGAGGAGGACAACCCCAAGTACCAGCACAGGCTGGGGACTGACCTACTGGAAAGCAGCTCTGTGGAGAAGGACCTGGGACTCTTCTTGGATCACAGTTGACCATAAGCTGGCAGGGCCCTTGTGGCCAGGAGGGCCAGTGGTGTCCTGGGGTGCATCGGGAAGAGTGTGGCCAGCAGGTGGAGGGAGGGCCAGTGATACCGCATCTGGAGTGTTGTGTTCAGTTCTAGTCTACATAAAAGACAAGGTACTACTGAGGAGGGTCTGGTGGAGGCCAAAAAGATGAGGGATCTGGAGCATCTCTCTTATGAGGAGAGAATCTGGGAGCTCGGCCTGTTTAGTCTGGAGAAGACTTAGAGGATCTCATCAATGCATATAAATATCTCAAAGGCAATTGAAAGAAAAAAGAAATTGACACAATTTCTTTTCAGTAGTGCCTAGCAATTGTGTGAGGAGTAATGGCCGTAAACTGGAACACAAGAAATTCCACCTCAGCCTGAGGAAGAGCTTCACCCTGAGAGTGGTGGAGCACTGGAACAGGCTGCCCAGGGGGGCCTGGAGTCTTCCTCTCTCCCTCTCTCCACACCCACCTGGATACATTCCTGTGTCACCTGCTCCAGGTGACCCTCCCCTGGCTTGGGGTTGGTCTGGATGATCTCCAGATGTCTCTTCCAACCTAACGATTCTGTGATTGAGGTTTGAGCTGCGGTGTGAATTTAGAACTGGATAAATTAATCTCTCTGAAAGTTACTTTTTTGCCGTCCGTTTTTTGTGTGCTCCGCAGTAGTGCTGCAGCTCCGGCTGAACCAGAAGCCGCCGCTGTCGAGCACCGTTTGTTTTAAACCACGTTTTTCCAGAGGAAGCTTCTCCCGCCTCACGCCGGCAGCGCGCGGGGGGCGGAGCCGAGCGCGGCTCCCGTGCCGCCCCTGTCACGTGACGGCAGATCACGTGAGGGGCGCGCAGATGGCGGCGGCGCCGCTGCGGTGAGGGCAGCCGGCATGGAGGTGTTCATCCCGTCCTTCCGATATGAGGAGAGCGAGCTGGAGCGGGGATACACGGTGAGGTGCGCCGGGGCGGAGCACGCCCGCGCCTCGGGGTGACCATGTGCCGGCGGGCAGCGGGGGCTGCGCTGAAGCGCCGGGCAGGCATCAGCGTGCCGGGGCCGTCCTGCCCTTACTGCCCGGCCGGCCCAGACCTGCCCTGCCCGGCCTCGCCCCGACCTGCCCTGTCCAGCACTGCCCAGGCTTGCCCCATTCTTCCCATTTCTGCCCTGCTCTTGCCCCGCCCTGCCCTCTCCAGCGTTGCCCTGACTAACCCTGCCCTGTGGAGCCATCCCAGCCCTGCTCTGTACATCCCAGCCCTGGTGTACAACCTCATTGTCCAGACCGGCCTTTCCACGCCCAGCGTGTCCTGCCCAGCGCAGCCCACCCCTGCTCTGCCCCTCTCGGCACGGCAAGGATGGTCTCGGCCCGCCGGACTCCCGGTGCCTCGCACAGCTCTGTTCTGCGGGGCGGCGGCGGCAGTGGCTGGTGACCAGCAGGGCAGGAGAGGCAGCTGCTCCCTCGCCACCCGGCCCTGCGGGGTCCAGGTCCCGTGCAGGGCCAGGCACGGTGAAGGGGCTGGAGTATCTCTTGCGTGTGGAAAGGCTGAGAGAGCTGCCACTGCTCATCTTGGAGAATAAAAGGGGCAGGGGCGTCTCTGCAATGTGTTCTGATGATCTGAATGGACAAAATGGGGAGGCCAGACTCTCTGTTGGTCCCCAGTGACGGGAGAGGTGGCAGTGGGCAAAGCATCAGAACACAGAGAGCACCCTTTAAACATAAGACAAAACTGGTTTGTTATCATGAGTGTGGTCAAGCACTGGCATAGGTTGCCCAGAGGACTGTGAAATCTCCATCCTTGCAGGTTCTCAAAACCTGCCTGGACACTATCCTAGAGAGCCAGCTGTACAGTTGACCATCCTTGTACAAACAGGTTAGTCTGCACCATTTTTAGAGGTCCTTTATGTTCCCAGTAGTTTTCTCATCCCACAAAACTGTTGGACAGTAGCACATTCACATGGTCCTGGGTGGGGACACGTAGACCAAAACCCAAGATATCTGTCGGAAAGTGGATATTCAAAGCTTGCTTCTTTTATTAAATATATTCGTTTAGTAGTTTAAAAAAAAAATTGAATCCTGGAAGATTAATCCTTGTAGGCATGGTTCCATGAAGCAAGTTCATATTCCTTATGCTTAATGCTATATATTATTTGGTCCTCACTACTATCAAGTGTTTGCAGGCCTTGCAAAAGTTAAACCACTTTCATTGTATTAATGTGGGGCTGTGGCAGCATTAATATTTTTGTCTCTTGGATGAACTTAAATGGAAGTGACTCCCTACAAGATACCTGTGTCATTTTGGGGACTTGGCTTTAAAGCATTTCGACTGAATGTGATTGAGTGTAATTACAATAGCACAGACTGATCCCACCACATCCTAATTAGGCAAGTTAGTTGAAGTGACAGAGTGATTTCTAAGATGTGCATATTACACAAATGGGATTTTTCATAGTAATGTTTATTTTAGTATATGCTTTTAGTAAATTTTTGTTTCTTTAAACGTGACACACTCTGCAACTTATGCTGTCTAGAGGACTTGGGTTTTTTAAATTTCGTTAAGTGTTAAGCTGTGTAAGCTTCAAAGAAATCAGAAATGAAACTAAGTGATTCTAGGAGTCTTTCAAGAAAGTGGTCATGAGTGTGAACATGTTCTATTACAACACCGTGTTACAGCATTTTTCCTCTAAAATGGTTTACTGGTGGTGAGTCAGTCTCATGGATGTAGTTGTTGCTGTAGTTCAGTAGATTTTGGTTGTTTTTCCTGCATGATTATTTTGCTATTTTAGTCAGGTGAGAGGATTCTATTCTACATCCCATACAAAACATGATCATACTTTATGCTGACCATGAAACTGTATGAGGAATTGTAGCTAAAGTTTGTCTGGGTTGGGCATGCTTGTAGGAGTGGGTGTTGAAAACTGCTCTGATAACGTTGTGCCTGTTCTTTGTGTTTTAAGGGGCTTATGGACAATTAATGAGAAAGGCTAATGCCAATGTAATTGCCAGTTTATGATTATGTGAATAATTTGCATGAGTATTGTATAAGTACAGAAATTCAAAGGGGTCCTCCTTCCAGCAAAACTGAGGTTAATAAAAGCTTACCATTTCTCTGTACTAGCTATGAAATGATACAGGCAATTCACTTTAAGTTAGTTTTCATCATAGGCTTTGCAATATTAGCATTTAAAACAGTTTGGTTTAAAGGTCAGAGAATGTGTCCCAATGAACATGACTGGCAAACTGGTAACAAAGGACAAGAAAAGGCTGAGCTACTTAACTTTTTTGCTTCAGTCTTCACTTGCAGGCTCTTTTTCTTACAGTTTTTGAGTGGATGGACTGCAAGGCAGAGGATGGGGAAGTAAGTTGTAAGAGATTATAAGGGTCATGAAGCACCTGAACATACTTAAGTCTATGGATGCTGACGAGGTGTGTGCCAGAGTCCTCAGGGATGTAGTAGGGATGTAGGACTGATACAGTTGCCAGCCAAGACACTCTCCTTGATATTTAAAAAGTCCTGTAAAATCCCAGATGGATTTTACATGAAAAAAGGGTACCCATCTTTAAAGAGCATAGAAAAGAGGACCTTTCAAACTACCAACCTCTCTGTCTCACCTCTGTGCCTGGGAAGATCATGGGACAGATCCTCCTAGAAGCTCTGCTAAGGCACGTGGAGGACAGGGAGGACATTTGAGGCAGCCAGCAGAGCCCACCAAGGGTGAGTCCTGCCTGGCCAGCCTAGTGGCCTTCTGTGATGGAATGGCTACCTCAGTGCGTGAGGAAGGGCTACAGAAGTAGTTTATCTGGGCTTCCATAAGGCCTTTGACATGGTCCCCCACAAGATCCTTCTCTCTAAACTGGAGAGATCTGGATTCTGCAGATCAGCTGTCAGATGCACCAGGATTTGTTGGATGATCATATCCAGAGGGTTGTGGTCAATGGCTCAGAGTCCCAGTGGTCATCAGTGGCAAGTGGTGCCCTCAGGGGTCTGTACTGAAACCAGTGCTATTTAAT
>JANRMJ010000079.1:49198022-49208325 GCA_025584955.1 Alethe diademata
GCCTATTGGGGTTTCAAAAGATGAGTGTAACAAAAAGGTTAATGATGTGGAGTGTATTGGAAGTGTGGAGTAGTGTGTCCAGTTTTAGGTACTGCATGCTAAGAAACATGTGAGTGTATGACAAAAAAGTGTAGACAAAAGAAGGCAATGTAGGAGCACATACAGCAAGTTACATTGCTTTCTGGATCTCTGATCAATGTGAAGGAGCTCTTTAGATTGGAAACAAAACAGAAACAAAAGTAGGAACCACATGACAATCCTGAGCAACAAAAAGCCATTAAATAACAGAGGCAGTTGGTGTGTGTATTGGCAGTGTTGTGGTCCTATACAATCTTATCTGTCCTGTCCACTAGAAGTACAGGGGTAATTATGAAAATGTGCTGAATCCTAAAGATACTAGAGCACCAGAACACTCTTTAGGCTATGGAAGCTTTGTCTGTATGAAGCTTAGAAGTTTCTGTCAAGAGTAAGAAGTACAGTTGGTACTGCCTGAAGACAGCAGGAAGAGCTAGGTAACTCCAAGAAACACAGAGCTCCTGTTTTGAGCCCCCCCGCTTGACACTTAGCAGTCATCCTTTGCATTATTTCAAAAGTTTTGTATCTGTCCCCTAATCTTTTATCTCTTACAAATTCTGTGGCTTTCAAAAACTCTTATTTAAGAGTCCACACAGAATAGTTCTTTCTCTTCTCCTGGGAAATGTAGAGGCATCTCATAATGCAACGGTTGCTGAAACAATCATGAGCTTCTCCAGCTCTGTTTCTTCATGCAAGAGAAAAGACGTAATTTGTTGATTTGCCTAGGTGTTCCTGGGAGGTAAAAATTCTCGTTTTTCCCCCCATTTTTAGCTAATATTATTCAGAAAGTGTTTGCATTTGGTATGTTACCTGTTTAGTGCTTCAGAATTGGACTGCATATATCTGATTCCATAACTGTAAATGTACACAGCAATGAAGGAAGGTGC
The DNA here is from genome assembly GCA_025584955.1 of Alethe diademata. Taxonomy (NCBI): domain Eukaryota; kingdom Metazoa; phylum Chordata; class Aves; order Passeriformes; family Muscicapidae; genus Alethe; species Alethe diademata. Next base: position 49,198,985 of record JANRMJ010000079.1, read on the forward strand.
AGAACATCAGGGCTGACATGTCCCTCTATAAGCTAGTCAAAAAACTGCAAAAATTCAGTGCTACTCTTACTTCAGTCAGTATGCCTCTTCCTGTGTATGGTATTTGCCACAAAATGAAAGTGTTTTTTAAAAGTGTTTAATTTGCTAGATGTGTGGCATTTTAAGAGGTCACTGGACTGGTGGCTTAGTTGTGAAGCAGAAAGCAGTGCGGAGACAGGAGGGTTGGGACTCCCATCAGAGGTCTGAGCCTCTAATCCCAGTCCTGTTCACAGATATGTTTCATCTCAATCCTGATTCATCTGAAGGGCATGAAGATAGACTACAAGATGGATGTACAAGGTAGAAGGCTCTTCAGATTTACTAAATGGAAAAAATAACAGAAGAGCAAGCAATTTGTGGCGTTTACTCTGGAGTATTTTCAGGAGTTGATGAAAAATTGTATTTTTCAAAGATTATTTCAGAGGGATTAGTAGGGAACAATTTTTTGCCAAATTATATACCTTATCTGAAGAACTTCCTGTAGGTATCACCTAGTCTTGCATTTGATTAATGAATTATGTACATATTTTTAGTTTGGTGGGAAGAATTGCTGCTTTGTCAGTTTTTGCTCAAGCATCAGCATTAGCTCCATTTCCTGATGTTTCTTGCATGTTCACCGGTAATACAGACCTTGTCTCTGCCCTGGTGCATGAGGCATGATCTGATGACTCTCAGTAGTGAGTTCTTGTTTGCTTTTTCACATGTGCTTTCTGTTAGGCACTGCTATGATCCATTCCATGATGTGATCATGTGCTTTGCCAGAAGTTAAAGACAGCAATACCAAAGAATAGTGCTCTGTCACTTGCCATTTTAGTTCTATCTTGTTACTCTTAACTATACAGATAGTTCAGCTTCATTCTTGATGTATGTAATACATTTATTGGCCGTGTTTAGATGTAGCTTTTTACCCTTCACACCATGGAAATCATCAAAAAAATCTTCTGCAGTTTCAGCAAGAATAGTACCTTAAAACATAAGGCTTGGTGGAAAATACTGGATGCACTGCAGTATGGTGATGTTTCACAGTCCTGAACACTAAATAGAAACCTCTCATATTTCACTGCTGTCTTTGTCATTAGTTGGGAGTTTGATGCTAAGTGATTGAAATATCCATAGTATGCAAGAATCATGGTCATTGACAAGGAATATGATTACAGTGATTTTTTTTTTTTTTTTTCACTCTTCATAGCTCAAATAGACTATTTCTATACTTCTCAAGGTAACAGGGTGAGGTTATGCTGGGCAGCATGATAAGTAGGCAACACGAGTTGACATGTACTCAGTCCCCAGTTGTAAACCCATTTTTACCTCCTATATTGCAAAAATTTTTAATTTCTTGTTTGTAGACAGTAAAACATGATTCAATTTACAATCTGTGAGCAGACTTGCAGAAAAGCATTGAGAACTAATTTATCGTTCCCCAGAGAACACAAGTTTGCGGCCAGGTGAGCTGTCTTATGGCTGGCATATATTGACTGTCAGCCTTTTAGAGGCCCAGCACTGGATCCTGCAAGCACTGGAGACATGATTTTACTTGATTACCGACTAACCTCCTTCTGAGTGTTTTTAACCCGAGAGCTCTGTGCATGGGCTACTCAGCTGCTGGTGGAGAGCAGTGAGACAAGGTGCCATGAAAGCATACTCAGAAAAGAAGCTGAGGATGGAAATCCCCAAGTCAGCCAAATTTGGTTTTGTACCCATGCAGTCAAACCATAGTTTTGCACTTCTGTACAGGGATCAGGGTTTTGAAACTGAAACAGATAAAACCTGTAGTTCAATCAGTTAGCCTTCTGTCGTTAGTAGTATGTTTGGTACTGAAGCTGGCTTGGCAATAACTTTGGCACTGCACTACTTTCTACTACCAAGGAGAGGGAGTTGAGGTTCCCAATAGACTTGGGGATGTTTTCTGGTATAGACAGCTTGGAAATGTAAAACGTGTTCTTGCACAGGATCATGAAATTGTTTGGATTGGAAAAATTTGATTTAAAAATCATCTGGTCCAACTCTTTACCGTGGGCAGGGACGCCTTTCATTAGATCACAGCTTCTCTGAGCAGCCTGTTCCAGTGTCTCACTACCCTCATCATAAAAAATTCTTCCTTGTTTCCAATCTAAATCTACACTCTTAAATTATGACTTAATGTTGCCGCTTGTCCTGTCACTATAACCTCAGTAAAAATTAGCCTGTCTCCATCTTCCTTGTGAGCCCCCATTATATATTGAAAGGCCACAAACAATCTCCCTGGAGCCTTCTTGTCTTGGGCTGAACAACCTCTTTTCCTTTACAACTCTTCACAACAGGGATGTTCCAGCTCTCTGATCAGTTCTGTGTCCATTCTCTGGACTTGCTCCAGCAGAGTCATGTCTTTTATGTCACTGAGGATCCAAGCACTTCAGGTGGAATCTCGCCAGAGCAGAGAGGGAGAATCTCCTCCTCCACCCTGCTGACCATGCTGCTTTTGATGCCAATGCAGCTGGCTTTCTGGGCTGTGAGCGCACACTGCTGGGTCGTGCCCAGCTTTTCATTCATCAGTAGCCCAAATCCTTTTCTGCCAGTCTGCTCTCAACCCATTCATTCTCCAGTCTGTGTTGGTACTGAGGGTTAACCAAACCCTTGTTTGCTCTTGGCCATGTTGAATTTCATGACGTTCGTGTGGGCTTACTTGTCAGGCCTGTCAAAGTCCCTCTGGATGACATCCCTTCTCTTCAGCAAATGAGCTGAACTGCTCAGCTTGGCTCAGTTTTGTGTTTAGAGGGCACTTGCAAGGCCTGGGATCAAACATGAGCAAGACCAACCACAACAATGGTAGAACACTTGCTCAATGAATAATGCAAAGATCTTGAGGAATAAGTTTTTAATTATCACTTTAGGTAAGCCCAATGGGATTGATTAAATTGACAGGATTATTTCTTGAATTCTGTGACTTTGGAGTTCTTGTCTTTCAATCTCAATGGTTTTGTTGTATTTCTTTTGATGGAATAATGTCTAAATTTATACTTTACAGTGAATGTTGTAGTACTCAGTATTTCAGTGAAAACAATAGAAAAGTTCACTGTATAGTTTGGGGAAAAAACAGCTGAGTTACAGGCTTCTTAAATGTTTTATAGCATGTCACTATTGGTTCTCTTTTTATTCTTTTTATTCTCCTTTGTGTAACATTGTAAATATTTAAATATTGCTCCCAAAAATAAAATCTCTCTTAAATGCTGAGCTCCTGTTGAAGGCTCTAGGGATTTTGTGTACTAACTTAGAACTGGTTGAATGCATTTTAAAAATAACTTGTGGTTATAATTATTTGCTTCAACAGCTTGACTAGTGGTCAGAAGTAAGAGCCAGGGTGCAGAGTCAGCCTGCTGGTGGCCACCGAAACAACTGGATGTCCAGTTTTTTCCTCTGGGCCTGGAGGCTAACTCAGCTACTCCTGAGCAGCGTTTTTTGTAAGCTCCCAGTATGAGCACATATTGAGCAACATTGGACTGAGTTAGTTTAGATGCAATGGAAACTTGCAGTCATTACAGAATATTCCTTTTTAATTAGCAGAAATTTTGAAGCAGAGCAATTGCTTGAGCTTTCTAAGCAAAGGTTTTCCTCAGAAGAGGGAATCAGTACTGTTTTGTCTAACTAGGTTGTTTGGATTAGACCTAGATGAAGGTGCTTAGCTTAATTTAACTGTTTCCTTGTTCTTGATTCTAGCTGGGTTCTGATCCAAGTATGTGTATGTGTGTTTAATTTATATATTTATAAATACAAGAGAACATTGAGCACTTGAAATATACAGCCATGCTCTTCTTTTACTTTCCTGTTAATGTACTCATATTAGTGCTAAGATCTTGGATAGATTCTCCTGCAGCATTAAAATAATAAAATAATGTATTAGGTGATAAATTGTTTGTGTTATGGAGCACTATTGATTACCTCACTTATTAGTTGGGCATTAAAGCAGGCAGTATTGAGACAAATAATTAAATGCTCTTGTGACTTGCTTTTTATGTATAAAATAAAAACAGTAACAAGCAAAATATGAATCATGGGGGCTTGTAATTCCTGTTCATGTTCAATTGTGAATATACAGGAAGTATACATTTTTCTCATTTAGGTACATCTACTACACTAAAGTTTGTTTCTACTGGGTGGTTTTTAAGTATTTTTTTTCCTTTAATTAAAATTCTTCATAATAATATGGTTTTCAGCAATTGATATTTAGTGTTCTTTTCAAGCCATTTACTTGATAATTTTCGGTGTTTATAATAACAAGAGAAATTAAGGTTTAAAAGGCCATAGCAAGCATTGGAGGATTTTTGCCTCTACTAGTTACTAGTATTAGTCATTCTGTAGCTTGGATAAGGTCTGCATGCTCAGCCTGAGGGTTGTCCATGTAAGTTAGCTCAGGTTCAGTCCTTGGAGTGATGGCTCTTGTCAGTTTGTATGTTTGCTGGGGTGCCTAATGGACCAGTAGGGGTCACTCTATGCATTGAATTTAGGGAACATGTTGGTAATTTTAATTACTCTTTTTAATTGCATATGCTAGCACAATTGAAGAAATCCTAGAGAAGAATTCTACTCATCATTTATTAAATTACTGGTTTTTTTCTTTGAGTTGGGAGTATCTGTTCAAAGCATGTCCGATAGTTAACATTTTATAAGCTAACTATGAAGCATGGCCACATCACAGGCTGGATATCTAATGATACAGTTTCAGAAGAGTCTTTGAGAGAGTCTTCACAGTTTGTTGAAAGAGAGTGTGCTGAAGAGAAAGGGACTCTTGTTGAGGTTACTGTATTTCCATGCCCCAACTCAATAAAAGAGGCTGGAAAATCTGGCGAGGCAGGTCAATGTGCCACATAAATGCTTCAATAATATATTCTTCCATTTCTCTCAAAGTCAAGCTTTAGGGATGTTTTTTAAACTCTAGCAGAAGCATGTGTGCGTCTGCTAAATGAAATAGATGGGTCAGGATGTCCTGGTATTCTAAGTCAGGCAGTTAATTGTGCAACTAGTTGCTGATCAATGTGCTCACTTCAAACCAATATATAAGATCCATCTGTTTCCAGTTTTTCTGTAGTGGCAGTGTTGTGAAATATATCTTTTCCTCCTGCTCTCTTCTAAAATCTATATCTTAGGATTTAAAATGTTTTCCATATAAGATTGAAGAAAGCTGAAAGCATCTTAATGCTTTTGAAAGGACATAATCCTTTCTTAAATGGGGCATTTATCCAGTTTTAAAATAAAGACTGAGATTTGTAATTATTTTGTATTACTTTGTAATATTTTCTTTACTAAGATTTCTTAGTGAGGGATGCGTTTGCACATTTTAATGGAACTAGCTATGCTATTTATATTCCTATCCTTTCCATGACCTCCTCTTCCACACTTATTGTAGTAGTTTATGTACTTGTGCTTTTCTGTGCTACAGTTGTGTGCAGGAGCTCAGGTCTTATTTCAAAAGTGTTGGAAGCCATGCAGAATCTTCAATGTGAGTGATCTGTGGGAACAGCCCAGCAAAAATCACTCCGATCTGGTGGCTTAGCTGAAGTCCAGGACCTGAGAGTTCACTTTCTGACTCAGCCAAGTCACAGTGGTCTGGTAGTTTGCTTCAGAAAAGCATGGATAATCATGTGGAGTCGGGTGAAATAGAGATAAAGAGTAAGAATATATTTGTAATATTCGTGATCTTTGCTTCAGAGGCTGCCTGTAAGGATAAAGTGATTGATTTCAGTAATACTGGAGCAAGAGCAGATTGGGAGCAGAAAAAGTAATAGCAAGTTAGTAAAGAGCAGCATTTGCTTGTTTTTCTGTGCATGATGAGATTTGTTTAATTTGATTGATAGGGGTATCTAAAAACTCATGCTGATCATTTTTGCATACATTGCACTTTGACAAGAATACAAAAGATCAACTCAAGTGTGTGTGTCTCCATTTTTTCAGTGGTTGAAATTCTATTTATGTTGATAATTTTTAATTATAGTGAAGAGCATAGTTTCTTCTTTTCATTAACTTCTTCTTTTCTTTAAGTAGTCCAAAAATTGGTATCTTAAAAGCAGAGAAATGTCTTCAAATTACTATGCTGCATTTTTAATTGGAATGGAATAACAAATCTTGTAATCTTGTAACGTAAAAACTATTAGCATCTTTCCAGCAAATGTTACTTGAATTCACAAATTTTATTCAACTTTAGTGTTTTTTTATTAGTGAAACTGCTTGTTTTTCCTTCTTGAAATATTTTTTTTTCTGCATTTCCAGTGAATTCATTATGGCTTAAATAAATCATAGCTTTTCTTTGTTATCTCTTCCCCCAGGTATACTGTTCTGGTCATCTAAGCCTAACATATTTTAATTACTTTATATGTAGCCCTTATTTCTCTGAAACTGATCTTTGAAAGAAAAGTTTTCTCTCCTTTTCACAGAAACAGAGAATGTTTAAGATTGGAAGGGACCACTGAGGTCACTTTGGCCAATATCCGTGTTCAAGTAGGGTCCCATAGAGTACATTATTCAGAATTATGTCCAGATGGCTTTTGAATATCCTGCAGTGAGGGAGACCCCAAAATCTCTCAGGGCAATTTTTCCAGGGTTCAGTGACTCTCATAGTGAAGTTCTTCCACATGTTCAGGTGGAATTTCCAGTGCATCAATTTCTGCCCATTACCTCATTCTAGTGCTTGGCATCCCTAAGCAGAGCCTGGATCCATCCTCTTTGCATCTTTCCTTCAGATACTCATAGACACTGATGAGGTCCCTTCTTAGCTGTCTCTTATCATTGCCAAACAGTCTCAGCTCCCTCAGCCTTCCTCGTAAGAGAGATTCTCCAGTCCCCTAAAGACCTTTGAAGCCCTCTGTTGGCCCCACCCCGGGAATTTAATGTCTCTCCTCTGCTGAGTATTCAGAGGTAGTAGTGGGGATCAAGCATGATCCTTTTGGCTCAGAGTACCATAACATGGCTGCTTGTCTAACTCCAGATCCCCACCAAAATTAATTTCAAATTAGTTTCAAATACTTTATTATGTTTTATTATGTTTATCATAACTTTAAATGAGTGAACATGGGAGTATTTCCACATCTTTGACTGATGCATGTAGCAAAATGCTGCAGTAGCTTTACGGTATTGTTGCTAACATGATAGCACAGAGATTATTAGCTTCAGTTAGGTAATGCTAATACTTACCACAGCAGATTACTTAACATGACCCATAGATTATTTATTCTAGTGGTTAATGATAAATGAGTAGTGATAATTGGGAGATTATAGGAATTTGTGGGTTTTTTTGTATTTGTTTTCTTTTTTTTAAAGATGTATTTGGTTACAGCAATTGGTTGTATCAGTGATTACTTGTATTAATTTTTGCACCTTTTTCTTGAAAAAAACTATCTATTTGGAGTCAAAATGAAATAAGTTTAATGAAATAAGGAGAGTTCAGGGGTTTAATATGAATCAGGAATATGAAAAATATCAACATACTGAACTATATTTTCACACAGGAATCTGGTGAATGAAATAACAGAAAAGAACCAGCCAAACCATTCCTTTGATTCTTCATCCATAGAGAAAAGATGGACTCTCTTCAAAATATATTTAAAAATTGGTTTTTAAAGAGTGTTGACAAAATCACCAGTTTTGTATGTTCAGACCAGATAAAAGGAACAGGTTATAAGATCTGAGAAGATAAAAGTATTTTATCACTTTATTTACTGATACCGTATTTTTATGGTTTCTTTTAAACATGTGATCCCTTTTTTGTCTATGTACTGCTTTTCTGTAGGTACATTATAAATTTTGATTTTATTTAGGCTTTTCTTAAATCTCACATGTATCAATTTACTGTTTTTAAACTCAATCTCATTTCAAGTATACTTGTATTTAGCATAAAAAGCTTAAAACTTGGAAAAAAAAAGTAAAAAATAGTACCAAAATCTTTTAAAGGAAAAATATTTCAAAGGCCGAAGCAGTAATGTAACTGGGAATTGGTCAATCAAGCCACGTAAAGATGGTGAAAAGATGTATTACATCATACAGTAATAAATGTCATACTGGTTTTGGAAGTTCTTCTTGTACACTGAGCTTTGGACAAAAAGCTGTCAACAAAGTTGATAATTTTGTCAAGGAGCAGAGTGAGAAGATGGATCCTGAGCAAAGCATCAAAAAGAGACACTGCTGAAGTTGTCGTAGATTCTCAGTGTGGATTCCTTTTGAGTGGTGTGTCTTCAGTGCAAAGATGAATCCCTGCTTAAAAGAGCCCTCCTAAGTGATGTTTCCAGTGGAAAGATGTAATGATATGGTTGATGCAGCTTGGAGTGTTTCATGCTTTGGAATTCAAAATTACAGAGAAAACTGTAAATTACTGCAAAATAGTAAATATTGTAATGTTTGTGACTGCATGCCTTTGTTTTCCTTAGGCTTTCAAGATTTCTTTTAGAAATGTTGGGTTCTTGGTATATTGTGAACCTTTTATAAAACACCAGTCTATGGCACTACAATCTATACTTATTCACTAACAAAGAAAGATGCCTCTAATGCATAATGAATCCAAGTATTAGTTTTTTTCTTTTGACTTTGACTTTAACTCCACTGAGTTTAACTAAGAAAACAGAAAAGTCATTGTTTCAGCTAAGTGTGCCTGTCCAGGAAGAAGTGATGATACTGCTACAGGCATGCTCTGAGCAATGGCTTGGGCATTTACCTGGTTCATATATCTCTGTCATAAAGAGTCAGTTTCTGTTCTTTTGAAGTGATGTGGCTTTCTGTGAATTATTCACAGGGAAGAAAAGGTCTTCTGTGCCATCTAAAACAGAGAAAAATGCCTGTGATATATGTTTTTATGTCACGAAATGAAGGAACATTAAAATGCTGCCCTTAATATGAACAAGCCATTTGTATTATTGCATGATACTGTTAGAATCTGCCATAGAAAAATAAAAGCTGAATCAAAACGAAATAAAGTAATAACATCATTAGATGTGAAGCTGTTTTATATTATTTAAATACTGAAAGAGTGACGTGTATTCATCGTAATTAACTTTCAAATTCTACACATCCTTTATGCATCCTTATGTCATCAGTCTCTATTTCCATTTCTCTTTGCTCTGGTTCTAATAGGGTAGAAATGTATGGCTTCATATTTTTCCTGAGAGAACTGACTCCAAGGTATTATTTGGGAATCATCAATACTGAATAGTGTTTTCTTAATTTTCAGGGTGACTTCATTGAATTAAAACAGACGTTTCTTGTGATTTAGACAGATACTTTACATTTCAAATAAAACAAATAGTTTTAGATCCAGGGTTAAATTAAAAGTAGGCTCACTTAGG
>JANRMJ010000079.1:49208449-49219841 GCA_025584955.1 Alethe diademata
ATAAGCACAGAGTACAAAGACCAGACTTGGAAAGAACAAAATGTAATTTTTCTTCAACTTCTTGTCTAAAGATACTCTTCTATTCTTCTCAATAATTTTGAGTTCTTATGAGTAAAAATTTATGCAGTAAAAGATTTTACTGAAGAATACAGAATATTTTGTTTTCTTTGTTTAAAAAAGCTTCAGGGCTAAAATAAGTTTCATAAATATACCTAAAATTACATCCTATCTATGCTTTTACATTGTCTTGGGAACTTCCTCTTTCCTTCCCACTAACTTCAAGAAGACAGACAGTTTGCATTTTAGACATTTGGCATCATACGCATTGAATAAATGATTGTTTCTTTATCTTCCATTTTCCTCTTAGATCTGTTTATATTAAATATGCATGGTTTTGTGTATGTGCAAACAAATGCTGACAGCTAACCATCTGAGATGACACAGTTTCTTTTAGATGCAGACTGAGCTAGCTGTGAAAAATGTGGAAGATGTATTTGAAAGCCGTTTGCTGTGAAGGAGTTCTTGGTTTCATTTTTGTGAATAACTGTAAATATTGGCTTCTGGGCTGAAATTCTCCATCACAAATAATTATCAAATAATTTCAACACATTGAAATTCTTAGGGTTCAGTGAGATAATTCATCTGCTTCTGAGAAGAAAAAAACAAACAAAAAACCCAAAAAACTGAGGAAATTGTTTTGCAGAATTAATAAAATCACTTTGATCATGTAACTGTTGTGTTACTTTATTTTTCCCCTATTTGGAGTGGGAATTATAAAGTTTTATTAGAGTTGGAAAAGTAATTGCTCTGTACCTGTAGCTTGATTCAGTCTTAGTCAGATGACCTCTGAAAATCTCAATTTACCATTAGTTTTTTTGAGTCTGAAAGCAATATTCTTCCAGTTGTTTTGCAGAAACTGCATTACAAGAACACCAAGAAAAGAACAAGAAACATCTAATCATTATTGTTTTTGTCTGAAAGAAGTTGTCGTGACAACAGCTGGACTGAAAATTAGCAAGACTGCTTTCATGTTTTTCCATTGTTGTCAATAAGTTTGTACAGATTAGTCCATATTGCTTCTACTGTGAAATAGCAGAAAATGTATTCTGCTTGTTTAAGACATCATTCACATGCATTTCTCTGTTATTTTTGAAGCTTGATTTCTCTAGTTGTGTGAGATGTGCATTTAGTCAGCCTCTGGTTTCATGCTGCCTGCCTAAATTGGAATGGTATTGCAAATGCCTTCTCTGAGAACTGAGCCTTTTATCTCTTTCCCTTGAAATGGAAAGAAATTTCTGGTTTTGAGGTGGTGAATAATTTTGTTTTGAACAGAAGACTGGATTCATTTATAAGCAGTTAGCCTGAATGCAAGACTTAACTTAGAAAGGTTGAGCATCACTTACCTACTGTATAGAGCAACTTTTGGACTATCAGCATATTTTCTCCTGGATTTTTTCTTGGAAATGAAAACTTGCTGCTGCTGCCTTTTGCAAGGTATGAAATGGAAAGCAAGTTCTTCTGATGTCTGTGCTGTACTCCTAGAAGTTTCGTGATTTCAAGCCCTTCAGGTACTGCTTGTGGCTGGCTTTTTTTTTGAATCAATGCAGTTTACTTAGTGCTAACATTGTCCTGAGTTTTCTGGTTAGATTGCTAATGCAAACATAGATTCTGTAAGAAATGGTTTCATAGCATAATTATACCCTAACAGGTTACTCTGTGGAAAATGAGTTTTCTGTTCAAGATAACAAAAGATGAAAGTAATGAAAATAAGAAAATTAATATTTTAGCTGCAGGACATTTTGTATGAAGAGCCTCTGCTCATGAATGCCTCAGCATTTAAATCAATACAGTTTGAAAGACTCTCATACAAGTTGATATAATAACCTCTGAAATACTAATAATGAGTTATCACTTCCACTGGGAAACTGTACCAGTCCAAAGCATAAAAGTGGTCATTTAAAATGTCTTTACTAAGCAGCACAGTATTCTGCAGAACTAAATCTCAAGTAGATCTGGCTCCCTAAATGGTAATTCCATCTTTTTTTAAAAGGTCAGCTCAATTAGATTTTGGCAAGATTGAGTCTTCAGTGTCTCTTATTATATTCATCAGGACACATTGGCTGGTAGTTTGCAAGTGTTCATGAGCAAAACAGGTTAGTAATATCTTGGTACCAGTACAAATAGATTGTCCTCATCACCACATAGACAAAACACTCATGAGAACTGTTCAATTCTTTAAACACTAGTGGCATGATATAATGAAGTTGTATTCCATTAAGCACTTGTATACAAGGGAGCAAAATGTCATCACCTGAGTGTGGCTGCATTTCTGTGATACAACCTCATCTGTTCCGTCAACTAGTTTTGCTCTGATCAATAAGCAGTTTTCTGTGGCCTTTCACTACTGTCAGATGTCATTGAATGATGTAAATACACATCAGAAACTAGAAACTTGACAGCTCACCTAGACTACAGAAATGTGGGAGGGGGTGTACTGCTGGGATAGACAGAAATGACAGCTGATGTCTGCTGTGTATAAATGATTTGATATTGCTACAGACAAGATTTTTCATTTTCCATAAGCATGCAACAAAATGATTCTGGCTTGTACAAGTCAAATCATTCAAAAAGACCAAAGAGAGTAAAAAGGATTTTTATATTGCAGGACAGCACTGAACAGAATGGCCCCTTACAAATTACCTTTATTTTTATTCTTGCCTTTTGGTACTAAATCTTAGGTCTTACTTGGTGCTAAAATGAAGGAAGAATAAGTAAATATTAGAAATGTTCTCTGAGGCAGCATACAATGAGTAAAATACCTATTCATGCTAAGACACTCTTTCAAAGCATTAGAGAACTTGCTTCAGTATTTCACTACAGAATCAAACAACTGGAGGTATTTTGGTTGCTTGTGTTGTTTTTCAGTTGTGAAGAAGCTTAAAAATACTTTCAAAAATGGCAGTAGAGGACCAACTATGAAAACAGTTATGCTCCATAGTGGGGAATTGTAGCTGAAATGTGCAGGGTTTTTTCTAGTTTGAAGTCTTTTTGATATACTCCAGGGTTCCAATGAAGATCAACTGGCAGGAATTAAGATGAAGATGAGTTTAGCACTATTCAGTTTTTGTTTATAGTTGCTGTATTATGAGTCTTGCACTGTGGGACGCACTTGCTCCTATTTTACCATAAGAAATTTATTATATGAATTCCAGAACACAGTTTTCTGTGTTGAGAGGAAGTTTCTGTAATAGATGATTGAGGTTAGGTAAATGCTTAAGCTTTTTGAACATGCATGGTATTTGGCTTTCATCTGGAGAGTTGATTTAATCCTTCCTAAGCATGACATATATATATGTCTTTACTATATTTACTGTATTTCTTACATATGCTATGTAAGAAGCACAATATGGAAGTCATGATTTTGAAGAGAAACTAAATATGTAAGTAAAATAAAATCCATTTCTAAAAAATTATGGGTTTTGTAACTTAAAGTAATACCTGCTGATGTGTGTGGCCTACTTGTAACAGCAATGTCACTGGTATCAGGTTGCACTCCACCTTGCTCTCCTGGCCACCAGTAAAACTGCTGAGAAAGTGGGAGTATTATCTCTGTGTGATGGTGTGCATGTGCATACAGGAATGTGATGGGACTCACAGTCTGCACCTTCGCTCCAGTGAGACTCCACCTGCAGTGCTGGACCCAGCTCCGGGGTCTCCAGCACTGGAAAGGCACCAGTGTGTTGGAGTAAGTCCAGGGAAATGACACAAAATGATCAGAGGGATGGAGCACCACTTCTATGAGGAAACGCTGAGAGAATCAGAGATTGTTCATCCTAGAGAAGAAAAGATTCTGTAGTGACCTTCTGGTGACGTTTCAGTACCTAAGAGGAATCTACAAGAAAGCTGAAGAGGGACTTTTAACAACGTTGTGTAGTGGTGAAACAAGGGGCAATGGAATTAAACTGAAAAAGAGAAGGTTTAAATTAGACATAAGAAAGATTTTTTTATTGTGGTTGTGGTAAGGTGCTGGAACAGGTTGTTGAGAGAAGCTATGAATGCCCTGTCCCTGAAGTTTCCAAGGCCAGGTTGAATGGGGCCCTGAGCAACCTGGGCTAGTGGAAGATGTCCCTGCCTCTGGTAGAGGATTTGCTGCTTTCCAACCCAAACCCTTTTGTGATTCTTCAATATCTTTGCTGTCTTAATAATGCTTTAGTGTTCTTATCCACTACACTGAAGTGTGATTTGTATGAAGAAAAGCCTGTGCTTCTGCTGTGTCAGGTTTTGGTTATGTACCATGAGGTCAGAGCTTATGTAATGGAGATTGGGTCTTCAAAAGTCACTGGTCAGACTGTTCATATATTCCAGTATGTCTCAGCTGAGAAGCCTGGATTCAGAGCGGGTGTTGCGATTCCCATTGGCTTCTGGAGTTCTCAGTTTGGGCTATCTGGTTTCCATCACCTCTCTCTCTAAGGGGTTTTCTGCAGGGCTTTCAGGCAATAGTTGTCCTTATCTGGGACACTTAGAACAGGTTTCTTGAGACTGGCATGAAACTTGGTTAAGAATAGCCAAGCATAACCACTCTAAATTACATGCATTCCCTGTTCTCTCAGACATTAGATCATACCTCTACCTTTTCTTTATATTGACAATTTTTTGGTGCTTTGTGATGTATACAGGGAATGACCAGGTTCTCACCTGCCATTGTAAATTTGTAAGGAGCACAATGGAATGTGAAGTATGTGATGCCAGGTCATCAATTGTTCCTCTGCTAGCGTATTTCAATTAATTTACTGTGTATTATGAGCTATTGTTGTGAAAGGGAGGCTGCTGGACTGCTCTGTGTAGGCTGATGTTTATTTTAAATAAGAAAGTTATTTTGAGTTTATTTCTAATTTACCTCATGAAGTCGCTCACAACCAGTATTGTGATCTTGCAAAATGTCGTTTTTTCTGATACAAAAACAGCCAAACAATATTAGTATGTATACAATAATGGTAACAAAAAGAGTGATGTCACAGTGGAGCTGTTAAGCAGGACTTTGGTAACTAGATTCATTGTGATCAGGATATTATCCACTTTTTGGGGGGTAGAAAGTGAGGTGATTGACTTGTGGAGTGGAGGGGGTCATTACACAGCAGGAAGATATTCTATATGCAGTCTTTTATGCCTGGACTCAAATCTTGGAAATTATTCAAGTTCTCTAGAAACTAGCAAGAGCACTTCCAGACTCTGCTTCAACTTAGCACCTGCCTGTGCTTTAGGATACTTTATCGGTTTTGACCAAGCTAATGTAATTGTCTGGGGTTTTTTTTGTGATTTTTTGTTTGTTTGTTTGTTTGTTTTGTTTTGTTTTTGTTTTTGTTTTTTCCTTAATTCCTTATACTGGCAAGTGAGATTAGATATCTAATAGCCCAGTACAACACCTCCAAATACTGTAACCTCCAGAACACATGGAAAGTCCTCCCAAAAAGAGGGTATGAAATGCCACTTTTCATTGTTTGCAGTCCCATTCTGGGTCTATATTTATAAGATTCTTTCTAGAGCTATTTCTGCTGTAGTTTTGAAATACTTGTGATTATAATGCATGGCCCAGTGATAAAAAAGATTAAAACTCATTTGTGGTAATAGATAGGTTGTGTGGTTACCCCAAACATATAGTGATTTTCCATACTATTCTTTTTCTCTCTGTTGTATTGTACATAATAAAGTAAGCACATAACCTGGTGTGTTTTGGTTTGCCTTTTTTTTTAATTTACAGATTTTGCAGTGTTTCTGTCACTTCAACTTCTTGTTCCTTATTAAGACTTCAGAGATACAAACCAGTAGCTCAGTAATTGCTTTCTTGAATCTGCCTTTAATAATTACATTTAGTAAAGCTGTATCGAAAATTAGAAAGGCAGAGACTAATGGAAAACTAGATTTTTCACTGAATTAGAAAGCAAGACAATCCATATATTGACAACATTTCAAGTTGAAACAGATCAGGAAAACTGTTTTGGACTGTCTGTGCAAAGAGGCAAACACCGGCCTGATGTGCAGTGGCATCTGCATTTTATACAGGCAGAGAAACTATAACAGATTTCATGTAAATAAGTGTCTTGAGAGGGGACACTAGAAATCTGATTTGGAAGCAAGTCACCTGAGGTTTTTTTAGTCAGAGAACCTTTTTTTTCACATTAACAAAAGTCTGGAAAGTGCTAACTTTTCACTGATTAAAATACCTTAAAGGCAAGGTGGGAAAAGAAGAAACATGTTTTAATTTCTTGTTTTAGATCTGTGGAAGAATATTGGTTGAGGGTGGCATCACAGCACTGTGAATCAGCTTGTATGAAGAGGGTAGAGGAGAGGAGGTATTGTGTCATTGTTTAGTCAGTACTTTAGTGGTACTTTTTGCTAAAAATTTGAGGTATTTGAATTCCTATTTTAAGAGCAAGGGTAAACATGAAAACTGTTTTCAGGCTTCTATTCCTGATATGCTAATATTTTTAATGCCTCTTGTAATCAAGCAGGCAGGGCCTGATTGATTGGTTGATTGATGTATTAAACACAATATGTTCATTGTTTTGCTAAATGTTTTGTGTTTCCTCCAAATTTAAAAAATGCCCCAAAATGTATATAGATCTGGCAGTGTAAATAGATAATTTCATGATTTCATGGTTGTGTATTGTTAGTTGGATGCATAAGCTAGTGCTTACAAGATTTTTTTTTTTTTTTTTTTTTTTCCTATTCTGGCTCTTGCATGCTTTCCTTTTTCATTTAGTAGCTGAGCTGGTTTTTGCTGATAAAGAGCATTTGGATATCTTTGGGTCTTTTGTAGCATTTTGAGATTGGTCTTGGCTTCAGTTATCTGCTGAATAGACACTGGGCCGAAAAAATGGTTGACACTTTCAGCATGTTTGGAGACCCTTAGGCTGACATTTTCAGCATTTTTGGAGACCCTTATTTTTAACCAACAGTACATTCCTCTTACATGCTACGCATTTCATGATAGTTTGCTTTGACAGCATAGTGCTTTCTTCTGCTGCATTTTAGAATACATACACAGAATTGGGCACACTTTGAATGTGTGATTTGCATTGGTGTCGATAAGCGGAGCATAGATCTTGTGATTTTTATTACACTGTCAATCAGTTTTGATAAACATGGAGGAAGAGTTTTGATTATGTAAATTTATACCGTTTCTTGAATATTAAATTCATTTTACTGTGAAATGTTGCTAAACTTTTAATTTTTAGTATGTCTCATTGAACATTGGTTGATGGCTTGCGGGTTTCTGAACATAGAAAAGGCTTCTCCAGCTAGAAACTTCACCTTAAATCCTAGTCACATAGCACAGGATTAAATATTAACTTTCATTGTGTTATACATGTATATTAATCAGTGTGTAATTTTAAGTTAATTAATAGTAATTATTGGTAATCTGATAGACTTCTTCACTAATCCAGCAACTTTAATGGTGTAGGGAAAGCTCCAGTTATTGTTACTGTTACAGGGCAGAGTACTATACTGTGTGGTGATAACAGCAATGAAGCCGCTGTTAGATCACCAGCGATCTGACACATTTCACTTCTGTTTGCAGAACCCATAAAAGCTAATATTTTCCTTGTTTGGAATGGAAATAATAATAGTATAAGATAGCATGTCAGAAGTCACAGAGGAAATGGAAAGCACCAGAGAGGTGAGGCATGCTTGAGATTCCTTCCTGGGTCACTGGAATTTCCATAAGAACAAACTGGCATTCTTTGTAATTTGGGAGGAATTTGTCAGTTGTGAATAAATTGCTGTTTAAATAGTAACTTCTGGACCTAAAGGGTTTTTTTTTCATACCTAGTGGGAAAGATGAAAGTGTCTTAAGATGAGAAATAGCATGAAGCCAATGGGAATGTCTATAATCTTCCATCCCATTCACCTTCTAAAAGATATTGCAACAGGATCTTAAGAGAAGCTTTGCAAATCTAAAGAGCAAATTGCTGCTAGATAACAAAAACCCAAGAAACTGTAAAATGTGTGACAGTTGTGAATGCATAACTGGGTCTTCTAAGTGTCTTCCAAAAAATGAGCATAGAAAAAGAAGCACTTTTTTTCATCTTTTTGCTTTTCCTCGTGCCTTAGAAGGCGCTTTCTTAGGATCATAGGGTCATTTTGGTTGGCATGGGCCCATGGCGGTCCAGGCACACCCCCCACCACCACCCCTGCTCCACACAGGGCTAATGTAGATCAGATTCCACAGGGTCATGTCCTATCATGTTTTGGCTTTCTCCACTACTTCTCTGGGCCCCAGTTACAGTGTTTATCTAATATACACTTTCCAATGAAACTATTAAATAAGCTGGATTTGGCACTAGGTCTGGTCTTATTTTTCCAGAAAAAATTGAGTGATCTTTGTATGCAGTAATTTTTCACTGGGTCTTTAAAAAGAATGGATAGAAGATTTGATAGAAAATGTTTCCAGTGAAAAGAAAGACGTGGGAATAGAATTGGAATAGAATTATGACTGAATATCCTAATATAATAGAAAGATACAGATTTAGGACTTGGCCTTTAACTTCAGGCCTCTGTGCTCAATCTGGGTATTCTAAGTAGGTTTTTCTAAGAACAAACATGAAATAAGTTGTTCAGCATTGCAGAAGCACTTGGATTTTACATCTAAAGTTTCCAAAGTAACCATGATGTTACTATTTGTCACACTTTGCTGTATGTATGGTTTTTCTGCCTTGTTACTTTTTTTTTTTTTAGCTCTTGTGTGGAAGGAGCTCATAAGGATGTTGTCCTTTGCTCATTTGTTCTCACCACAGTTGGTCATGCATGCTGAGCTAAATGGACACTCAGTGGGGAAAAGGAGCGTGTGACTGACTGCTGCAAGTAGGTATGTGCAGCAGTGTGGGTTGCATTGTGTGAAAAGCTTACATGACACTGTGAGCATTTAAATTCACAACCCTTGTTTCTTAACAGTTTGCCCTTTTGCTTCTTTCACCCTTGAGCAGGTAACTGGGAGTTAAGGGAAGGGAATATATCATTTTTACAGGTACTGCCAGACATGTGACTGGTCGATGTGGACCTTTGAAGTCCCTAAGACAGATCTCTTGACTAAGAGGCACTTGGGTTTTTGTCATCCAGCTGCCCCACCAGCGGTTCCAGAGGGAGGGAGAGGGGTACCAAGTGCTATCAGTGGATTTTCAGACCAAGATGCAGTGACGTACACTTCTGATTCATACACTATAGAATTGTGCATTCCCTTTAAGAATACAGGAGTGGGAGTATGTCAGACTATAAGCCCCTTCTCCTCCTCTTCTTTGGCCACTTTATTTTAACCGTAACGCAGTATAGTCTTCTCAGGTGGTGTTTCCCTGTGCCATTGCATAGATTCCTGTCCAGCATCTTTTATACAAAATTTTAAAATGTCCTCCAGTTGTTTTTCTGCTTCGTAACATTATAGCTGCTCTTGAGTAGAAAAGTTCTATAGGCCAGAAATTTATCCTAACTTTGCGGAGAAGCCATGAACTTTCAATCAGATCAGACATGCTGTGAAAATAACAGAGCACCAGCAGTGACTATCCTTTTGGAAAAACTACATTATCAACATACTCAGTGCGAAGTTTTGTTAGTAGTTAGGCAGTTTTCCAGAAGTTTATGACTTGGCCAAATTTGCCTCCCAGATGTCTTCCTGGTCTTCTTGTCCACATCTTGGAGAAATTTGAGTGAAGCAGTTTGGGTTTTGTTTTGGATTGAGTTTTGGGGTTTTGATTGGGTTTTTTGGCATGGATAATGTAAAATGTATTTTTTGTTAAGTATGTGTTTGGACTGTCTCAGCTGTAACTTTCTAAAAATATTTTCTGTCTGAATCACATACCTGATACAGAAAATCTA
The DNA here is from genome assembly GCA_025584955.1 of Alethe diademata. NCBI lineage: Eukaryota > Metazoa > Chordata > Aves > Passeriformes > Muscicapidae > Alethe > Alethe diademata. Next base: position 49,218,317 of record JANRMJ010000079.1, read on the forward strand.
AGCCCAAAAATTAAAGATTGGCAAAACTATAAGTAACTGAGAACAGTCTTGTAATGGAAAATATTAGATTATTCTAATTGCTCCTGGCTCTGCCATTGAATTCTATAATGCGTTTTATTAAATTACTTCCATCTCAGGTCCTCTTCAAATGTTATTGAGATTGTAAAAAGAAAAATAGCAGCAGTGTGTCTGAGCTGCAGCATGAAACAGAAGGGTGAAGAATTAGTTGATGCAAGATGAATGTCCCCCTTCATTACCACTTTAGAATTCTTCCCATGAAAAGGATGTGGATAAAAGAAAAGATAAGTAGGGAAAGGGGCTGTACAGAAAGATGAGTAGTTTCTTGCTGAGGCAGTTGGGAAATGACTTCTCATTTACATTTAGGATAGGGTAGTTTGCATTTTTTTTTCCCTGTAAATAGAAAAGTGACGCTTAGTCTCTAAATGTATAGAAGAATCAACTTTTGCTGCAAATAAGAACTTGGAGTAAACTAGGCCTTTGCATGCCTTCTGGAGGGGCACACTGCAGTTTCATAATAATAGAGCCTTTGTAACAAAAAAAATAATAGAAAAAGTTATTTATGGCAGTGTTTTGTGTGAATAAAAAATGGCAGAAGTTTTTCTGTTCAGTATGAAAAGTAAAAGCCAGGAAAAAGGCAAGATTCAAAGAGGTTTGGATAAGTGAGTGAAGTTTTTGCTTAGTACCTAATGAAGCAAGAAGAAAATTTGAAGCCTCAGAATGAAGGAAGGACTGATATCCGTGACAGTATCATGCTGTTCCTGTAAGACTTAGTGGTATCTGTAATCTTTTCTCGATGGTATTTTTGTCCAACTGTATTTAGGGTTTTAAGTCTGTATGTATTTGAATAAGGAACTTGGTTGGTATCTGCTCGTGATGAACATCAAGTTTTCTAGTAAAATGAATGAAAATTTCTTTCACACCCAAGAACCCAGTGACTCATTTCATCTTACATGAGTGTATGTATTCTGTTTCCTCATAATGCTCTTTTTAGGAAGATACTAGCTTTTGTTACTGAAGTGTTCAAGTCAAGTTCGTTCTTTGGTAGTCTGTGCTTGGCTGTGTCTTCTATTTTTGTCTTCATTGAGGAAAAAGCAGTTGTGGATTTTTGGACCTGTGCATAGTACTATTTGATGCTTTGAGTTAACATTTGAGGAGGCTGCCACATTGAATTATCAGTTCAAGCAACAGCAGTTAAAAACAGCACAATTTCATCCATCCACATTCTATTGCTTTCTTTGCAGTATGCTTGTTTTTATTTGCACATTTCCTGCATCAGACTCAATTTATAACTTATTTATAATTATAATATATAATTTAAATTATAAATTAATTATAATTATAAAATTATATATAATTTTATAATTTGTAACTTATTTTAAATCTCTCAGAAATGTGCTGGATATGTATGGATATTATCTAGCTGAATATTTGTACAGGCATGTAATTAGTTGTTATTTGCTTCACTATCTTCTAAGTGATTGAGAGACCAGTTGCAAAATAATAT
>JANRMJ010000079.1:49225608-49242005 GCA_025584955.1 Alethe diademata
TGCATCAGATTATCGATAAAATATGTCCTTTTGAATCCAATGTACACATGTGTCACAGATAAGAATGAAGGGGGGCAGTGTCAGTGCTACCCACAATTCATGATATGCACTCTTGGGTACCATGGGCAGTTTTTTGTACATTTTATTATTTCCTGTTTTCTTCCATTTGGGCTTTTTGTCTTCAAAATTTACAGTGGTACCAATTTTTTTGCCCATATATAATCCAGTTTAATTATTATGTAGTACTGTCCAATTTCTACAATAAGAAGAGAAATGTATGTGTTCTTCTTGAAAATATTGAAAAAGGGTCATTCATTTAGAGGTTTGGTAATGATCAGAAACAGATAAATTCAATAAAATGGCAAAATTAGGCATATTTTCTAGCAATAAGAAAAGAAGAAAATTGTTTCCAGAATCTGAATATAGTCTGTATAATTGTAACAAAGTGAAGAGGGAAAAAAAAAAATATTTGTAAAACTGTTTTATGCCCAGACCTGAAAGTTTTTACTCTTTTATTAACAAAGACCTTAGGAATTCTTTTTCTGAAATTTTTGTCACAAGTTTGGTCGTTATGAATTACAGCAGCAGATCTGCAATTCTGCTAGTTTAAAAGATTGGCATTATTCATACTGATATCATTTTCAGAGATTTTTGCCCCATACATTATTTAAGTGGGTTAAAGTCTGTCGGAAGAATGCTTGTAATGGATAATGATCTTCTAACTATGTGCAGACATCGCTGGTAAGTATTGTGGCACCAACCAAGAACAGTGAGATGTTTCTAGCTTCAAAGTACTCTTGGAGTTTTCTAATTGGTGTCTTCAAATCTCTGGTCCCTTGTGTCCTAGTCAGGGTGAACTGCAAATCATTCAGTGCAGTGTAATTTCTGGTATTTCAATGACTATGGGAAAAGTACTTTGCTTGTCTGATTCAGAGATTAATTCTTGCATTTTTCGTTTAACTATCTGTCACTTACAAAAAGTCATATATTTTTTCAGAGTTATCTATTCAATGAACATGAACATTTTTACTGGAAAAGTAATTTCCTAGCACTGTTGCATTTTTTCCCCCATAGTTCTTCCGTCTTTATTTTGGCACTTTCGTCTATGTTCACCAGTTTCCTTGCATTGTTTTTCTGCCAGGGCCTGCAATTGCACAGTTAAATTTGTGCGGGATTTGCTTATAGCTATTTTGTATCCATGAGAAGATCCTATCTCTCTCTCCCGACTTTATGTATGTATCTTTTTCACACAAAGCCATGTCATTTTATGAAACAATGGCACAGAAACTAATTTATATAATTTTAATATGTCCTTGTGAATTCTGATCTGGTAAATAGTGAGGAGGCAAGCCTGGAATTTATGCAGTCTAAATAGTCGTGGAATAATATAAGTTTATAAAAACAATTGTGTTATTTCTTGCATTTCTGCCTTACAAGTTACATTGTAAATAAGTTTAATAATTAGATTTAAATGAAGCAAAAACGTTTCTGAGTCGTCCACTTACTTATCACAAATTGCTTTATATTTCTGAAGTATAGGTGCCACAGTGAATAGATAAGAAAAATCATTTGCCTGGTTTTATTTTCAAACAGTGATGTTCGACTTCAAGCATAGCAGAGTTGCTGATTTGTAAGTTTTAGTTCTGTTCTAAAGCTGGATCTGAGGCCTCTAGATAGTGAGGGGCAAGTTAAAGCCTCTACACTGGTGCAAGGAGTTGAGGGTATAAGGGTGGCAGTGTCTGTATTTTAAAATAACATTACTTTGCATGCAGAGCTTTGCTTTCCTCTTGCACCTTCTGTGAAAGTAACTGTCAAATATGTTGTTCAGTGTCATGACATTAGCAAAAATTATGAAACTGTAATTAAAACAGGAGGAAGAATAAATGTAGCATAGTTCTTGGTGTTCTGAAACCATTTATGTGGTTACTTAACCCATGATGAGATGCAGAACAAAATAGATACATGCTTTGAAAAGAAGGTCCGCATAGGGATTTATATGTCATTTCACATAATCCCACTATTCTCCTTCATGAAAAGATGGATTTTTAGATTTCAGAGGGACAGATATTTCTCTGAAGATGCACATATGAATAAAATCAAAATGGAACTGCACATGCCAATCTGTGATTCACAAGAAAGTTACCTGCCACGAGAGTGCTTATAGCTGAGGCAGGAGCCCCTTAGACGTCTCCAAATTGCTTGGCAAACCCTGTAGCCAACAGAAGTCCTAAACTTAAAGTGGTGAGTGGCTCTTAGCTAGCTGAGGTGTAAGTGGGTGTTATGAGTTCCTCATAATTCCTGGAGATTTAATATCAATTAAATACAAAACTGTTGCACCACAGCTAGAGACCCATGATCACTTTTCTCTTAACTACTTTCATATTTTGTTATCCATTCTTTCTAATAAGTTATCCCTAAAACTCCTTTGTTCCTGTGCAATCCAAAACAAATTGTTACTTGCACAACTATTTCTTTCATATAGTGTGTAGAATCTGAAATGTAAATATTTTCTTCTCCATTAATTAGTATGTTAAGTCTTAACAAAAGAAAAACATCTACATTAATTTTCCTTTGCATATGATTCTCTTTACATCTCTGAACTTATTTTATAAGTTGTAGGGGTGCCTTGTAGTTTTTTTACGTGTAGAGGAAAGATGTTTAATAGCCACTGACTGTTCTTCCAAAGCACTCCAAAATCAATGCACCCAAATAAGGTCATCTGCTCGTACTGTTAGGACACAGGCGTAGTCCTATTCAAAGATGTAGAATGTAGCACAGGTTATTACAGTGACTCAAACTAATTTTGGTAATGTAAATATTGGTGTGACATGACTATGGTCCTATCCATACTGCATTCAAGGTAAATACAGGTAAAACAAAGGTAAAAAGCATTTCAATCTGGATTGAATAAAATGCTGTCTGTTTTTAATGTTGCTTCGCTAGCCAGTGAAAACTGTAGCATTTTGACCTATTTAAAAGGCAGATTCTAGTGGACAATAGAAAGTGTTTATCCAGTATGGTATGTCAGTGTTTGCTCTGATCAATGCTAGCTGAGCATGTTGTGACAGAAAACCCTTTTTTCTGCGTTCAGGAATAAACACTGTTTGCAAATTTATTTCAAAGAACATTTTATTTGGCTAAGTTTTGGGTTTTGATGTGAGCATCTGTGCTGAACATTGTTTCTCATTGTCCTGAAAATAATTATTTCCAGCATTTTCTGGACAAAACAGAAAACAAAGAACTCCTAGATAAAACAGGCACCTTTTCTGTATTACTTCTCTGCTGATTTTGTCTTCATTTAATAGACCATATTTTCTTGAGTACCTCAAAATATTTCTCGGCACTTGCCCTCAAAACTGACCTGCTGACCTGAGAATCAAGAAAATGTCATGTGAGTGACTACTAATTAGTGGATCCAGAGAGTTGCTTCTGCTGGCCTTTCAACCTTCCAGAGGCAGCCACAAAAGCTGTCACATGTATCATACAAAGAAAACAAGCATTTGCCATGTGTGTGTTTTGTTTGTTTTTTTCCTAGAGCATACGTAGTGCAAGTTCAATTGAGACTAGAGATGAATTTATAGGTTAGGAGGAAATTAGCCTAGAATATAGTGCTTGTATTTATTTCTCTATTTCCATGCACAACTTAATGCATATATTCTGCAACTCTTGCTGAACGTGTGTGAATGTATTAGTATGATTGTAAGAAGGGGGAAAGAATTAAATTCTTTCTTTTCTCCCTGCTTTTTTTTTTTCTGTTCCTACCATTCTTTTTTATTTTTTTAATGAGTTCAAAGTATGTTGCATCTTTCTGAAAGGAGATGTTTTAATGCTTAGTTTTTAGTGTAAAGCATATAGTCCGTGCTTAAGGTGGTTTTTTATATGTTTGCTGAATGAACATGTTAACAGGAGATTCAGCCATATTTGCCATTAATCGCTGTTGTACTTCTGCAACTCATGAAGCACATGGGGGTTTTTTGGGAATACATAGAAGAATGGCTGTGGTAAAATGTGCAGTCACAGCCATGTCACTGAACTGTTTAGTGCAAGTAACATTATCCTCTTTTTTATTATTTATAATTTTCAGGTTTTTAAAATAGAAGTGCTGATGAATGGAAGGAAACATTTTGTGGAGAAGAGGTATAGTGAATTCCACGCACTTCATAAAAAGGTACTGATTATTTTCTTTATAATATATAGCTTTGTTTTGCCTCAGTGATATTTTCCTCTCTCTTGTAATTGTTACTATACATGGTTTATCTTCGATACATGCTGTGATTTGTGCCTCTGGAAATTAATTCCTAACTAACTCAATTTCTTCTCTGTTTTTTAGAAGGGCATGATGATTTCTCACATGTCACTTAGTCTTCTTTTCTTTTTGATTATTGTTTACTTGCTGTTTGGCTAAAATACTGTCTGTATTTTTTGTCTTCTTGTAAAGTCACGTTCCAACCACACATAAATAGAGTGCGTTTTTTTCCCAGTTAGGCAAATAATTTGTTAGTTCTATGAATTTTACTGCTAACCTGCCATATGTAAAGATGAGGAAACAACTTTTGTACATAAGGAAACCAGACATGAAAATGACGAAGTAAGCCATCTCAATTAATGTAATATAAAATATTTGCTAAGCTTGTCTACTGAATCATCTTAGTAACATATAGAAGGGAACTCAAGGCTGGTTATTCACTAATACTTCTTTAAATTGCTTTGACCAGTGTTAAAGAAAAAGTATGATTTTTTATCTCCAAGCTGAACTGAATGCTGCTGTGCAGCTGTGCTGCTGAAAGGCAAGCTTTACTTTCTTTTTCTGTTTTATGGAGGCCAAGTATTGTGAAGGAGAATTCTGGAGGAGCATTGCAGCCCCGAGCAGTAGGGCTGTAATGAAGAGCTTCAGTCCTAGGATCTGGGTCAACTAAACGTCTCTTGGTTTGTAGGTCTGAGTGGCAGTGGAGTGTGGACACAGTCAGCTACTTTGACTGATGCTGCTTGCCTTCATTATGGAAAAGCTACTTCTGCAAACAACAGAGACCAGCATGGATATTTACAGCTCCTGTCAGTGCAATGTCAGAGGAGTTTATTTCCACCAGGATGTTTGCTCGTGGTCCTGAATTAGCTCAGGAAGAAGCATTAACCTGGTGATACAGAGGATGATTTTGCCAGGCTTGTAAGGTGTATGGGTTTAGGCAAACTTGTCTGAACAAAAGGCAACTATTGACCCATCAAAACTCCAAACACAAGAACCATTTGCTTTACTGTACCATAATTAAGATATGCTAGCTTCTTGCCTATTTACTTCTTGCCTCAGTAGTGGTATCACCTGCCACTTATTGATGCTCATTTCCTTGTTTATTGTTTTAATACAGATATATCTCAGATATTGTCATCCTTATGTTCATATTAAATATGAACCTAAATAAGCGACAGTGTCAGAAACAGTGAAATAACTTGCTCACCCACTACTAAGCCTTGCAATATATGAGTGCTTTGTTTTGCAGGTGAGAATAATTCTGCAGTTGAAGGTAAAGCAGATGAATAGAGTTTATATAGTGAAATAGGCTAGGAAATTAAGAGGGAAAAATCAGGATTTATATCCTTTAAATGCACCCTATCGAAGTAGGCAGTCTCCTATTGTTAGAATACTACAGTATTGTATAATACAATGTAGTACAGAGTTAGAATTAGAAATATAATTGAATATTTTCCGTTGGAAAATATGTGCAACAATTATATAGTCCAACTGCCTAAGGAATGCAGGGATTATCAGAAATTACAGCATTATATTAAGGGTATTGTTCAAATGTCGCTGACAGGCTTGGGACATCCACCACCTCTTGAGGAATCCTGTTTTGGTGTTTGATCACCCTCTCGGTAAAGAAATGCTTCTTGATGTTCACTCTGAACCTTGTCTGACACATCATGAGCTATTCCCACATGTCCAGTCACTGGATCCCAGGGAGAAATCCCAGAAATGCTCAAGGCCACTTGCTCCACTTCCTCTCTTCAGGAAGCAATCAGGTCACCCTCATCATACTTACCTCCAAACTAAGCAAACTCCGTGTCCTCAGCCACTGGGCATCTGTCTGCTGGGCATCTGCAGGTGGGTCCTTTGCAATCAGAGGAGAAGAAAAGCCAACACCAAGACTGGATCTGGAAGAGCGAGAAGAAAGCCTGTGGATGTGGGCAGAAGCCTTTCCCAGGATGCTCACCATCTGGGCAGCTGCCCCACATGTGGCTGTCCCTTCACAGGGGCAGGACTTTGTACTTCCCCTTCTTGGGCTCCTGCTATGGCAGGGTATAGCTCTGGCGTGATGTAGAGAGCAGCACCAAACTGTGACTCCAAGCAAGAGGAGAGATTTGGGCACCACCATAGCAAGGCTGCACCAGGCAGTGCAGGCTGGTAGGAGAGCAGAGCCCAGGGATATGGAGCAGAAGGTACTGAGAAGAGGCCAGGCCTGAGGTGATGGGCAGTGGGTCAGGGGTTGCCTCTGGAGACCCCCAGCTGGAAACACCTGTCCCAGGACCAGCTGCAAAGATGCAGGCATGGAGCTGGGCAGTACTTGCCTCTAGAGGAGCAATGAAACAGTACTTGGCACAAAGTAGAAGGACCCATCTGCATTAACATTCTATGCTACCTAGCAAAAAAAGTAAAAAAGGGTGAGGATAGAATCTATACTGTTAATAGCACTGAGACTTTTCCTGTAGATTTGTGCATTTATTTTAATTCAATAGTTGGGGCTGGGAGCTTTTGAGAGCTAGCGCGTGCCACAGTTGATGGCCCAGTCCTGCTTTAGCCATGTTCCAAGGCACCTTCCAATGTCACTGATGTGGTGCTGGGCTCTTGTTTGCTGGAGAGGTCTTGGGGGATCTCTTTCCCTTCTCTTCAGGAGTTTTTGTGACCCTTCAGGGAAGCATTTACTGCACCATCTGGAAGTAGCAGCCCTGAGCACAGCCTTACCTGACTCAGCCTGGGGCTTTTCTTGCTCTGTAGAATGGCAATGGTAGCCGAGGAGTGGCTGCCAGGATCCCTCACTAGCAGCAGTGGAGGAGGTGGCCTTTCTGCTGCTGCATTGCACTGCAACATGTGCCAACTGCTGCATGAATGTCACTGTGCAGTTTTGGAGGGACACTCCCAGCTTCCAGCCCAGCGGCTCTGCATCCATCCTGTGTGTGGTTGAGATGGTTGTGGTGGTGTCTTCCACCATGGCTCATCCAACACTGTTGCCAAATATCTCCATCTCCTGATGGATCCAGGGATGCAGTGTCTGGAGGAGAATTGATTGCATGGTTCTGAAAGCATTTTCTCCTTGAAGCCCACCTTTGGGGTGCTTCAGGATGATGGAAGTTCTGGGCAGTTGGATGTCCCAGAGCCTCTCCCACCTGGTGGATGACTCATGTCATAGGAGGTGTGGTGACATGCTCCAAGCAGTCATCCAACTGCAAGACTGACAGTATCCTCCTCTTGCAGAGGGGGTACTCGGGCTTGTTTTCAGCCCATAGAAGGATGGACAGGTAGCAGAACTGGGGGAGGGTCCGCATCACATAGCTGGCTTCTCCCAGCTGTCCAGACAGATGGGACATCAGGTCTAACTTCACTGTAATTCCTGGAGCTGCACAATTACTCCACGTGAAAGTCATGGATGGCTGCAGTTTCACTCTTAGATTTGTCTTCTTGTACACCACTTTCACTGCAATAACTCCTTTTGCAGAGATTTCTTAGAACACCAAAAAAAAAAAAACGATAAATGATGCCTCCTTTCTCCCTCTGCAGAAATAGCAGCAAAATAAACAAACGTGAAAAACAAATATTCTAACCAGGCACTTTCCACCACGTTTCAATTTGTTTCATTTTCTCATTCACTTGCTGTCTGTTTATATTACTCTGAAAATGGATAGAGAATTTTTCTTATTTGTTCCCTGTACAGATGCAAAACATATAGTATATTTTGGCAACAATATGCCTTTTTAATGTCTTACTTTCTGAAGTTGTAAAATTTTGGTTAGTATTGTTGAACAGGTCATGCTCCGAACCTGTCTTAGTGTTTTCAGTGTTACAGAAATGGTAGAGAAAGCATTTGCATCAGTTTGCTATCAGCATGCCAATACGGTTTTTATCTTTTGTTCCTCTCTTCCTCTTTAATTTAAAATGTACATTTCATTCTAAATTGCTGTGAGTACATGGCAGTTGGAAAGGTCTCTTTAGACTTGCTGCATATTCAAGGTGCTCTTAGTGTTGGAGATGTCTGTAGTGCATAGGAGAAACAAAGCTCCTGTAGAGAACACCTGTAGTAGAAAATGGACATAGAGGCTGATGAGGAGATTGTGCCTTTCACTGAAGAACAGCATGCCTCACTAGCACTGTGTGGAGGAAGGAGGACTCTGTTGCTCATAGAAGACATTATTTATTCATCAGAATTCCAATCAATGTTTTGATTAATTATATTTTTTGAACAAAGCTGTTTCCAAAAACATGTCTGGATTTCTCTCTGTCTTGGGTTCAGTCTTTCATAGATTTCAGTTGTGTAAAAGAGTAAAGCTCCACTTCCTGTGCAATCTGGCTGTAGTGGAAAAGGTTTAAAATATTTTCAAGACTTCCATGTTACACTAGGAGTACGAATTATTCTCTTAACAGAAACCACCCACAGAAGCTGGCTTCTATAAAATAGTTTCCATAGGCCTATATGCTTTGCCCTGATTTTGAACAACAAACCTTGCCTGTCAGGCTATGCGCCATTCACATTACAGTATTATGTATAAGTCTGGACAAAAGTGCTATTATACTCATTTGGAAGTTTTCTAAGCAAGAATTAAATTACTTCTAGGTGTATAACATAGTTAAAAATACTATCATTTGTTCATATTTATTCCCAACTATCTTTTTATACTTCTTTATGCATTATTAAGTATTGGTAGTTCTTTTTAAGTGCAATGATGCTAGAAGCTCACTGTGTTAAAAGTAGTGCAGTGAAATTTGCAAAAATCTGAAGTTTAAGACATCTTGTTTTGCAAGTTGTCTATAATTTTAGAATAACTAATGTATACTCTAGATCATATTGTCTTTTCACAATTGGACAAATAACTCTTTACTTGATAATGTGAGCTATCTTTAAATCTTTCAGAAAACAGAGACTACAGTATGTCAATAGACTTTAGGTCAGTGTTACAGACAGGAAGGTACTATGGGCAATAAGAGTTCTCAGATAAATATGCTTTGTTTTGTGTTGGGACAGGTCTGAAGCGGTACAGCTAATGCATATGTGGTTTTGCTTAATATTCTTTGACATTGTTACAATCATTTGTAGTAATATATATTACTGGATTATTGTAACGATAAGAAAGTGGACTTTTAATATATCTTTTGTATATCTGTATAATGTTGCCTTTATACTTACGACCAGTATCTATGCCAGCACATTAAGTAGTTGAGTTTTGGATGTTTTATATGTAACACTGCCACAGAGCACAAAAGGGTTGTAAATCATGAGCTGGGTTGCCAGCCACAGGTATTTATCTTGTAAGCAGCTAGGTCTTGGTGGACGTTTGTATATTTTCAGATTTTTCTGCACTCATCTGGAGCATTCTCCTCATTTGTTGCTCACCTGCAGGTGCTGTTGCAGTCTGCAACTGCAGTGACCGTAGTTTCTTCAACCTCCTCAATCAATTTAGAGGGAAAAACGGGGTTTTATTCTGTTTTTAAGGTCAGTCAGTGGACGTAGCTGGGTTTGGAGTTTTATTTTGGAGTGTTGTTTTTCTCAATTCACATTTAATTGTAATTTAGCACTGTTTAGAAATGAGGAGGTTGCAGAATGTTTCCAGAGCAATTGAGATTTCCTGGCTGCAGCTTCCATACTTGATTGCAGAGATGTTGATATGTTGCCACTGCTTTTTCCTATAGTGACATCTCAGCAAGCTTGAAGATGAAATGTAAATTCTCAGCCTCCCATGGGTATGCATGTCAAAGTCAATTTTGAGTTTCTTTCCTTGCATTCTTTGCTTCAGATTTACTCAGAGGCAATATCCAATAGAAAGAATGCCGCCTTCTATTAAAATGCAATAGAATCTATTTAAGTTATTATTTTGTTCCGTAATTTTGAGGAAAAAATTAATATATTTTGATTTTTAAAAAAAATGTTGCTCCAGCAAGAGGATTTTTAGTGTTGTCGCATTGCATGTTTGTGTCTATCTATATACAATCATTTGTATGCATATATATATATATATACACGTGTATGTGTGTGTGTATAGATCTATATAGATACACGTTATATGTAGATCTGTGTAGATACATGTATAAGGTTTCCTGTGGCAATCTTTAGAGGAATAGTTATGGAGGTCTCTTGGAAATATAATCAGTGACAATCTTGCTGTTTCTCTGTGTAATATATTAAACACAGACTGTCAATCTTTTGGTACACTTTGAGAGCATGGATATTTTACTCTCTTGATTGCCAACTCAGAGAAATAGTTAGCCCTCCATTTCACACCTGTTCACTATTGCCTAAATCTGGAGTTAGAAGCCATCATGGTGCATTCATTGCACTTAGCAAGGTAATTTCTGGTTGTCGTGGTGATGTTGTGAGGTATTATCCCAGGTAGACCAATGGGAAACTCCAATTTCAGGTATTTCATGGAGTGGTTACCATTTTATGTTCAGGCTACGAGTCACAAAAAATTTTTAGTTGGGTTCCTCTTTCCTGTCCAGGACAGCTGGATGTGAAATTTTTTAAACACACTCTGTAGGTATGACATCTGCTGTTATTTCTAGAAGATGATTCTAAGTACTTCGTTTCCATGCTCTTGTCCTTTAATGCATAGGTTTTTTACATTGCTAACATTAACTTTTTTATTTTAAAGAGACATTATTATACTTTGTTTCTGTCTATGTTTCTTTTTTCCTTTTTTTTTTTTTTTTCCCTTGCAGCTCAAGAAGTTCATAAGAACACCAGAGATCCCTTCGAAGCATGTGAGAAACTGGGTCCCTAAGGTCCTGGAACAACGACGACAGGGCTTGGAGTTGTACTTGCAGGTGTGTCCCCTTGCAGCCAGCTGAAAGTAAAAGCAGCATCTGTTTCCAGAGCATTAGAAAGCATGAAGTGTGGTGTTTTACTGATAGGCAGTTTTAGAGATGGGAAGTGATCTGGATACTTACCAGCAGCAGTGATTTCTCTTCACTTAGCAGGACTACCATCTGGAAAAGCAGACTGTTTTGCATTTTTTTTCCAAAGGCTGATCATTGACTTTGGTGAACCTTCATGTTCCTCTGCCTAAAATGGGGAAAATAATGTTATTCTTTCCAAAGTTGTTCTGACTATACCAATCGAAAGTGTTGCAGAAAAACTATAAGGAGGCTTTATTTAGCACACCTCTGTTTAGACAGACTAGAGAAGCATCAGCTCATCCAATTCATATCACTCTGCTATATGTGCCTGTGTATTAGTTGTTCCTGTAGCTGAAATAGGCACCTGTCATCTCATATTAATCTCAGTTGGTTTGGACATTTGCATTTTAAGTCTTTGGTTCCACTAGATGGGTCATGATTATGATAAAGACAGTAAAAGAAGTCTTCAGGAATGATGCAGTTGTATAGAAATCTAAATATATCGGGAATAAATGCCATTCATTTTTAATAAATGGAATTTCTATTGTTGCTGTGATTGCTTTTAAAAATGCCCCATGGTGTAGGTTCACAGCTGTTTCTCTGGTGGCAAAGCCAGATGAAGATGTGACTCTAAACATGTTCCCAGTTCATTGCACTTTCAGATGCACTAGTGCAAGTGCTGTTTTACTGAAGGGGATCGTAGAAATAATGTGTCAAAACATAATTGTTAGGGGAGGAAGGCAAGAATAACAGTCTTTCAGACAGATTTCCATATTCCAGATTTCCATACAACTTTCTCTTGGACATAATCCCTACTGAGGCACATACAACAATTTGTCTTAAGCAGTTGATTTCCTTAAAAGGATAGAAAGGTAATTTGGTTATCATTTTTTAATTGCTGATAAACTGTAAAAGAACATCTCCCCCTACTGGAAGAGTTCGTCAACTCTTGTTCCTTTGCAGTCTTGCACATTTAATTAACTCTTCCTCTATTCTATTGCTGTTGACCGTCATAGGAACATGCGATGGTTTAGGTTGGAAGGAACTGCTGGGCATCATCTGTTTAAAACATGACTAGCCTCTAAGTCATATCCTTACTGATGTGCATACTAATTTAAACAAGAAGAAAAGTCATTAATACTTTTGTCAAAGTAATTAATTTCTGTTTCCACTAATAAAAAGCAGAATTAATCACCAGTGAAATTTTAAGATAATTAGAGCCTGGTTCTAGATAATGTAAAGTTCACAGTAAGGCACTTCAGTTATGAGATGTTTTTTAATAGTGCCAAGCATTTAACAAGGCACAGTGTAGAAATATACAATTTCGAAGACATGATCAGTTTTTTATTTAACACCGTGTATGTAAAGTGTTGCAAACACGTTTTCAGGTGTTACAGCTGACAGTTAATCTGTAGGAGCTGTTTGACTACTACTGCCACTAGTCAGTGGTGGTGCTTGTAGCCAGACATTTGTGAAGCAGATAAACTGTTATGAAGCCATGCCAATCATTAATTGTTTTGTATAAAACAAGCCATAAACATATGCAAATACTGAACTATTACACAGATGTAATGTTCAATGAATTTGTTTTAGCATGCCATGCAGATGGCCATCAAATATGGACCTGTACCTGACATGGGCTAACCATGTTGGGTTGTTAACATATTTTTAATTAAGTAGTTGTCTATAATTAAATGCAGATAAAAATATTGACAGGAAATGAGAGTGGTAGAATCACTCTCTACTAAGTAGTAAAGACAGCAAGACATTACCCTGTCTAAGACAGAAGGTGCTGCAGTTTCCAGGACCTTGTTACTTCTTTGTGACCTTTTCATGATGAAACCGCCCTTTTAAATCGTTTCAGCACAGGTTGTTTGTTTCTTGGAGTAGATGGACAGGAGCTCAGAAACATTTCATTATTTCTTTCTGAAGAATAGCAAAATTACAAGTAAATGAAGTATTATTAAATTGTGAGCTACAAAGAGTAGGGTTTTTTTTAATGTATCAGTAGCCACTGCCAGCTGATTGTCATAAGATTGCTTATTTTACTTCTGGTTTTGAAAGGTTGGGTCAGGACTTTTTCTTGTTGTAATAGACCAATTTAAATGGAATTTTGAAAGAATGATTTATTTTACACTGTTTTAAAGTAAGACTTTCATATTTTACAAATTTGACTGGAATGTGCAACTTTTGTTTTTTATACTGTGAAACAATTGACTAGAAGTACTAATATACTTAGTAATTCAGCTGCATGTATAATAATATTTACAGAGTCCTTGTGAATACTGAGAACAATCAACTGACTGACAAGAGGAAAGAAGGATTATGTTTAATTTATTAATGAGGAAACAGATGCAAAGATAAGTGAATGACAGATTGTGGCCCCAAACATTCAAGCAAATTAGTATGAAGAAATAAGCTATTGCTACTCTGCTTATCATGGTAAATGTCTCTGTGCATGAGCTTAAACTACAGCACAAAGGACTTAAGATGAGCTGATTTAGTCTTGGCTAAATAAGAAAATCACCACACAGAATAAACTGAATTGGAAGGGACCCACAGGGATCATTGTGTCCAACTCCTGGCTCTGTACAGGACACCCCAAGAGTCACACCGTGTGCCCAAGAGCATTGACCAAACACTTTTTGAGCTCTCTCAGGCTGGTGCTGTGACAGCTTCCCTGGAGAGCCTGTTCCAGTGCCCGAACACCCTCTGGGTGAAAAACTTCTCCTGATATCCAGCCTAAACCTCCCCTGACACCACTTCAGGCCATACCCTCAGGTCCTGTCACTGCTTACCACAGAGAAGAGATCAGTGCCTGCCCCTCCTCTTACCCTCGAGAGGATGTTGAAAATGAGGTCTTCCCTTTGTCTCCTTTAAATCTCCAAACGCCTGTTACAGCGACTAGAAGAGCACTAAACCAGCTTTTATTAACTTGTGGTGGCCATCAACTAGGTAACTTTATAGTTACTTACTTGTATATCTGAGCTTGTATCTTGCAGTAGAGCAAAGATGAGAATCCAGGTGGTTTTGATTTAAAATTTGTAAAATAAATCACTGGGTTACACTATTGCTGACAAAAATCTCCCTTGATAGTAGTTTTAGTCTGCAGTAAGATTTAACTTAATATTTATTTACAGTTAGAAGTAGCTTCTCTTGATGAGCTTCATGAGGAGCTTGGTGTTGAAGAAAGGTAGAAGATAAGGATTTTAAGCAGCTGGTTGTATAAGGCGCCTATAATTTGAGAAAAGGATCTGCCAAAAGGATCTGCCCTGAAAGTCTGTGACTCTTCATAATAATGAGTGTAAATAAATGTATTTGCTTGAAAGTACAAGAAGGTGAATGTGTGGAAGATGATGGACCAGGCTGATGAACCAGCATTGTAGCTTCTGGATGGGGTTTGTTTTGTTTGAGTTTTCCTTCATCCACTGTCCAATTTTGGACTGACTGTTATCACAAAGCAATACAGAAATATTATTTGATTGGTAGGTGTATTTAAATTGAAAACTCCCTCTTCCACAGTTTTTACTGTGTCTGAGTTCAAGAAGTAATTTTGTAGATGGACCAAGTGAACAGGTAGTTGGGGTCTTATTTTCAATGTTGAAGGGTGGCACTGGAGGGGATCTTACCTAACTGGCTATCAGAGCAGCTGCAGCTTTGTATCTGATGAGTATTTGTTGCAAATACATTTGATATGATATACTATTGGAGGAGCAGCTTTTACAGAGCTTATTTCCTGTGAATTGGTAATGGGGAAGAATTTGATCTAGCCACCTGCTCATTTGGAGTTAGGTCATATCCTTGTCCCAGTAAGCTGACACTGGATGTTATTGCCATCCAGTCTGTCTGCCCCAGGGACTTGCCCTTTGACAGGTCTGCCTTTTAAAGTTCAATGGAATAGATATTTTCTAACCCCCTTGGGCTGAAGAAATCTCATCATTTGCTGATATCATCAGTCCAACAAGATAACAAGCATCGTTAACAGAATTCACTGTGAAGTGGCACCCACACCTCAGCATGAGACTTGGTAGCTGCTGCTAGTCCTCACTGAAATAATTTGCTTATAGGGAGAGATTTTGAAGGAGGCTCATATTTTTTATTAGTTTCAAGGTACTAACTCATTTCATGTGGTCTGGGTGACCTGAAGAAATTCTTCTTGTGACTAGCAAGGCTCTAATATAAAACAGAGAGTTGTAGACCTTCTGAAGTGCTCTGTATATATGTAGGGTCTCTATGTACATACATCTCTAACCAGAGTTAATATGTAGAGCTAATATTTCTCTCTTGGCTGAGGTCAAGAAAACATACTTGCCTTTTATTTATTCTTGAACTTTTTACAAAGAGAACAGTCCTGATTCCTGGAGATAAGATTGGTTAAAGTGCTCCTTGGCTGTAAGACATGAAGACTTGATGAACTTCAACATTCCAGCAGTTTCAGGAATCCAAATCTTAAAAATGAATTATGGCACTTATGAAACTGGACTAGAGATTTGTTTTCCATTTAAGGAAATAATCTGGAGATCTGAGAAGCACTTTGACCTATATTTCAGTATTCTTTTGAATGCAATTCTCTTTAAAAATATTTTAACTACCATTCCTTCCTGAAAAACATAAGTAAAGCCATATCTGTTATGATTTTACCCTTAAGAAATTAAAATCCAATCCTATACTCCTTAGCTGCCTTAGTTTCCAGCAGGGTGGAGTTAGGAAAACAGTGGATGTAATAATGTAATGAAGAATGTGTAGTTGCTTTTTGAGTAAGCTCATCAGAACTAAAAAGAAGAAAAGCACACATTATTATATTGCAATTTTTTTACTCTTTTTTGGGGGAACAGTTCAACCACAACTGCAAAAAATGAGGACAAATGAGCTATTTCTGTAGTTAGTCAGACTACAGAGGACAAACTGTCAATGGAGAAAATTTGGCTTAAGGTGTCATTTCTTCATGGGCGGTTATGATTTTCTTGATTTACTTCAATAAGCATTGATGCAAAATTCCTTGTGGTAAAGTTTAAATAAGTAAATAACCTTTTCTGACTTGACAGTGGATATGAACAAAATTTTTTTACTATTTGCTTTTAAGTTGATCTAATTTTGTGATGTTACTTCTTAAAAGTTTTTGATTCAGTTAAAAAATACTGAAAGGTTATTTTTGTTGATTTGAAAACTCTGTTGCAGAGCATTTCAGACCTAATGCTGCATTTCATATTCAGGTGGAGAAAAGAATTGTGCTTTCCTTGAGCTTCAGTCATTGTCCCTTTTCACTGTCATTCTCAGGGCTGTGTTAATGTGATTTCTCAGC
>JANRMJ010000079.1:49294299-49311986 GCA_025584955.1 Alethe diademata
CACAACTGTTGTGCTTATGTTGTGCAGATGGATATATCATGTGACGTGCAAACTACTGTTTTCACACTTAGGACACCAATCTGTAAATTTGAACCAGTAAAGCTTTCCTGAACATAAAGACTAAGTTGGTACTTGTTTCATAAACACTTTGGCTATGTATATTATGGCTAAGGCAGCAAATGTTCCCCTAAAGGATAAACAATGTCATCCCCAGCTAAAGTGTTGTCTTTTAATGGCATGGTTCATAAATTACAATGTCATTAAAAAATTAAATTCAAACTATTTACAAAAGCAAAATAAGTTCACTGGGAAAGTGACTGAAATGTAAATTAGAACTTGGGTCTTTATTCTGCCTCTTTAGCATCAGTGTAAACTTAGTCCTAACAAAGTGGTGTTTGCCTCTGTCAGAGCAGGATATTCCAGAGCACAGGAACAGCACGCTGGTGAAGCATTCCAGCAGGAGCGTCCTTGTTGGCTGACCTTCTCTTCTTTCTGTCTTCTGTCTGTGATGCTTCCCCATTAATTGCATTTTCTGTCTGAGTAGGATTTTTACATTTGCTGGTGTAAGATTTATGTATTTGGCAGCCTTTAAGGATCAACTTGGCTAAGGATGTTTTTCTAGTGAGGCTAAGAGTGTCCACATGTGGTCTTTTCTGCCAGAAGATATGAGTGGTAGAAAAGACATTACACAGCTATGATCTGATTAAATGAAGCTTATCCATAGTTGTGTCTGTCTTACCAGTTCAAAGATAGAGGTGTGATTCATGCTTCTCCCTTCAGACCTAGAATAGGACTGTGTGACTACAGATACTATCACAAGCTGTGTTTTAGCCATGAACTGAATAAGAAAAATCGTAAGGTGTCCCAGTCCTGATTTCTAGAGGAAAATAAGATGACCATGGATTTCAGAACAAATAATTAGAAAGAATTCCTCTGTGAACGCTGGAACAGGAGCAGGCCATCTGTGAAGAATAGCTAAGAAGACGGGCACAAGTTTGCATTGTGGCAAACCAGGATATACATGAAGTTAGGACATCACATTCCCTTTCCTTCTTTTTCTTCTTTTCCCTGTGATATTTTCTGAGATTTTCAAAAAAAATTAGCTCATCTGTCTACCTCATGCTACATACACATCAGTGGCTCAGTTACAGATTCCATGTGTATTTTTCAAAAGTTGGGAGGGAAAATGGTGAGTCCCCTCTGAAGCAGCTTCCAGCAGTCCAATGACAACTGTGTCTCCATCTTCCAGTGGATGCTATTGCCTTCTCTATTAAGACATGAGGATTCTGACAAGAAAGTTGCTGTGCAATTAGCTCGTTCTGAATCACAGTAAGGGTAAAACTGTGGTGTGAGATGGTGCTTTGATGACCAGCGTGAGATACTGTTTGCAGCAGTGTACAGAGCTCTGTGTCGCTCAGTGGGGCCTTGGCATCCTGTCTGAAATTGGATAACCAGATAGTGTCAGTATCTACAACTGCTTTATTTAACATTTATCTTGCCTGGAAACTGTGCCTCTCCCTGCTGGGCAAGGTACCTGATAAAGCAAGCAATGTATTTTGCTGAGATCTTGAGCAATCTCAGCTGCTTCAGTTGAAGCTGACTGCCTGAGGCTTTGAGGAAACCATCAGTCACTAAGCTCCTATCCAGTTTTGCATCTACTTTTTCAGCAGAATCACCTGCAAAGTCATGTATCATCTGAGTGAGTGGAATGAGGAAGAAAGCAGTTGTCCTTCTCTAAATTCCTGCTTCTATCACCTGCTAATGTTTCATTTATGTGTCTACCTAGCAGTAATGTCAGCAAGACAAGTAAATTTCATAGAAAGTATGTTTTCAAAGGGCATTCAGAGTTGCAGAAATTAAAGTGATGCCTTGTTTGGGAAAGCAGGGGGAAGCAACAAAATAAACCAAGTTTTTTTGCATGACCAGTGAGCTATGAGTAATATCACTTGCTGTCACTAATATTATGCAGGAGATGGCTGTAAGACCAAGCATGTGCTCAGTATTCTGGGCAAACAGTTGAATTCAGTTAAATCACTTCCTTGATTCTAAAATTGTAGTCTACTGACTAGTTGCAAATTATCTGCATTTTGCTTTCTGAGTAGCAGATGTGTTGGGAAGGCATTGTACTTCAGATTAATAAAATTGTTTGTTAATAGGACTCTGGGTTTCCCAAGGAACTGTTTTTGAAAATTGCCTTGGGTAGGGAAGAAGATGTCTGTTTCAGAATCAGCTACAGGTCCCTTCTCAGGAGAAATGGTTATAGATAGTTACAGATCATTAATTATTTGCTGTTTTATTACAAACATTATGTCTACAAACTTTAAGGAGCACCAGACCTTAGCTGTTTGTTGGCAGCTGCCAGTCCTGGAGCAGCAGATATCATCATAATCCATGTAAGAGGACTCTTAGACTGAGAAGCAGGAAAAAGGCTTTGCACACTGTCACATCCATCTCACTGACCCAGACTCAAATACTTATAAAATCTCAGAAGCTGCAGTGGCAGTTCTATTTCTCTCAATAAAAATAAAAAAAAAAGGCAGTTGAAAAAATAATTTCGTATTTTGGGGATTTGCCTTTCAAAACAGACTCAGAATTTTATGTATTAGCCTAGAAAGTGCTGCACGAAATTCTGAAAGAAATTGTCTAAAAAACGTTGCCAGGAGATGCCTGTGGGAGTAGAGTAAGTGAGCTAACAGAATGCCTGGCTTCACTTCAGATGTCATCAAAGCTGCCCTTATACAAAACTGATTCCAAAAGGCCTCAACTCAGGAATAAAAGTCTGGTGTCAATAACTGCATTGTGACCTAGTTCAGACTAGTTTCACCACAAAACCAGTATAGATCAAATCTTGGGTGCTTAGATGCTTAACAACACTTTTATCCCCATATCATGATCAGTACAGTAAATTCAATAGGACTTGGAGAACAGACTTACTCTTGTTTATCCTGAAAATAAGGCATAATTTTGAAGAGAAGACTTAGTGGAAAGACAAGTAGTTCATGTTTATTTTGTGTAAGAAATACCAGCAGTACAAAAAGAGGGACAGACGGAAGTAATAAGAGCAAGACAAAAGTACACTAAGGAATATATATTTTTAGCCCTGTCTTCTATTTCCATTTTCACTTGAATGAAGATGTGTTTTTAAAGTTTCCCATTGACTACATATAGCCCTAGTGGCTACTACCATTGACTCTGAAAGGAGTAAGGATCAGAAGGGGTAATATAAAATGCAGCCTTTAATAAAATTCTAGCTAATAGAATACATCTGGGGTGCTTTGTTTTTGAAAAAACAGGTTCATACTCTTTCACAGATTAATATGCTCAAGAATTGCTGGCATGAATCGTGGAGGCATAACCTTTTTTGGATAGATTGCTTAATTGCATTATGTTAAGTTTTATTTATTCCATTTTCGTCCCTTGGTTCAACCAGATAGGAAACAGGAGTAGTGCAACTGGACTTGGAGAAAAATGAAGAGATACAGGAGATAATGGAGAACCTAGATTAGAGTGGAACACTCTTTAGATAGTAAAGGATTTTTTTCTGCAGAAGGACTGAAGTAGGTGTCTCAAAAGCTGCCAGTCAAGAGACACCTGAAACATGACAGAGCTGTCTTCCTCTTCTTTCGACATGGCAGAACGGGAGCCTGAGAGATGAGTATTGTAGTTAGATTTCAGCTGCTTTTACTGACCCCTTTTTTCCTTCTTGAGTGGAATGTCTAGTGGCCAAGGGCCATGACTATTCAGCAAGAGGAGAGTTCCCAAAGGTTTCCTGACTTCACCAGCCCAGCAGGTAACTTTAGAATAGCTGCAAGGATATGAAGCTATCATTATAACATTATATCCTAAGGTCACCTAAGAAGCGTTTCCTACTGATTTTCAGAGGAAGGGAAAGGGGCATTGCAAGATCAAGACTTTTTGTATTTACTCCTATTTCCTCAGAATTTTTCAACAGATGATCTTTTCCCTGGTTAGAATTGGAGAGGAATAGTTAACAAGTCTGAGTAACTCCCTCATTAATGATAATAGTAGCCTCCCATTGTGTTGCTGTATGTTATTGAGGGATAGGCAACTGATAACATTGGTGAGATTATCCTTTTTCAATGTAACTGCAGCTACACATTCTTTTTAGTGGTTTCATAGTCTACTCTCCTTAACCTGTTTTTCCTCCAAGGCATTTTCTCTGGTCATCGAAAAGGGGAGCTAATACATGTGTAAAAATATGAGGTGGTGCAGGAACTAACACATAGCCCATAACATGAACTTCCCTGGGGGAGGCAGGGTCTGTGATGTGGTATAATAAGCCAGACTCCTGGGAGTGCTTATGGGTGCAACAGAGCAAGTCAGAATCAGAAACTACATTGATTACACATCTATTTTTAAGGTGTCCTTTTGTGTTGTACCTAATCTGACTCAGTTGTGGACTATTGGCAATAGTGATCCCATTCCTCCTTCTCTCTTCCTATGCTTCACAAGTGGCAGACTCTGTCTGTTTCTTTATGTCACATGAAATACTATTAATACAGCTATGCAGCAGGTCATATAAACCTGCTGATATGATAGAGAATATACCTTTTTCTTTGTAGGTCAGTTATGTGATGGATCAACCAGAACACCTCACTCGAAAACGTCATTATTAATAGATCCAGTTTTACATTGGTGAAAGAAAGAGAGCAGAAAAGTGGTTTATTATGTACCAAACATGTAGATGTACCCTAAAAATTGCAGGACAGGCTCAGTTCTAGTATCTCATAGTCTACTGGACCCTTCTGTACCCATTTCCTTTCCACTCAACAGATACACAAATACTTTTGTATTTTTCCTTCCAAAGCATTGCAAAAACCACTGTCTAATTCAGCAACACAGTTCCTATCAGGATTTGTTGTAGATTCTGGTGTTGACTTGCCTACTGGCTGTTGCCATTTTCCTTTTGTATGCCTCTGTACCATTCTGGCCACTTGTTAGACCTGCAGAATGGGAATGGCTAGAGTGGTCTTTAATTTCTCTTTCTCACACAAGGTAGCACTCAGACTCTTACAGAAGGTTAAGTTGTACACATGGTAAATGATGCTGTTTGGTTTGGTTTGACCAGAACATTCAGGTCGTTGAGCTAAGGCAGGCAGCTGTGCTCACGCATACAATCCCTGATAGCAGCTTTCTTACTGCTCTTGCTTTTTTCCTCAAAACTCTTCTTGGTTACATCACTTAGGGTTACATCATCAATTTCTCAATTTCACCAAAGAGTAGGTGTTTTCCTGATTTGTTAATAGGACTCTGGGTTTCCCAAGGAACTGTTTTTGAAAATTGCCTTGGGTAGGGAAGAAGATGTCTGTTTCAGAATCAGCTACAGGTCCCTTCTCAGGAGAAATGGTTATAGATAGTTACAGATCATTAATTATTTGCTGTTTTATTACAAACATTATGTCTACAAACTTTAAGGAGCACCAGACCTTAGCTGTTTGTTGGCAGCTGCCAGTCCTGGAGCAGCAGATATCATCATAATCCATGTAAGAGGACTCTTAGACTGAGAAGCAGGAAAAAGGCTTTGCACACTGTCACATCCATCTCTCTGACCCAGACTCAAATACTTATAAAATCTCGGATGTTGCAGTGGCAGCTCCATTTGGTGTGCAGAGAGAGTGAGGTTCTTTTCAGTGGTGCCCACAGACAGGACCAGAGGCAGTGGGCACATACTGAAATACAGGAGGCTTTGTCTAAACACCTAGAAACACTTAGTTACTGTGAGGGTGACTGAGCACTGGCACAGGTAGCCCAGGTGGGAGTCTCCATCCTTGGAGATGTGAAAAACCTGATGGGCTACAGTCCTGGGCTACTGGCTGTAGGTGTCCCTGCTTGAGCAGGGGATTCCATCTGATGATCTCCACCATACCTGTTCCATCATACCATATAATCTCCTGCTATTACTGAGAGTTTGGATTGCTGTCACTTACCGCTTACGACCCTTTCTGATAATAAATTACACAGTAATTTGATTTCCGAATGTGCCTGATGTTCTGTATGATTCATCCACAAGAAGGAATATCAGAATTACTGCCATATGCACTCTGTCTTTAATCTTACCAAAATAAACACTGAAGGCATTGAGGGTGAAGAAAATTGCTCAGTGTCCTAAAATAGAGCAAAGGGCACCATGTTATCCTCATCTTCTTTATGCAGAAATAACTGAAGAATTCTCTGTTAATACTTAATATGATAAAAACATAAGAGAAACAAGACAAAACCTATATGAATGTGAAGGCAGTTTAGGAAAGATTTTGGATTATATAGTTAAACTCCAAATCTTACATGTCCTGTTAGCTCCA
Organism: Alethe diademata; assembly: GCA_025584955.1. Lineage (NCBI taxonomy): Eukaryota > Metazoa > Chordata > Aves > Passeriformes > Muscicapidae > Alethe > Alethe diademata. The sequence goes on from JANRMJ010000079.1 coordinate 49,300,620, forward strand.
AGAACAACATTGTGATCTATCAACTGTGATTTATCTGCCATGAATAGAACTTTCAGTAGCTCTACCAAAGTCTGTATTCATCAAATTTAAGCACAAAGGCACAGGAAATATGCTCACTTCTGGACCATTTTCCTCTTAATATTTAGCTGTTCACATGACACTTATTCCGTTGGTTTCAAAGGATATATTTTTGTGTGAGTAGTCTAAAGCCATACTTAATCCATGTAGGATCAAGACCTATTATTTTCACTGACTTGTTGTCTTCATCTGGAGGATAGCCATCTGCAGTTAGTGATACTGATAAGAGGCTTTATAGATAAAAATTCTGATGGAGGTGCTAATTGCCACTATTTCTTTTTTTACTTATTACTACCACTTATTCTTAGCCAAATAAAAAGCACACACACAGAGACAAACAATGAAACCAAAAGCCGTGCACACCCACACAAGAAAAAACAACACCAAAACAGACAACACCCCACCTCTCAACCACTTAATGAAGTAAAACCTGAGTAAAACCTAAGTAAGCTTTGTGATATTCTAGCTTTCCACTCATTTTTAACTGAATGTAGTTGTCTGCCAGACCAAAGCAGCTTCCTTTTATACTACCAATTGCTTCAGGATGTTCCAGATCTTCTCTTAAAAATATAATAGCTCAACCATCCTCATAATGTCCTAACAGGCATACCAATTCTCTACACTTCTTTTTGGAAGATGTACTCAAAAGTGAATGTTCTGGGCTGTAAGTTAAATGCTGTTTGAGAACTTCTTGTCTGCATGTACACTTACAAGTTTGTGCTATATAAATGTGTACAGAGATGTTTTGAAACAAGCCAGATCTGCTTATTATTCCAACTTAATTGCTGAACGGGCAGACTGCCCTACTTTCTTGTAACTTTTTATTGCAGGGAAGCTGACTAATCTGGCTCTTCCTCCATCAACAGAACTTTGTGAACTGTTCACATCCCACTTTGAGAACAAAATTAGGATCATTGTGAGTTACTTGCCCCCTAACAAAGCTGCCAACACTAACAATTCTCTAATTCCAAATCTTGAGCCTGTCAAAATTTTTAAGCTAGAAATACTTCTGGCATTTTATGTTCCAACACCTCAGGGCACTATTATGTTTTGCCAAATCTTTGGTCTAAACAGTTACAGTTTTTCTTCATTCTCTAATCCCTCTGGATTCTCACATTGTTAATCTTTCTTTGATGGTGTGGAACATCTTAATAATGACAAAAAGTAAAACAATTATCAGTCCAGTTTTAAAAAGAAAATCTACCAATGGAAGATCTTACATTTGCTATTTAGTATTAAATCTCTTTTTTCTTTTTTTCCTTGTGATTGCCGTACACTGTAAATGTGGCAATATCTTTCAAAGAATATTTCTTGGTTCCATCTCAAGCTGGACCCTGTCCTGTGCACTGGGAAGCAGTATTCTGAAGAGTTAATTTTTGATCTCTGTACCCTGACTGGTGATGAATTTTTGCTGCTGCCGCTTGACCTCTTGAATTACTCTGACGCTATTTTGATCATAACAGAACATTAGGTCTCTTGGCAACTCAGATTGATTTTGTTCTAGTTTTCATTGAGATCTCTTATGCACAGAGTGGTTCTGCCTTTCTTTTCCCGTCCCTCTTTCTCAGGCATATATTCACAGGCACACACTCTCTGGAGTATTTTACACGTATCACAGCATAAAAGACGCAAGAAAAGGTGCTTTGATGGTTGATAACCAGCTCTCCTGGCCAATGTGTTCATTCATTCACTGCCATTCTATTAACAGATTGTAACCTAGCACGTACACTGTTTTTCACGAGAAGACATCAAAGCTTTTTACAAGTCAGTAATAACTAGTACCTCTGTAGAGATATTGTTGCAGACAGGAAGGTTTGCCTATTACATTATTAGAGAAAGTAGTTGGCCTGGGTGCAGAAACGAGGGATATGTGATCATGAGGAGAGGAGGATCATTACAGAGGTCTCATGGTTTTTCAGCCATGCTGTCTCAACCTATTTATTTGACACAGTTTTGTGCACACTATTCAGGATAGAAACAGGTTTAGGTCCTGGTTTTTTCACTCTCTGTGTCCCAATGCAAATCTTGTGTGTCATTTTGTTAGTTTCCATGCCATTTTATGTGGACAGCACTGTCAACTGGGTATCTATCTGCTCAGATATAATTTAATTTTATACGGTCTGGAAGGTCTGCTTAGGTCTTCAGGTGTTAGATCCCTTCTTTTTGCAACACAGTGTCTATTAGCACTGGTCTTTTTCCCAGTTTCTCTGGAAATGTAAAACAAAGATGTGTAAAGTGAAATCACCAGTCATTGGTTCCAGAAAGTTTTTGCATATAGTTGCCTTGATTGCATTCTGTATTGATATTCTAGGTATTCCTGCTTTATAAATCAAATGCTGTGTTTTACCACCTCTTGTCTTATAGAAAACTAATAACTATTGTTCTCAGCCCTTTTTATTTAAGCTAAACTTGGTATTTCTTGTGTGCAACAGACCCAACACATTGTGTTTCTCAAAAAGGCTACCAAAATACTGCTCCATTTCTCTTTGTTTTGAATTCTTTATGTAACTAAGTCCTCCAAATGTCAGCATCTATTCTCCAGATTGTTTTGAAAATATCTGGGATATTCAGTCAGTGATCTGACTTTCTTCAAGTTAAAAAAAAAAGGCTTAAAGGGTTAGAAAAAGGAAAACTTAATTCCATCCTTCTTGGGTCATTACTTCTGTGATTTATAAGACTGTGTGAAATATTATGGATGTATTTAATAAAAAATACATTTTAGATGAGTTCAGTGATAGAACACCCCAGGTTTCAAATATTGGTGATTTTTTATAATTTAGAATTTATGTGGGAAAATGCTTAAAATATGGATTTTAAGGGATTGTAACTATACAGTATTGAAGGTCGTATTTTACATTGTCTCTTAGATTTCTACACTGCATTTATTATTTTGAGAAATTGAAAATTGTTTTAATGCAGCTATTCCTGAAAATGCAACCTGATATAGAAGCTGTTTTTCTTTTTTCTGGTCACACCGTATCACAGGTAATAAAGATTAAAGAATCAGAAGTTAACTGACAGATCTGCTTATCTTATATAAATGGAAAGCTGCCTACCTAATTCTCCTACAACTGTGTTGATTCTACACAGTTACCAGAAATTAAAAGTGGTGGAAAAATATATTTTAATCACAGAAAAACAGAAGAAGGAAAAGCAACTGTGACTCAGTGAAGACCAGGAATAAGGCTGTTGGAAGATGTCATTTTTATATAGTCACTTTCATGACCACAGCCACATTTTGGTTTTAAACAGATACAATTGTACCAATCTTAGTGCAAAAGGCTTACACTACAGGGACAGCTTTCAGCACAGTGTCAAGTTCCCATTAAGTCAGCTGAAATGAAGTACACTTAACAGTAACAATTTTATTTCAAATGGCAACTTCCAGAGGTCTATTCAAGCTAGGAGATGAATATGTATAAAAAACTAGTCATCTATATATACCTTATACATTTTTATATTCTCTCTCTGTGTGTGTGTGTGTGTGTGTGTGTGTGTGTATGTCTTGGTATAAGTATATACTTTGGTCATTTGGCGAGTGAAAATATGTTCCAATATTCTACTGAATACTAAGCCACATCTAATAAATCCAGTATCATACTCTGTTTTATGCAGAGGCTATTCCTTCTGACTGAACCCCTATTGATTTGCAATCTGCTTCTTAGGATACAAAGGTAACATAATGCATAGCTGTCAGTTAATTTCCAAAATTCTATATCCGTCTGTATGTGCAGATTTTAACAGAAATGAATGGAGAAAAACGTGCTATGACTCAAGTTCAAATTGTACTCAGGGCACACTGTATTACCTATGCACACATTGACACACCATTCACCATTCTAGAAAAGTCTGTTTTATAAAAATTATTGCAGAAAATACCCCTTGAACACCCTCCATGGAAGATACACTCTGAAAAACATGTCTCTTAAAGTTTTCTTGTTCAAAGACTAAACGACCTTTGTTGAAAGGCCCAGTTCTCATGCTGAACCTGAAAGAGGTTCTTAGGTATTCTGATTCAGCCTGTTATATGTTGTCTCCCTTTGTACATGATTAGGCAAATTTCAAAAGAAGTAATAGTGATTCTGTAATTTCTTCAGGTCATGTTGTTTGAGCTGAGGAATCGTTTTTCCTCCAAATGACCAAGAGAATTACTGCAGTCTTTAGTTATGGCATAAATCTATATTAAAATTATTCTTCTTTTTTCTAAAGCATGTGATCAAAGCCATGTCTTTCAGATCTTCAGTTTTTTCTAGGAATAAGATGAAAAATGAGGGCTTGATTTAAAAGCTTTGATCTCTGAGTGACTAGTAGTGTTTATTATAGCACTTGCCCTGCTGAAATCAGTGAGACTTGAGAGGCACTGGTGTCATCAAAATTTGCCCACTCTTATTACTCTTTACTCTTGATTACTAAAAACTTAAATAGAAAAGAGGAAATCATAAATAGTATATAAGAGAGCTTCTCAAAATACATGGTTTGTCTTTGAGGTACTTCGTCTCTTCAAGTCCCATAATTTTTTGTTTTGTAATTATAAATATAATCACAAAAGGAATGATTTGACGTAACATTTTGTTATGGTCTGTACACCTTACATTGTTCTGCATTCACTGAAGGGAGTCTAATGTTGCAGTCCTATGTTAAATGTGTCAAGCTTTTATTATGAGGCTTTGTGGCTTGAAAGAACTAGGAGGTACTCAGGAAAAGCATTATCTGTATTTTTTTCTAATTGTTTTTCTGGGCACTACTTCTGTATCTTTACATTTCCTGATGCTAATTTCTGAAAGTAGCGTCTCTGGTGCCCTTGCTCAACTTTCCTCCCTCTGCTCTTCTCTAATGGTTTTGCAAATCTGAAGGACTCTGGAAGTTTAATGGAAAGCAAGATTGCATGTTAGACAACCAAATTAACAGTGAAAATGGCAGGAAGAATACATTTGAAAAGGTACATGCCAGGGCTGCTCAAGGAATGTGAAATTTAACAGAGCAGAAGAGCAAGATCAGGAGCGTACTCACCTCACCTCCTGGACTTATAACTAGAATCTACTGTTGAGGAACAGGAAGGACAGCAATCTATCAATAGAGAATGTAAAATTAATTTCTTGCTAGAAACTCTTTGAGATTTTAAAGTACTGCAGGTTTAGTTTAGATGTCTAGGGCATGGTTTAGATTTGTGTGGTGACTGCATTTGTTTCTTCTTTATAATGAAGATCACTTGTATGTATCAGTGTAAATATAGTATAGTATAAATACTATTAGCTAAAGCTTAGTATTTTTGTGTTAACAGTGGGTTTTAGGGTATTTTATCTTAAGTAGTGCCATTGTATTGATTTGTGTGACATGTTGCAACAATCCGTGCAGGTGCAGAATAGACATGAAATTATTCTGAAATACAGAAATTTTTTAATGTTGGAGGACACTAGGTCAATTAATTTGCCTGGCATGCAATATAAGTCTGTTCTGCATACGAACAGCAGTGAGAACATTTCAGAATTTTATAAATCTATTTCACATAAATAGCCCAGTAATCCATTTATATTTAAGAAGTGTGATTTGGGTTTGTATGTCTGAAAAGAGGCAACACAAGCAATGATTTGTACAAGAACTCCGCTGAGCTGCATATGCTGCTTGTCCCTTAATTCCTTATCATACATGATATTGACAGCATGACTTTGATTATCTTACATTCCCTGGAAATATAAACTTAACAGGTTGAAATTATTAACTTTAGGGAAATTCGAAATTTATAAAGGCTCTAGTGGAAACAATAGTCCTACTAGGAACTTCACAATAAAAAATGAATGCATCTATATGACTAATTAACTTAAGATATGTTAACAGTAAACAAATTTTCAAGTTTAGCACTATGCACATTTTAATAGAGCATTTGGTAGACAAAATCTTAAATGGATCCCAAATGCCCTTCTGTGTAGCAGTAGAGGTCATTTTGCAAATTCTCATGGCCTTCAGTGTCACACAAAGACCATACACAGAGACTTTCTTTTCTACACAGCTGAGAAGAATTTACCAACTTTTTATAGTTTATTTTTTTCACTTGACAGCTAAAATTACAACATGTTCAACCAGCAGAACAAACAATGTGGGAGGTCCCTTTCATTCATCACAAGACTTACATTAACCTGCCTCTGAGAGTATTTTGCATTGGTCTGGCTGGCATGAACTGAATAAGGATGTGATTCCTTTTCATAATGCTGTCTGCAAATTTTAAGCTCCAGAAGATATGTGATAAAGTTATTTCAGGACAATAGCCTCTTATGGTCTGAGAATAAATTTCAAAGTAGTAGTAGTATAATACTTTGGTTAAGTTACCAATATATGAAACACCTGTGCCTTACTAATCATGTGTTGTCCTATAAGTTTCCTGTAATAACTGTTGAACCTGTCTTGAAGTGCACTTTCTCATGCTTTAAATTAAATAACCAACAAAAAGTGTGTCAGGAAAACAAATTTCGTCGTCTGTGAACTCCAAGAACCTCCAGGCTCTGCTGTCATGAAGATCAGGACAATGTATCTGCAATGAGTTTCTTTCACTGGAGCAAAAGAAGCGGTGGTGATCCTTCTGGAGTTAAGTAGAAGGAGATATCCCTTACATGTTCCTAGAGGAGCAGTTTGCATGCCAGAAATGGAGTGTGGGAGGAACAGCACTTGGCTTTGGGGTGGAACTGATCTTGTGGCCACAGCAGTGGCTGTGAGGGATGTGTCATGTTCTTGCAAAGGAACAGAGTTTAACCATAATAACTGAGATTTGTCTACAGTGGTTGCCAGGCAAAACTGAAACTTTTGTCTGTGTTGCTTCACCGAGGCTCCGTGTGGAGCAGCATGCTACCTGAGTCCTCACATTCTGGTCAAGTTCCTCCTGCCCTTCTGGCCTCTAGCTGTTCTGTAGACAGTGGGCCATCAGGGGTGCAGATAGCTGCTGCCCGAGTCTCTGATGCTTTCCTGCATCGTTTGTTGTCCAGAAGTTAGATGGAATTCTATTGCTTGTTGTTTGACTCTTAGCCCTGCATTTTCCTCAGTGGTTACCCCAAAATGCCAGGACAGGTGTTGCCTGATCCCAGCTGCTATATGCTGACTCTCACCTCCTTTTTTTTTTTCTTTTTTTCATGCAATCTTTATAACCACCATGGGGTGCTTTGCATCGGGGCTTTTTCTATTTTTTCTTGATACAAAATCATGCTCTGATAAATTATTTGTGTTTGTTTTTCTTTCAAATATCAAGAATTGATAAAAATGCACTGATGTGCTTCAAGTCTTGGAGAGTCCTCTGTTCTCTGTGGGGTATTCACTTTCTAAGTTCCCTTGGGCATTTCCACTTAACCAACTCTTGTCTCAGTGCAGAGGTCCATAGCATCAATTGTCTTTCCATTTCTTCACCTATGGTGCATTGTATTCTGAAGTTTTATGCTACTATTTTTAAAAATTATTCATTTTTAAACATTTTTGGACTTAACGGCTATTCCACTGTTGACTGCAATGTTAATGTACTGAACTCAGCAACCAAAGTATTTCTTCAGTCTGTGCTTTCTCTTCTTTTCTAAACCCAAAATCCGTACTTGCACTGCCAGTGAAGCAGAATACCTAACTTGTATAAAATGTGGAATAGTTCACAAAATCATGGGTGTGTAGAGCTTTGTCTTTTAGGATTGTCCATTTTTTTTAATATCAGTTCTGCTGGATGGAGGCTAAGTACCTGTGACAGGCTACAGAAAGCCTGCTTGTTTTTCTCAATCAAGGGGTTATCTCCCTGTATAGATTTAGCTCAGGTGCACAAGATGAAATAACAAGGCCAGTCTGGTTGTCAGAAGCCAAACAGGAATCTAGAAAAACTGATTCTTCTTAGTCAGAAGAGAAGAGTGCAGAATTTTACAATGAGGTACTTAGGCAGCACCTGAAGTGTGTAGTCATTCTAAATGTTTCCATACACCAGCTGTTTTGGTTTGGGCTCCCTAGAGAACGTCAGAACATAAACGTTCCTGCAGAAAATTGCCAGCTTTAGTAGGCTTGATCTCTACTGAAAAGCCAGGTGTTTTATCTATGTCATTTATTTTTTAACATCTGTATTTCTGGATTCAGTTTTGGACTTCTATAGTACTAGATAACTTTATGGAAAATATTTAACCACTCAAAGAGCTGAAACAAACATTTGTCTGGTAAAGCACTGGAAACTGATCTACAGCAACTGTGGTGGAAAGGCAAGTACTCTACTGTAGTTTCTTAGGTATTTCAGTTCTTGATTTAGATATTCCTTGAGTCTTCATATAATGTTCAGTTTTATTCATTTACCTAGAAAACTCCATTGCTCATGAGGTGCTATCTAGCAATAATATTGTAGCAGCTAAAATTTTCTATTTGGTGCTAAAGCTGTGACCAGACATTTTTCACAGTATTCATGGTACACATCGTGGTACTCATTAGCAGCTCTTCCAGGACTATTACCCTCTCCCCAGTTCCTTCCCTCCACACAAAACTTTACCAGTGCTCTGGGTTTGGCTGGGGTAATTTTCTTCACAGTAGCTGGTATGGGGCTGTGTTTTGGATTTGTGCTGAACACAGGGCTGATAATACAGAGCTGTTTTTGTTATTGCAAGCAGGGCTTGCACAGAACCAAGGCCTTTTCCAGTTTTGTATTTCCACATTGGTGAGGAGGTTGGGGGTGCATGAGAGGTTGGGAGGAGACACAGCTGGGACAGGTGACTCCAACCCACCACAGGGGTATTCCAGACCATCTGATGTCAAGCTCAGTACACAGGGTGAAGGGAGAAGAAGGCAGAAAGGGTGCATTCTTGCAGTGATGATGTTTGTCTTCCCAAGTCAGCTCTATATGTGCTGCTGTCCTGGAGCTGGCTGCCCGTGGGAATCAGTGAATTAATTCCTTGTTTTACTTTGCTAATGTGTATAGCTTTTGCTTTCCCTATTAACCTGCTTTTATCTCAAAATATGAGTTTTCTGGATTTTACCCTTCCCATTCTCTCCTTGATCCCACTGGTGGAGGAGGAGCAAGTGGCTGCTGGCTGGGATTAAACCATAAAATCCAAGATGGCTATTCCTGAAAAACCATGTCAGAATGAACAATTGTATTTAAGAATCTGACTTGATGAAGTTAGTTTGACATTTGGTCTTATTTTAAGCAAAAGATCATCTGCCAGACATAGACTAGTAAGAAACAGTGAACATTGGCAGGTCAGGTATTTCAGAATTGTACCTGCAGTCTTTTACTACTACTTCACTACTACATAAAGCAAAGGAAGATACAATCCCTGCTTTGAAACTCTTGTTCCCTGGGACTGTCAGTCTTTTCCTTTGCCCATCAATAGATTCAGTCGTGATTTGTAAAGGATAAAAACCAACAAAATAAAACAAGAAAAACCAAACCAAACAAAAAACTCAACCCCTCTCCCTCCTAAAAAGTCACTGACCAAAACAAACTACTAGATTTCAGGCCTGGAGAAATCTGTTAGAAAAGTAAAAGTTTTGGAAAAGTACTTAAATGGAAAACAGAGAATGTGAGGATTTTCTGTCCAAAACATTGAGTCATGATTACAATCATTCACCAAAATTGGAAAGAAACCCCACAATCTCCATTTGTTTCCGCAAATATTGTGGCAGTTTTGTCCAGACCTTATCGTTCTTATGTCATATGCAAACAATCATATTTAATAGATTCTGTATTTCTGAGAGTTATTTTTAGATAAAGGAAAACTCTTTAGAATGTTTTTCTGCTTGAGGTAGTCACCCAGAGTTACATGCAGAATGTTGAGTCACTTGGTTTTGGAAGGCTTGATATCAGAGATTTTAAAGGAGGTCTGCCTTTCAGACTACTTCCTTACACTTCTTTTTTAAATTGTTGAATGAAGTACATGTAAGAGTGTGCACTCAGGCTACAAACATCAAAAAACCACAGAAGCTGGCCTTAAAGATGCAGAGGTGATTAAAGTATTCTGCCTATTAATCCTCTTATTACCCAAAGAATGGATTTTAAGTTCTAGAATCCTATCTGGAAAAACATCTTGAAGTACTGCACTATAGACCAAACACTGTCTTTGGATTTAAAAAGGAAAAAAAAACAAAACAAACAGCAACAACAAAACCCCACAAGAACAACAACAACAAAAACCAAAACTCAACCAAACAAAACAAAACAAAACAAAACAAAAAAAAAAAACCCAAAAAAACAAACAAAGCACTCCAGCTATAATTCTCAAATAGAGTACTTTCAGACGAGTTCTGTGTGGAAGTAAAAATGAAATTAACCCAAATTTGTCATGGCAACTTCCTTCATGCCATTGATCTAATTTTAGTTGGTCTTTACAACTGAGAATTCCTTTTCTCATCCCATTTGCAGTGTGCCTTGCTTGGAACAGAGTTTGTTTTGTTGATGGGCATAAATATTTGGATCTGTCTGTGAAGAGGATTTGGTGGCTGGGGGAATTGGTAATAGACTACAGCACATTTTGCCCCAAGGGTCACTAGTTCACATCCGTATCAGGTCAATAGCGGCAGAAAGTCATTAAGGATCTGGCTGGCATCTGCCTCGTGGCCATTGCCAAATCATTTAACACTCGCTGTCCAGCTCCACGTGGCCAGGTGTTTCCCTTTCTTCCCCGCAGCACACCCCGTCGGACAGCCTCTTGCAGTCTGCTCCCAAGGAAGGGACACAGATCCCTTCGTGGAGGAGCCCCTTCAGCCCCCGGGGGCCGCAGCTGCGCTCGCCGCGGGGAGTGCAGCAGGGCGGTGTCACACAGCCCATGTCACACGGGGTGTCACACGGCCCATGTCACACGGGGTGTCACACGGGGTGTCACACAGCCCATGTCACACAGCCCATGTCACACGGCCCATGTCACACGGGGTGTCACACAGCGGTGTCACACAGCCCATGTCACACAGGCCATGTCACACAGCCCATGTCACACAGCCCATGTCACACAGCGGTGTCACACAGCCCATGTCACACAGCCCATGTCACACGGGGTGTCACACAGCCCATGTCACACAGCCCATGTCACACAGCGGTGTCACACAGCGGTGTCACACGGCCGGCCCGGGCGCCCGTCCCGACCCGCTCCGAGGGACACCCCGAGGCCCGGGGAAAATCGCAGCAGCAGCGGCGGCAGCGACCCCCGCCAGCCCCTCCCGCCGGGCCTCGGGGGCGCCCCCGGGGGCTCCTCCCGGCCTCTGCAATCCCCCGGACCAGCCGGGAGCGACCCCCGGCAGACACCGCCGCTGGCACCCACTGACACCTCACTGACACCCCACTGACACCCCCATTGACAC
>JANRMJ010000079.1:49352549-49364036 GCA_025584955.1 Alethe diademata
CTGAGCCATCCAGACAATATTTAGTGGCATGAAGGTTTGAGCATGAAGATTTGAACATGCAGAAGGTTAATTTTTAAAAAAAATCTAGCCTTGAGGAAAAATAAAACTTACCTTGCATGAATCATTTTACTGTTAAAATATTCAAGATGGATTATAATCACTGGTTCTATTGGTTTGAAATTGTTTCATCTGCCTTGAGTTTCTTTGTAAAAAAGTGGTCATTTAAGGCCAGTAGATTTGCTACTCAAACTACTCAACTAGTCCTGCTTCGTCTGTGTTGGCCTATGTAAGCCACCTATACATTTTCACTTACACCTGTTTTGGACAAAAATTTCCCTTTTATAGAAAATTGTCTTGGCACAAAGAGGAGAGCTGAGAAAAGCTGGAAGGATAATGGTAAGGTATATACTTTTAAAGATGAAAGAGAGTAATACAGAAAGCAATAGTGAAAAAGACCAACACAAATCTTTGGAATCAGTCTTTCATTTTCACCTTAATGAGGTATTCTTAGGCATTTTTTCTGCTGCCTGATAGATTGAGGGGCAGAAAAAAGGAACATGATGAAACAGTGCTGATGGAAGGACTAGAGGCAAGTAAAGAAAATTTTCGATAACATTGGCTAGCTAAATAATAGAAAATTAGAATTATGAGTAAGAAAATTATTTCTTAATCATTTTAGAAATAAGGATAAAGAAGGACCAAAGCAGTATAAATTATATTTGTAAAACAAGGTCACCTCTTTGGGACCAGAGTCATGGAACCAGCATAATGTAGAGCTCCAAATGTACCATTTGTAGAATATATATGTGCTTCTTGCAGTTTTAGGAGTGATTGATTCATTCCAGGAACAAGTAAGCATGCCTGCTGTTGAATTGCCAGCAGTGTTACAGCCAGCATCTCAGTGCTGCTTGGACATCTGCAGTCCCAGTGCTGCCTTTGTGAGATACCAGGTAGCTTTTGGGAGCTGCCTGAAGTCCTGCAGAATGCATATTGGTTCTCTGCTAGCCCTTTGGAGAGAGGCTAATTTATATTTGTTTGTAAACCTGCACCATTCTAAAACTTAAAAAACTATGTCCACGAGTCACTTGTAGTTCAGATTAAGAGCATCTTTACTGCTTATTTCTGGATCAAATCTATCTGAAAATACTCTTTCTTGGCATGGATCTACAAAGTGGATACCTAAAGGGGAAGTGCTTTGTTTTTGTTACCATTCATGTAATTTTCCAAATTGAGTGTTTTCATTCTTATCCTTTGAGGCTCTCAGTCAGGTTTTAATTTTCACAGCATGAAGATGTGATGAGTACATGACCAGTTATTCAGATTTGCTGGTCATAGTCTGAGATTAATTACAGAACACAGGTTTGTAACAACGACTTTGCCAAAATCCATCAAACATTGATTTTTTTCTGTATGAGCAAATATGGAAAAGAAAAGGATTATGGGCAGCTTGAACTAAAGAATACCTGGAACCTGTTGCATTTCATCCACCTGAATGGATAGGCAAAATGTTGTAATGATGAGTTCACCCTTTATTTACTGTATACACAGTTTGTGACAGTGGTTTTTATAACTCTAAAAATTACACTTAATAAATACGAGAATATACAGATTTTCTTGATTACATAAACCTAAATATTTATTCAAGATTTCATGAGAAGTTTGTCTAAATTTAAACAGAACTGGGGCTGCTGAATGGGTGCCATTTTTTTGATGTGGACATGAAACAAGTTTTAGTAATATCCACACTCATTTAACCAGTAAATGTTTTTTACTAAGGCTTTGCTTCGGCGTGGTTTGCCTATTGCAATCAAAATGAAACTGAAGTCGGCTTTTCATAGATCATATTTAAGAGTTTTATCCTTCATTGCATGAAGGATTGCTGGCTATAATTAAAAAAATCAGAAGAGACATGTAAATATTGTTCCTGCAGGTCAGAGAAATGCATTATTACTTATATTTTCCCTTTTAGTATTGATGTATGTAGAAGTTGGAGACACTAACACATTGTGGATATTGCTGCTGAGAAGGGGAAAGGAAAAAGATAGGCTTGAAACACAGCCTGTGAGATGGCACAAAGCCAGTGCACTGAAAAATGGCAAACGTCACATTTAACAGCTGGACACAGAAATATTTCTCTTTAATTTGGAAGGAGAAAATTTTCTTCACAGCAGGGCACTCTCAAAAGAGTACAACATCAAAGAGGGTGGGTCTCCTCAGTCAAACATCATCTGGCTCCAGTGATGGAGCAAAATGAATGAACTGTCAGGACTTTTTTCCAGTGTGTATGTTTTTGCCAAGTGAAAAGTAAAAGGTTTAGTGGCTTGTTCTGATCACAGACCAAATCCTGATAATGGAAAGCTGATTCCCTAAAGTCTCCCTCTGATCAGCTGACAGGCAATGTCTGAAGAAGACCCCATATTGATTGATGGTCCACTTTGTATTGATGGCCCCTGCCACCCTTAGAGATAAGTGAGATATGCCAAATGCTTGACAGCTCTGGAGAGCTCCTGTGACTGTGTCTCAAGCAATGTTCTAATCTAATGCTATAATCCTCACAGAAACAAACACACTTCTAAAGAAACTTAGCATGATACTTACCAACACCAGACCTCACTCGGGAGAGAAAAAAAACCCTTTTCACATTCTCCACCATGACGTCCACTGGCAGCATCAGCACTACTCCCTACTGCACTCCTTTCATCCGTTTCTTGAGCCTGACTTCAGCCCCAAAGAAGCTGCAAACTAGCCATTCCTGTGCTGTTTTTCTGACAATCCTATAATTTAACAAATTTGAAGGAATAATAGACTCCAGGAATTTTTTGATATGAAAACATGGCAACACAGTTTGTACAGCCATTACTCATTTGTTTTATGAGGAATCTTAGGCACAGTTTATCATATACTTTATTACTTGACCTTTTAATCATCATCTGGGGAACTTGACATTCCAGACATTCCAAAATATTCCAAACTAAAAATATCACTGTGCCTCATTATTTAAAACTCACAAAGGAATTAAGTATATTTTTCAAGGTATGTAATTTTTGCTGAAATTCCTCATTTATGGTAAGCCTTAATGAGAAGTTTAAAAAAAGGATTGAAAGAATTATCTGTAGTCTGTATTGTAGTAGTAAATGGGTGTTCTGCTGTGATAGATGTTCTACACATGCACTGTAAACACAGTCCCTATCCATATTTACTTACAAACTCAGAGTGAAGATAAGCAAATGGTGCACAAAAAATGTTATCAAAATCCCTGTTTTCTACAGCCACAGGATCAAGACTTTAAGTACTTGCTGTAAGCCGTGTGACAAACCGTTTTCAGGGCTGGAGCTAAACCCAGGCATCTGCAGAGCATTTCAAGTGTCTGAATGGAGGTGTTTAGTGGCATTTTAAATCCTGGAAAATATCTAAGACATAAAGACAGGGCTGACAAGTAATGCTCAGAACTTAAGGATAACTGCTTGTCTTCTGGAGCAGTAACGGAGCTTTAGTGGAATACTTGAACCCACCAGAAACACTAGTGGGAACTGAAGTTTACACAACTGAATTTAACTACTGCTGTCCTAGTCCAGGAGCAAACCAGTATCAGTGGATCACAAGCATTACATTAGGCAGCATTACTTTTTTTAAAACAAAGTAATGCCCTTGACATTTCTTGTAGGGGAGGCTACTTGTGGACAGGCTTTCTTTTCAGAGAATATTTTCACTTTTCACATGTAGTGCATTTCTGTATTAGGGTTAGGATTTTTTATGTAGGGTTGGATGGGATCATTTGAGTCACATAGTCAAACCTCCCTGTTCAAGGAGGATTTCCAAGAGCATGCTACTCAGGATTGTGTGCAGACAGCTTTTGAATATCTCCATAGAGGGAGACTGCAACCTCTTGGGCAGCCACCCTCACAATAAAGTTTTTCTTCCTATTAATGAACAACTTCCTATACATCAATTTCTGACTATTGCCTCTTGTCTTTTTGCTTGACACCACCAAGAGGAGTGACTCCATCCTCTTGACACCCTCCCTGAAGATCACTTAGAATCTCTAGCAGCTCCATGTTTGAGAAGTACCTTTATAGTCTAGTTCTTAAAATGCTTCAAGGAACTTGGCATTGGAGCTTTGAAAAATCCTAAAGGTAAAGAAAATAATGAGAAACCCCAAGTGCTGCAAATTGAAACCAAACTAAAATCAATTGCAGAATGATAATTGTGCTGTAAGTTCTATGCACCATATTTCAGTATGTCTGAAAATATCCCTAAGAAGTGAGTTTAGGATTTGTATGCTAAGATCTGCTACCTCTATATGAATCCTGTGATTCATACACAAAACTATGAAAACACAGTTTGGAATTTTGTTTTGAGAAAACACTCAACAGAAATTATAGGAATGAGGGATGAAAAGCTGTGCTGTTGTTGGGCCATCAACTTCCTCTTACAAGCAAGATAAACCTTGAGTTTGAAGAACAGACCCTCCATAATTTTGTTCTGTCTTATGTTTAAAAATCAGGGCAAATTAAAATGAGTTCCATTTATGAATTTCTTTTGGTCCTGAGTGATTTCTCTGAGGTCATAGAGTCACCAGTAAGTCACTCCAGGAGTGTGTACCTGCTCACTTGTTACAGCTGCGTTGTCTAGCTTGAGGCTGAGTGATTAAATCTGCCAAAATCCTTCTGGAATATTTGGTTGCGTAAAGTAGTAAAAAAAAATATGAAACAAACATTTCTAAATTTCACTTTTCAATGTCTAATGGTTTTGAGAACCTCCAAGAAAATGGCCAAAGCTCTGTCATTACCTTGCAAAGGAAATAGCGCTCTGTTTTCAGAGGCTCTGGGAGCAAGAAGGAATCACTGTAACTGTCTTGATTCTCTGGCTCTGAATATAATTGTAGGAGCTTTATTACTGAGTAAGTTTATTGATACTTCCCAGTTGAATGAGGATTTTCAGTATTGGGCCCTTACTTGTAAGTTCTTCCTTGTATTTACTACGATGTGCATTTACCAGTCAATGGGTGTAAGAGTCTTCTTTTTGGGTTATTTCAGTTTTGATAATTTACCTCCCTCTTTTTAAACAATCTTGTCTTTTAGTCTGATTTCTTTCATGGTCTCTCTGAATAGTGAGCCTCGACTGGTAACACTTTTTCTCTTGTCCCACATAGAAAAGACTGGAGAAAACCACTTCAGCCTGTTGCCTCCACATGATCTTCTGCTGCTAGGGCTGCACAGGAATGCAATGTAGTGAGCAGGGTGGAAATAAAAATGTTAAACAAAAATATTTTCATTTTGGAATTACTAATGGCTGGAGCAGGACAGGCTTTTTGTCCTATCACTGGACCCGTCAGGAGAGTCAGAACACGGGGAAGGCCCTGTGATGTCAGTGGATACAGCAAGAGCATTTACAGATCTGTTTACATGTGTGTAAGATCCCAGTTTCATGCATGGGGTGTTCTTCTGCTCTGTGTCTTCCTCTTATTGCTCTGGTGTTGAGTAACACTGTGGTGTTACATGAAATTCTTTCCTATTCCAGGACCTCCACGGGCTAATGTCAAAACAAACCACTGAGACTTGACTTTAAAAAAGTAATTTTATGAAGTCCACATAATCAGCAGGGCATTGCTTTCATGACACTTTCTGGAATAAGGCCCCAATCCTCCAACTGCTTACACAGATGCTTGATTTCACACACGAGTAGTCCCATTGAGATCAATAGGACTACAACATGTGCAGAAGTGTTTGCTGGACTGAGGTCTAAGTGAGAGATGAAGCTTTTCACCTAGCACAGACAGTTCAAACCAATGTTTATAGTTTCATTTGCCATAATCCTTTGAGAAACATTAAAACTAAATAGCTTTTAATATTATTTGGCAAGTATAGTCTTTTATAAAATTTGCTAGATGATGCTTGCTAGATTAAAGAGAAAAACATTAAGTAGATATTACAAGATGTACGCTCCATATCAGATACAGTTAATTTTAGAAAATTGCTTTGATTTGTGTGAGCAGTCAAAGAAGACCATTGGCTGTCAGGATATATTTCTGTGCATTTTCACAGAGAGGTTGCATCCAGTTGGACAAAAATTTTGCTTTGACTTTAACCAGTGAGATCTCCTGATATTTCCTCCTTGCTTATTTATTTCAGATTTCTATTCTGTTAATGGCTTTGGAAAGCTTGATGATAATTCTAAATATAAATAAATTGCATGTATACAAATATCACAACAAAGAAAAATCATTCTTTGAATGGATTTTTGCATTTTCTACATGGCAAGGAGATATCATCAATTATTATTACAGAAACAGAAGCACTTCAAAGCAAGTAAGCAGTTATTGACATGGATTTATTTCATATAGATATAAAGACCATAGTAACTGGCTTTCATTTTCTACGTAATAATAAACCAAAACATCCTTATCTCCTCCTAAGACAACAGGCATGAATGTAATCTGAAACATATTTGTATTTTTGATTCTACTATCTGTCCATAAATAATCTGAAAGCATACTTTAACTAGTAAAGCAAATCCATTAGTCTTATCAAGAAATAGTGGAACATATGAGCAGTATTTATAAATAATGTCTTTCTGAAATGATGACTATGCAATTGAAGAGGGAACCTGCCCAAGCATTTCCACTTATAGCAGAATGAGGTTGATGACGTGTGTACTACTATTGTTGTATACTAGTTTTACGTGTATGGTTGATTATTACAGATTCAATAATACTTATTAGGCACCAAAAATGGTTTTATCAGAATGTGATGAATAGTCTTTTCTTTTTTCTGGCTATTTAATCTGTTCACTGTATAGGTAACCTAAAAGATAGCATGTAATTTGCAAAATACTTCAATGTTTAAGATGTGGTCTTTGCAAAGGATGTGATTATATAATATTATTATTGTCATAAATCAACATCAGATTTCTTTTTAGTTAAACTGTATTTGGAGAGTTTTCCATGCCTTTTAGCTTGTTTCTGAGTTCCATTATATTTCATTTTTCTTTTATACAGTGAGACTAAACAGTTCTTAGAAAGTTTGCTGAAAACCCTTACTTGGTCATCAAGTTAGTGAAAGAAATGAGAAAGAAGTGATGGTTGCATGCATGATAGTTTCTACTCAATCTTCTCATTCAGTGTGTAACAAGGAGAGTACACATATTTAGAAGGGCTCTCCTGTCCTAAAGCAGATGCCCAGCTCCTAATATTAAGACATTTAAAATTGAAAAGTGTTCATTCTTTGAACACTTGTTCTATCAATATGAACCCAGCTGTATTTTCATTTTCAGCCTAAACTATGCTCCTTAAGTGCAATATTTTCAGCAAATTCTGTTACTAATCCTCTATCTTTCAGTTCATACAACATCTTCTGAAGGTTTCCAACTTTGTAGATAATGAGGTCCTTTGGCAGTGTGCTGATTTCAAAGCCAGCCAGGCACCAGTACACTACACAAAATCCAACCTAAATGAGTGAGTTATCAAGTCATGCATACAATGCAGTTTGCTTTCAGTTTGACATTTCTAGAAGCTCTAACAAATAAATAATGTATACATATCATAATAAGCTCCAGAGTTCATCAGCATTTTGCATAACAATCACTGCTTTAGGCAAGCCAAATCACTGAATTTTACTGTTCAGCAATCTGAGTCTCAGGGTTTTTCAGGAACAAAGAGGAAGGCCAATATAGCAGATATTCTGGTCTCCTGGAAGTCTGTTTTAGACCATCCAGCCAAGATGAAGAGGCAGGTGAAATATTCTATAAGGAGCTGGGAGAAGTCTCATGATTGTCATCCCTTGTTCCCGTGGGAGACTTCAGTTTAGCCAAGTTTGCTGGAGATGGGAGGCTGCAGAGGGTACAAAAATCCAGGATGACTGTGGATGTGTGGGGAAGATAACTTCCTGACACAGATGGTAAGGAAGTCAGCTGTGGAATGTGCCATGCTAGACCTGTTGTTTGTGAACAGAGCAGGACTTGTGGGTTATGTGGTGGTCAGAGGCTGTCACGAGCAATGATCACAAAATGATTGAGTTTTAATCTCAGAGATGTAATGAGGAAGATCAGCAGGACTGTTGTCTTGGACATCCAGAGGGCAGACTTTGACCTGCTTAGGGGACTGGCTGGCAGAGTGCCTTGGGAGGCAGTCTTGAATGGCAAGGAGTCCAGGAACACTGGATGTGCCTCAGGAAGGAAATCTTAAAGGAACAGGAGCTGGCTGCCCACATATGCCAAAAGATGAAGGGGTGGGGAAGAAGATTAGCCTGGTCAAACAGAGAACTTTTGCTGGAAGCTGGGGGAAAAAAGAGAGCTTTGTGACCTTTAGAAAAAAGGGGCAGGCAATTCCAGAGTACTACAAGGATGTCATGAGGTTATGCAGGGAGAAAACTAGAACGGTCAAAGCCCAAGTAGAATTTATCTGCTGTAAAAGAGAATAAAAAGGGTTTCTATAAATCGTGTAGCAACTTAAGGAGGGCCAAGTAGAATCCCTTTGGTGTACATGTCAGGAAACAACGACAAGAGATGAGGAAAAGACTGAGGAGCTTAATGTCCTCTTGCCCCAGTCTTAAATAGTAGGACCAGTTCTTCTCAGAATAACCAGTCCTCTGAGCTAAGACAGATGTGGGAAGCAGAATGAAGCTGATTATAACCTCTCTGTAATGAAGAGAGAGACCTGCCACTCCATTTGGACTTACGCAAGTCTCTGGGGTCAGATGGGATTGACACAAGTCTTGAGGAGCTGAGGGAAGAGCTCACTAAGCTATTTTCACTCATTTGTAAGTGGCCATGGCTCATCAGGGAGGTCCCAGTGGACCAGAGGTCAGCAGGTATAGAGCCCAGCTACAAGAGGGGCAGGAAGAAAGATGCAGGCATCAACAGGCCTGTAAGTGTGGTCTTGGTGCCAGAGGAGGTCATGGAGCAAATAATCTTAAATGCCATCATGCAGACAACCAGCATTGGGCACAGCCTGCAAGGGTTAATGAAAGGCAGGTCCTGCATGACCAACTTGGTCTTCTGTGAAAATAAGACATACTTCATGGATGAGGAAAGGCTGTGTATATTGTCTACCAGTGAAGCCGTTGACACCATTTCCCACAGAATTCTGCTAGAAAAACTGGATGCTGATGGCTTGTACTCTTCAAGTGAAAAACTGGACCTGACCAGAGAACAGACATGAGTGGTGCTAAATCCAGCTCGTGGCCAGTCACAAGTACTGTTTCCCAGGGCTCAGTGCTGGGAACAGCCCTGTTCAATATCTGTATCTGTGATCTGGATGTGAGGATCAAGTGCATGCTTTGTCCGTTTGCAGGTGACACTAATTTACATAAGAGTGTTCATCTGCTGGAGGGATAGGCTCTGCAGAGGGATCTGGACAGGCTGGATTGACAGGGTAAGGCCAAGTCTGTGAGGTCAAACAAGGGCAAGTACCAGGTTCTGCACTTTGGTCACAACAGCCTGACGTGATGGTACGGGGTGGGGGCAGAGAGGCTAGAGAGATGTCTTGGTGGGAAAGGACCAGAGGTGCTGGTTGACAGCAGCTGAACATGAGCCAGCTGTGCCCAGGTGGCCAAGAAGGCCAAGGGCATCCTGGCCTGTGTCATCCATAGTGTGGCCAGCAGGACCGGGGCAGTGACCATAACATTTGCTTGGCACTGGTGAGGGCACACAAATCCTGTGTTCAGTACTGGGCCCCTCACAACAAGAAAGACATTGAGGGGCTGGAGCAAACCCAGAGAAGGGCAGCAGAGGTGGGGAAGGATCTGGAGCAAAAGCCCTGGGAGGTTGGGGGAGCTGGGGCTGCTTAGCCTAGAGAAAAGGACACTGAGGGGGGACATTGCTCTCTACAATTGCCTGATAAGAGGTTGTAGCCAGGTAGAGATTGGCCCCTTCTCCCAGGTAACAAGTTAACAGGATGAGAGGAAGTGGCCTCAGGTTCTGCCAGATGAGATTCAGATGAGCTATTGTGAAAAAGAAAATTCACAAGAGGGCTGTTAAGCACTGGAACAGAGTGACCATTTAAGTGGTGGAGTCTTTGTCCATTTGGAAGTGGACAAAAAAAACCAGTGTGGATGTGGCATTTGAAGATATGCTTTAATGGTTAACATGGTGGTAGTGCTGGTTTGGCCAGATGTGATGATCTTTGAGGTCTTTTCCAACCTTAATGGTTTTATGGCTCTATGGCCAGCCATTCAGTTCAACTCCATTACTTTTTAGGTATGTCTGCATTGAACACAGGTACTGGACAGAGGTACCCAAACTGGTTTATTCTGGCTCACTTAAGTACTGCAGACGTGTAAGCCTTCTCAGCTGGACAAATTACTGATTTTAGCACCTCTATAAACAGAACTATACTGTTTTCAGTGGCCAAGATGACTCACTGAAAATTAGTTAGAAATCAGCATCATTCCGAAAAGGGTAGTTTACTCAAGGTGCAAATTGTTCACCAGAGCTATCTTTTATACTTCCCCTAAGCTGGAGAGCTACAACTACTCAATGGAAAAAGAAACAGAAGGAAAGTACCAGAGTAATAAGAAAAGTATGCATATCTGAAATGGCTGCCCTTTTGTAACACGAAAACATATACACTAGCTGCTTATATATGAACAATATAATCATGCTTTCATCTTGTCATACAAGCTAGTTTAGGCTTACAACAGCACACTCGAGTATATAATCAAAAACCCAGAGCTTTTCAGTATTTCTTTCTGACTCCTACTGGTTTAAAGTTATTCCTTCAGATATATTTTAATGTATCAATAATTATTCCCACTTAGATTTCTCATAATATTTTTTTTTTGTCATTCAAGCTTGAAGTTTAGATGTTTCTGCTATAGCTATCACTCTACCTGTATGCATCCTAGATAGCCATGTTGAGCAGCTATGTGAACAGCAGTATTTCCATCCTGGTCAACTTCATCCAGTGAAATCCCTTGCTCTTGCATAAACTGAAGAAGCCACAGAAGGATTTTCTCCTAAAGGAAAAAAAATATCACAAAAGATAAAAAATAATGAGAAACTAAATATACTAGAGGAATATTGGTGCTGTCATCTATTACTAATACTATCCAGTAATTCCTTAGTTTCAGCCCCTCTTAGCTTTGTAGGCTTAGAGCATCATGGGACTCTGGTTTGTCTTTTTGATGGTTTTGGGTTTCTTTTTCCCCCCTAAGGAAACAAGTTGAAATATTTCATTTCATAAAAAGACATAATAGGAAAAATACAAGTATTGTAACACATTCTGAGAAATTGTACATAAAGACTGTGGGATCCTCTGTTCTAGTGATGAAACCTGAGGGAGAATAACCCATATATTAACCTGAAAATCAGGTTGTGAAATTTGGACAGACTTCAGAAGCCTCTCTGGAAAATTAAAACACGATTATGCTCAGATCATAGAGCTGAGCAGATTAGATTCTTCAAATCTATAATCATTCCCCATCTCTGTGTGGTTGTGCTAAAGAAGAAGCAACACAACTAAAACCAGAAAATAAAGCTACCCTAAGAACT
>JANRMJ010000079.1:49364136-49375350 GCA_025584955.1 Alethe diademata
TGAGGAACAGCTGAGGGAGCTGGGGCTGTTTAGTCTGGAGAAAAAGAGGATTGGGGGAACCTTATTGCTCTGTACAGCTGCCTGAAAGGGGGTTCTAGGAGTGTGCAAGTTGGTGTCTTCTCGCAAGTAACAAGCAACAGGAAAAGAGTAAACAGCCTCAAATTGTGCCAGGGGAGGTTTAGCTTGGATATTAGGGAGAAGTTCTTCACCGAGAAGGTTGTCAAGCCCTGGAACAGGCTGTTCAGGGAAATGGTTGAGTCACCATCCCTGGAGGTATTCAAAAGAAGTGTAGATCTGGCATTTAGGGACTTCAACCCTGCTTGGCTTGGCAGCACTGGTTAAGGGTTGGATTCAATGATCTAAAAGTATTTTGCAACCTAAACAATTCTATGATTCTATAATTGCACACCTTAATAGCCAGGTTTATAACCATTAACATTTTTGGCATTGTTTTAAACTTCTGTTTAGGACAGACACTTTCAGAAGATGTTGTAGTGTTTTTACGTCAAAAGCAGGATCTCACAATAATGAGATTTGCCTAATGTAGAGCTTATTGAGTTCTGATGTCCAAGTTAGCAAAGAAGAAACTTGCAGTGTAATTGTGGCTAGTAGGTTCCTACACTGATACAGGAAGAATATAACTTGTATGGATGCTACCTTACCTAACACATCTGGTTACAACTTTTTCACTGCATTACCAGTAGTTTCAGGTACCTCTTTGCTATCTTCCCATTGAAGCTAAGAGTAAAACTTCTTTAGAGAGGAGAAGACATAACAAGTGATTTGAAAATTCTGTTATTTTATGCATGTTATACCAATAAGAATAGCAGTGAACAGCAAACTGCAGGAGTCTCTATAGTGGTAAGCATTAATTATTGTATATTTTGTGGCATTTTTTTCACATCTCTTTTGATGTCTTGCAACATAAAACAAATATTCTAATAGCTAGTTTTACAATATGAATGTCTGTGCAAAGAAAAATTGTATTTTCAGGATCACTTGATTCCCTGACTTCCTGAAATGAAAATAAGCAACCAAATAATTATCCGTTAATACCTTTCTGATCTGACTAAATGTAAAAATAAAATGCAGGAAGAATTTCTAAAGACAAAATCCTTTAGCAGACCATGGAAAGAGAACAAGAGGAGTCAACAGATAGGGAGGAAAGAACTTCAACAAACAATTTTGGTCTTGCTTTCGCATGTGAAATTGTTTTTAATTTCTTCATAACTTGGCTTTTTCTGCAGCTGTGCTGTTATATATGAACTTCTTTAATCTAAAATTATGTGGCATCTATAGCAGAAACTGGAGGAACTGTTTTTAGCATTGGAATGAATTTGCCCCATTGATCCAAGTGAGCAATAATTACTATGTCAGTGCTGAATTAATCGAAGGTTCTCAGAAGTCTCTTTAGCACTCCACCTTGTCTCTTAATACTGCTTAAATCTTAGATGGTACATGTTTATATTGCTTCTGTTATTTATGTTAGTTATGGCTGTTCAGAGATTTTAGAGCATCACTTATATGAGATGCAGTGTGCTTTAGAAGTTATATTATTACCGCCGTTGTGCATTGCTCTTATCATTGTCATTAAAGTAACAGTATCTATGTCCTCCAAATAATTATCCTCAACCAATCCAGCAAGTGATTCATCAGTCCTTCATATTTAATTTATGTTTGCATGCCATTCGAAGAGGAATCTGACCTCTATTTTTGTCTTGATTATTTAATAAAGCGGTGCTTGGAAGGAAGGGAATAGACTATGCAAAAGAGAGAAAACTTGTATTCTGATGAATGTGCTTTGAACTTACTTTCTTGGAAAATGAATCAGTTTCAGTTTTATTCTGCAATCAAAGGATGAAGTTCATAGAGGAGAAGTATGCATCACATTCTGAGCCTCTTGATTTGCAACATACCAGTAAAATATCTGTAAATAGTCAAGAACCTATTAAGAAGTTAATTAACTATAAGGTAACCGCTAAGACGGACTATAATGTATGTCAAATGAGGTGAGTGCAGACCTCTTTTATCAATTCCAGTCTCTTCCACAAATCTGGTTAATTCCATTACAAAACAAACAAAAAAACACAACAAAAACTAACCCTTAAAAATCAGCAAGACCAACCGTTATCAAGGTCCAGTAAGAAGCTTAGGTAACACTTCCAATTGCAATCAAAGTAGAAAAATGAAATAAATGATTGTGTTTCCACCACTTATATCAGTGACTGACGTGAGATACAGAAAAAAAATGCAGAGTCTGAAGGGACTTGGAGAAATGGTATTCTCTTTTGCCATGAGGCTATTGCAATGTGTTAAAAATTATGCCAGTGTAGATAGATGTAATGATCAAGTGAGGTAGTGAAAGCCTTCCAGTAACATTAGTTTATCACAGTTTTCTGAAGAATTTTCTGTAATAGATACTGTTTGAGGATATATGCATGTGTTACAGAGATGTGAATAAATATATGTATCTCCATAATTTATTGTAGTGCCTGTGTTCACAGCTTGTGCTACAGGCTTGCTTTTTCTCTGTTATGACAGGTTATGGTTTGCTGCTTCATGAGGGTTTCTTCAGGCAGTTATATCTTCACTGGTTTCCTGATTTATATAACTGTAAAATGAATAAGAAGTCCTGCATGATGGTGACATGAAAAATAATAACCATGTCTGAGTTTTGGGGTTTTTTTTCCAGATTTTAACCTGTATTATGTAATTTGACAAATAGATTCAACACAGAATTGTTATTTACCTTCTAAGCCTAGGGCTTCTACTTCCTTACAGATGGATTTACAGTCCTGTAAGAACAGGGCTAAGAATGCTGTTGGATAGATTATGACTATGCAGCAATGTCAGTAATGCCCTCCTAGGAAAGGGGGGCACAGTGTCACTTGACGCATCAGTACTTGCGACAATAAAGTATCTGAAAACACTTAGTCTTACAGCACAGTCCTTCCAATTCCAGACCAAGGCTCAGGAAAGATCCAGTCCTACATTGTCATGACAGATTTTTATTTTTCATATCAGTTAATGACTGCAAAGTTCCGGGTAGGGCCCTGTGTGCCAGGATTTGGGTGTCACTACTGATTATGGCAGACCTCTTTGTCTTTCCTGTTTCATATAATCTGGGGATTAGGAAGAGATGAGCTCTTTATTTATGGGAATTGTTTTTGCCTCATGTTAAGTCATGTATTGTTATGTGAATAAGCAGTATGGAAATGGATATAATAAACGCGGCTGAGAATGTTTGCATAGATATTGCCAAAAAGGTTTTAGCCAAGTACTGTTGGTCATTAATTTTTCCTTCTCTTCCTTTTTACAGGCTAATGTTCTGTAGAATTTTTCTGATTTCTTCACAGATTTTTATAGTTTAACACATTTTGCTCATCTATTCAACATGCATTAAGATATTTGCATAAGAATAGGTCCTTGCTGATAATAGGCATGTTACCATTTATAAAAAATAAACTTAATTCCTGGGATTGGAATATTTGTTTACTTCTGAGGACTCCTGATTTCTGTGACTTTATTCCACTCAGTGCATATTGGGGTAGCATCTTGTTTATCCAGCACAGGAGTATTTGGCCAGGTTCCACCTGGTCCTTGTCACAGACACTCAGGGAAAAAGGATAAGGATCACCATAGACACTTGATTTCTATGTCTCTCCTGCTCTTGCAATGGAAATATTCCTCCTGACTACTCACAGTCCCTCTTGGCCAAAAGCAAAAGCAAAAGCAAGGCTGAATTTGAGACTCTCCTTTGGCGAAGGGAAAAACTAGATTTTGATTCCTGTCTATATTTTTCTGCGAATTGAATCCTCTTCTAAAAATCATAAGTGTTGAATGCAGTCACATAATTTCTGAGATTATTCTCTTGATATTGAAAAGGACATTCAAGATTATTAATCTGTATATATTAGAAATGTTCAAATCAATGTAATAAATGTTCTTCCTCTTTCGTTAGCAGAATTAATACTTTCAAGAAGACATCAATTTAGGCTCATACAATTTCAAAAGGTATAAAATTTTTAGGGTACAGATATTAAAGCAAATGGTATTAATTGAGTGGAAAAAGGCATGAAAATAGATTTACTTCGGATAGGCACCTAATTGTTCAGATGCATTTGAGAAGTTTGCCAAAGTAATTGCGTAACAAGTAAGTCTTGTGAGATCACATGCTTTTACTAGGATTAAACCTACCTAGATAACATTTTTTTAAGCAGTCAGGAGGGCAGGTATGCATGATATATTTATCTTTTTATTTCAGAGCCTCCAGAGCAGCTCTATTATGGACTTCAGAGAGAGCACCCACTTCTGAATAGAAACATAATACTGTCTTTTTAAAAATCACCGTAACTGGCTCTCATGTCCTTAGCAGGGATGTCATGTTTAGGAAAACAATTATTCCCTCCAGACTGGTTTCTCATTTTGTACTTCAAAAAAATTACATATCTCAAGGGAGCTCCTAAAGGCATCATCAACTCAATTTTTCCCTCTAGTCTCATTTGTTTTGATATTATGAATCCTACAACTCCCTAACATATCATGTGAGGTTGCTGAAGTATATACTCTTGCTGTAACTGAGATGTGAAAGAAGGGATTCTTATTTAGAGATTACTACTGCCCCTTGCTCAGATGTCCCAGCCATTTTATTGCACACTTTACATCCAGATTTTCTTGTTTATCTGGCAGTTCATTATTTAAGGCCAGCTTGTCAAAATAGGTTAAATATTCTTTGGGAAACATGGTCACATCTTTGAGACACCACAAATATTTTTAATATGAAAAGATTGGCTTGATAAGAGAAACATGATAAACTTGCATCCCCTAAAATACTTCTCTGCTTTTTCATGTGTATTTCTAAGAGTATCAGTGCACAGATGACAAACTTCATGGCAATAAAGTCCTGGAGAAGCCGACACCAGCAAAGCAGTGAACATGATTGCTGATGATTTGTTCTAACTACCTGACCTTGTGATATCTCCCCCAGATATACGACCAAGATGGGACACTGCAGCACTTTATCGATGGTGGAGAGCCCAGTAAGTCAAGCTGGATGAGGTACATCCGCTGTGCCAGGCACTGTGGGGAGCAGAACCTGACGGTGGTTCAGTACAGGTAAACTCATCTTTGCTTCACCCAACGACACAAAATGAGAATGTTCTATCAGCCTGTAGCCCTCAGGAGCACTGCTGCCTTTGGTTGCACAAGCAGTATCAGGGCTTTGGAGGATGTGCTGTCACGGGGCAGCGCTCGCGCGGTGACGCTCCGGGGAGCGAGGCCAGCCCAGGGCCACTTGTGCGACCACCCCGCCACACAGAGCTCTCTGCACGCCTTCAAACACTCTCAGCAGAGGCAAGCCAACACAAGCAGTTCTCCACCCTTAATGAGAGTGGCAGGGGAGGGGGAGAAGTGGCACCCAGAGGCATCCTGAGGGTCAGTCACGAGGCATGTATACATCTCGGGCTTTTCTGTGAGTGCACCTGCTAGCCCAGATTGCTAGAGTTTGCACCTCTCGTGTTGCTGGCTAGACAAAGCCAAAATGTGATGACAAACATAAAGAAACTATGCATTTTACTTTGTACTTGCAAATAGATCCAGAAAACCTAGACAACACATTACATAAATACATGATCTCAGCTGTAAACAAACCTTTTGCCTTAGAATCAGAAGCGGTTGCTTGGCCTTATTAAATGTGGTAGGAAGCACATCAAAGAATGCCCCAGGCTTGCCAGTTGTAGAGAGCAACGATTTTTGCTAGTTGCTTTAGAGAGCAGTTTCTTTTATTTAGGAAAAAAAAATCTTAAGCTTATTTAAACTACCTTTAAAATTAAAAATAAAACATACAAAAGCAAGNNNNAATGAAATATATAAAATTTGATTAACCCATAGGGATCCAATTTAACAATTGTAAAATTGTTCAATTGCATTTTCAACTTTTTTTATTCTCTGGCCAGTTGACTAAATAATGTTGCAGTTAAAAAAATAACAGTCCTATTTATACATTACAAATCTTTTATTATATACTTAAATATCTGCTATCTATAGTTAAAATACCATAGGATTTTAAATAAACACACTGGATAATGAATAAAGATTGTTGTGATGAAAGAGTATTTTTGTAGGTATCTTGTGGACTATTTCTCTATGTGGTGATGTGTACGTGCACGAATATGTATAAAAAAAAGAAAAAAAATATGCGTATATATATATAGATGACAAAACTAAATGAAAAGTGAACATGAGAAAGTCATTACACATCTGTCAATATTAAGTGGATTTTACAACTCTCCTTTCATGATGGAGTTTTTACTTAGAGTTCCCTCTGTTGATCTGTTTTTGATTACTTCAGATCTTTATAAAATGAACTACAAAAACACAATTTAAAAAACTGGCATCCATCACCAGTGACTGCATCCAAGTGTAAGAAAATAGAAAAGTTGGACACTGAAAAACCAGCCTAATTTTTATTGTACATGGACGTCCTCCTCACAGAAAGTCAGCTGGTTTAAATTCATTCTGTTATGATTTGTAATATCTAAATGGAATTTTCTTCAAAGTGCTCTTGATTGATTGACCCTTAGCTGAACGTTTTGTTTTTATTTTGAGGCTGACAATAATGTTTGTTGGCATGTGTTCTGCTTCAACTGCGTTGGGACGCCATGAAGCTATCTTTATGAGTCATCCAACCACAATACTAAATACATGTCAGCAAAGGAAATATTATCCGAAAAGGGAAAAATCCCTTTGATGTACTTCAGCATGCAGAGATTTCTGCGAGTTTTGGAAGCTCTGCACACTTGTAAGGGACGGTGTACACTTACACATTTTTTTGCCTGCCTACTCCAAGCCCCACAGACCACCCATTGCTCAAAAACAGTTCTGCTCTTTCAGCGGCAAAGTGTGTCATTTGGTTTTAGCACATTCATTTGCCGGGCTGCTGTGTTTATGTTAAGGGAAGCCAAACTGAGAGATGAAATGTTACAAGGGTGAAGTACAAAGTAGACTCAATTTTTCTCAAGTTAAGAGATGCCGGTAATTTATAGCGTGGCTCCAATTTTCATTTTTATGTAGCGGTGGAAAGAATTAACTAAGTGAAAAGCTCTGGGAAGACAGAGAGAGAAGAAGAGGAGGAGAAGGAGGAGGAGGGAAGATGAAGGGGAGACACAAAGGGGAGAGTTTTTGTCAGATATTCATAGAAGGCTAAGAAAACCGTTCTGCTTAGCTAGCAGTGCCCTCCTGAGACAGGGTGGCAGTAAGCGAGGAAAATAACAAGATAAATGAAATTTTTGCAGCTGCTAGTAAAATATTGAGAATCTGCACTTTTTTATTGATCTTTATGATCCTGTTGCCAAGAGCCACTTTGCGGTGACAAAATATGTTGACAAGTGCATATCTCACTGCCATGAAAAATGTGGTAGAAGATTCTCCTTATGTCTGCAGTGTTATACAAGGAACAAATTGCATTGCTACAGCCAATTCTTTATAGAAAGTCTAAATTTAAGGCCTACCAACCCTAAACACTTTTATCTTGAACTTCAGAATAATGTTTGTAGCCATTCTTCACTCAGAAAACTGGTTGAGGCCTAACTTCTCTTTCTTTTTATTTTCCTTTTTTTTTTTTTTTTTTTTTTTTTTTTGTATATAGATGTTTTTCTGCCTTACATAAGCTGTCATAAAAAATGGTCATTTCTTGGTACTTTGACTGTATCACTTTGGTATGTAATCCTTCAGCAAGAGTGGACTGTTCTTCTTGTATATATTGAATTTCTATCCATCTCACAGGAGTATGTTTTACTGTTCCATGTGAAGCGTAAGGGAAAAGAGCCACTGCAAACTGATAACATTTGCCTTTTATCTTGTGCCTGATTCTAATCTTCTACAGTTTTTGCTGCCATGTAAATGTCTTAACTGCAGAAGTATCACTCTGAAGCTATTTACATCAGTGCAAGGTCAGGATAAGGCTCTTGGTTTTATGCTAAAGACATTAGGATTTTTCCCTTTGCCTACCCTCAATTCCCACTTCAGTTGGTCTAGAAATACCCAGTCTTCTCTCACAGGAATAATGAGATATCACACCTATGGTAACACTGATTTATACGTACTAAATCATTGGCACTGGTCTCATGTTCTGTACACAGGAAGACTTTAGTGCTGCATGATCTAATTAACCCAAATTTTTTATTTCCCCTAAGTCAAAGTCTGTTTTTCTCAACAACCAAGATCTGTCTTTTGACGGGATATTAGTGCCATGAAAGGTCACTTCACACTACTTCAAAGGTCTTGCTAAAAGAACTTATTCAAGTAAAAGAGTTGTTGTCTGTTTACCCTAAAATATGTTAACTTCAGCTTAGATGGCAGATACAATGCTGTTTAAATGGCTGTACTTGTTGATCTGTGTACACCTCACAGATGATTACACTGTGCTAGCAAAATATGCCATTCTAAAATCCTCCAGAAACAGACACTACAAGAAAATACCTGTATTTTTATAGTATCTTGGTCCTTCTAAAACCTTAGCTTTTAATATATGCTGGATACAACTTGTCCATAATGTTGTTAGCCTGTGCTACAGGAGCAAAGTCCTTCTCAACAGATTTGGTTTTATAACAATCAGTAAGTTGTTCATTTAGGTATCTGCAGAAATGCTTCCAAAACAATGAATTTCTCCTGTGATATCATGTACTATAAGATGACAATGCTCTATTCCTAAATCATGCAATGTTTTCTTTTTTCTTGATTAGGTCAAACATATTCTACCGGGCTTGTATAGATATCCCCAGGGGCACTGAACTGTTAGTGTGGTACAATGACAGCTACACATCTTTCTTTGGAATCCCTCTCCAGTGCATTGCACAAGATGAAAATTGTAAGTTCTTCCTTGGATTTCTACCTGTGTAAGCCATAATTCCTTTTCCATGCCTAATCAGATATATCATAGAGTATTTTTAGCAGGGTCTCTGTCCCTGGAACTTCAACATCAGTCTGGATGAAGCCTTGAGCAACCTGCTCTGGTGGTGTCCCTGCCCATGGCGGGGGAGCTGGATCTAGGTGTTTTTTAAGGCCCCTTCTAATTAAAACCATAAGTGATTAATTAATCTATTGCAAACAAGTTTGTTTGGTTCTCCTCATTGTTACCAGGTCTATCACAAAACACTGTCTTGCCAAAACATTAATGCATGCAAGCCCACAGGGCCTCTGTTTGTGATTCCTTTTTCTATTACCTCTGAGTATGTTGAGAAAAGCTTTGGCTGGCTGATTTAAGAGGTTAGATCCTACTTTAAAAAATACCAACTGAGTGCAAGTACCTGGAGATGACAATAAATCTCTATTTCATCCTGATCATCCCCATTTTCATCCATTCTTTTACCTGTCCTCAACATTTTATTTCTAGTTTGCTAGGGATCCCCACAAAACTAAGCATGCATGGTTACTTATAACACAGGCAAAATCTAGTGCTGGATACCTTTGTCTGTAATAGAAATGGGTGATCCAGGCATATCTTTCCATTTTACTGCTTGTGCGTGAGAATTGTTCGAGCTTGTATCCATTTTGGTGATTATATGTATTTATGACGCGGAAGAAAACAGTAATGGACCCCTTGACTTTGGTCTGAAGTAACCCTGTGACTGCCCACACTTTGCAAATTATTTAAACTGGATACTCAAACAAGATGAACTGCTAGGAGGGACTAGTTAGTCTTGTAGCAACTTCACTACTGAATCGTGCGGCAAATAAACAGCAAGATAGCAGGGATTAAACTGTCGAAAATAAATGTCCTTTCCATCTTGAGTTTTAAAGTCTGTTTGCCTTGAGAAAATTTTAAAAGAAATTTAGTTATTGGCAGAAATATTTGCTGATGAAAGGTATGCTCTGCAGTGTACAGTACAGAAATATTATTCCCTTCTTTCAGATACCAAAGACTACAAAAATTTCATTTGAAAAGAAAAGCATTATGGGTAAAATCTGTAAATATTGTCTCTTGCTATTCTGTGAGACAAACCAGAGCTTCATCCACAGAATACTGACATGAGTAGATGAAATTAATCTCTGACCATGGAGCCAGTTGCAAAATGGCATAGGACTTAAGTCCCACTTTAACTCCCAGAATGTACCTTCTGCTTATCTTCTGCACAGGGGTGTTTTCAGCAGCCTAAGTTCTGCCTGTATTCCTTAGGTCTTCAGTAGCCTGATTTCATTGCTTCTGTGGACTCTTATGAGTGCAATTTAAAGAAAAGAAAGGAAAAAAGTGATCTCCTTCTGACTATATTGAGGCAAAATGATACTATACAAATTGCTCCTGGTACTGAAGAGACAAAGAAAACGCATTCTGCATCTGGAAACTTGTGTTAGACAGCTCCATGGATGTATCTCTACTTAGAAATTAGGTTCTCAGATACTACTAAAAATTATAGATTAGGAAAGACCTCAACTGACATAAATTAACTATCTTGTAATAATATAATATTGGAATAGTTAAGATTGGTCATAGATACTAGAATATAGCTCTAAATCAACTGGCAGGATTTAAAATATTACCAAATATTAATTTGTAGTTGTTCTGGTTTTTTATTGTTTGTTTGCTTTTGTCTGTCTGTTTGTTTGTTTGGGGTTTTTTTTGGTATATTACATAATGTTGCCTGATTTCAGTTTACAACTGAAATTTCTCATGTTTGCTCTTAGAAATCTATAATCATGGCTTACCAAAACAGAGTTGTAGTTTCTAATAATCAGTTTAATATGTGCTATGTACCTATTGGTAGATATAAACAATTTGTAACTAAATTGATATAGACTTATATGTGTATAGACTTATATGTATATAACATATTTAATTAAAAATTTCCATTAAAAGATAGAAAATAGGCTCATGAGCCTAAGAGTGCCAAAATTAGTAAACATTAGAAGTTATTTGGTTCAGGTGGCCTAAATTATGTTTATTTTTACATTGTGGTGCAAACTTTTGTCAGCTGACTCTGTTTTTCCACAGGACCCTTACCTCATTCATTGTATGATCTACATGGTTCTCAAGGTGTGAGGCAGCTGTTCAATTTCTTCTACTTGCTTGACCTCCTGCCTTTCTTATCACAAAACATTCAAATTCAGCACTAAATCACTTCTTTGTGAAAAGCATATTGCATTTGTTGCTGAAATATCTGAGTGCCTCGTAAGCCAGCGTTAATTGTTGATCACATGGCTGAAAACAATGTTCATGGG
>JANRMJ010000079.1:49377511-49395280 GCA_025584955.1 Alethe diademata
AAAAGGCTGCCTGTGTTTTGTCTCTTCTTCAGCTGTGAAGATTCGAGCAGAACAGTTGAATCCCTGGAAGATTGTTCTAAAAGCAGCATTTAATTGTGAATTACAGTTTACAAAACGCTACTAAAAAATAGCAAAGAATGAGTCTGTGTGTATGTCTATGTTCTCCTTGCATACTTTTTGTACTATCTACATGTACACATATGCTTGTGTGATTCTATGGATATGGAGAGAATAAGCCCATTTTTCCAAAAGAAATGTCAAGCATATAAGAGGCTAATTAGGTTCCAAGCTAATATTCATAAAAATTAAATAATTGATAATGTTGTGAATGCAAACAACCCCTTTCAATGCTTTTCTGGGTTTTATGCTTGTCTCAGCAAGAAAAAGCCTTGCTAAGGAAGCTGTAGGACAAAATTGGTAGTTTAATAGAATATTGGTCCTGAAAGGTCCCCTCTTCTACATATCACAGACTTTTGTGTTTACATCATTGAAGCATCCTAGGCATACTGTAAAGCATAAAATGGTACATCTATCTGGAAGAGTCTAGATACTGGAAAAGGCATGTTGTGATGCCCTCTATATACTTTTTCGGTGATTCATCCAGTCAGGTGTGACAACTAGATTTCATCCTTTACTTGAACCTGTGTCTTCTTTTATGAAGAAGCAAGTTGCAGATAATAGTTAGTGCAAGGAGAGTCTCTCTTAATGGCACTATTCTTCACTCTAAGTGACAGCTAAATATTCATTTTTTTAGAGAAAGAAAATGAGGAAAAGTCTGTCTTACCATTATATCTTTCATCTTGGAAGTGAGAGATTAATTTTTAAAAATTAATTTTATTTCTTTTTATTTATTCCCTCCTAAGCAGCTTGTGCTAAATATTGACTGAAACACAGACCGGATTTCTGCTCTTCACTCTTAAAAGTGAACATTGTCATTAGTAGGGTGCTGATTCATGGTGTCTTACCTCTCAGTCCCTCCTGTGCCTACCCAGCCTAAGGCTTCCTCAGGAAAGTCTGGAGCATTGTCAGCTCAGAATACCCCAGGGCAGAGTAGGAAATTATCTTGCTATGATTAAGGTCATTGCAATTCATTCTATGTTTGAAATTACCATAAATAACAGGTACTGCCCTAGGATCTGGTTTCTCATATCTCTGCTTAGAAACCATTTAAGTTTGAGCTTACATCACAGGAAACTTACTGTGTTTTAGCAGGTACCACTTATTTAGTGATGCAGTGTCTAGAAAAAGTGGCCTTTGGTTTCTTAAACGTATTACATTTTTCTAGATGAAAAATTTTTACAGAGTTGTACAAAATTCCCAGGAGACATGAAATCAAGGTACAATTTGTGAAAGAATACCTGCTCACCAGTCCAAAGTACTGGATGCAACTCTCTGGTTTTTATTTTCTCAGTGACATCTGCAGTGCTGTTCCAGCTGATAAACAACTCCGCATTTATTGTCAGCAGTCTGTGAGCACACCAGTGACTGCACCTTTGATGTGACTGAAGCAGCAGGGCTGTTCCCGTTGTCTCTAGGAAATAGACTTTGGTCAATCTGTTCTGGCTTGGTACTTGTATTGCAGCAATGCTGTGCAGGAAAAACACCTTTGAATCTATGCAGGAGTCCAACTCATGGTCTGAAATTTGAGAGAAGCAGACTACTTGAAGCTTGAGAAAATCAAACAAAGATAATACAAAAACTAAGATTAAGAAAACATTAAATAAATAAATAAATCAGGCCACAATATACATAATTTCATGAAACAGTAAGAAATAAATGATGCTATTTAACAGGCAGATCACTTAATCACTTTAAAATACTGTGAATCCCAAATAAGAGAAATTATTAAAATCATCTGCTGTGCTTTTTGTTGCATTTCAAGATTAAGATTTTAATTTAAAATAACTTTTAATTGTTTACTGGTTTAATTATATACTTCTTCCTTTCCACCAATTTCTTTTCAACTTGTTACATTTTGTAGGGCTTCTCTTTGAAATTAGGGGTAATTGGGCTTAAAGTGGGTAAGGGAAGTGTAAATTTAAATCTGTAAAATCCTGAACTCAAGGACCTTCTGAACCTTTGAGGCTGTTTAAACCTTGACCAGACAGAAGCAGTTTGAGAAGCTATTTATGGAAATATATATTTTTCGGGTTTTTTATTTGTTTATTTTGTTGGAGGGTTAACTTTTTCATATATATTTATATATATACATTTAAAAAAAATTATTATTCCATCCCTTCTGCTGCAGAAATTCCTAAGAATCCTGTTTGGAAGGCTCAAAAAGGGGGTAACCAAAACCCTTTATTACAACAAAAAATTTTTACAGAAGTTGATATTGGTTTTTTTTAACAGTAACCACTTTTCTGATACTGACAGCCTTTTTTAATGACATCACGCTTTCATATCACTATGATCACTAGATTCAGGATAGACTGGTGTTGAGGGAAGGCAGAAGTCTTCAGTTCTCAAGAGTTCTGCATGGCACATTTTCATGTACAACCTGTACATCTGTATGATATATATTCTTATTGATTGCCAGGTATTCAAGCTGAGAATCTGAGGGAAAGCACACTCCATAAATGTGTTCATGGCTGATAGATTATGGATGTGATCTGGCACTGACAATTCTACTTTTTACTCAAAAGATTCTATTATACTCATGTTTTGCAATATCACCTCTATATTAAATAGCAAGCTTGTTTTGTTTTATTTTTCTTAACAGGAAGTCAAAATTACCAATTTAATAGATGTTTTTCTCTAAGATCATGGCTTAGTCCATTTTGTGTTTATATTTGCTTTATATGTTCTATGTCTTTGACCTTAATGTTCTCCGCAAGTCCACTAATGATTTGAACCTCACCAAAACAGACTTAGAAAAAATAAGTTTTGAGCAAGAGTTGCCTATTTCTGTTTATTGAGTATTGCTCAGTTAAAATAAGCTTCATGCTGAATTTAATGCTGGTTCTTGCACAATCTTTTCATAAAGGTTCACAAGTGCACAGTACTCAGAGCTAATAACAATAATAGGTGTACAGAGCAGCAACTCTCCTTGACAGAAGCTTGCAGATGCTCCAAGCGTGCTGGCATTCTTATTTTGCTGAACATTTGTAGCAGATGATTGCAGAACTCCCAGCAGGTCCATCTCTGCCACCCCTTCTGCTGCTTGGTGTCTGAGGTGCTCGGGACAGCAGCTGTGCTGCCCAAGGGGCACACCAAGGCAGCAAGGGATGTGGAGTCCAGAGCCAGTGAAGGTAGCCTCCCACGGCTCTGCTGATGCTAGGGATGTTTCTGTGTGCAAGTTAGCAGTATCCTGAGGTGTTGCTTTGTTCTCCAGCCTTAATTCGACTTGCTAGAGGAAGGCATTCCTCAAAAATACTTTCCTATGAGAACAGCTGTGATCTAACTCCTCTGACTGCAGCTGTGCTCTTAAAGCTGCGCTTTTTGTGGTCCTGGTCCTGAAAGCTGATGCTGGCCCCACTTCACCTGCCCTGCTTTTGAGGTTTCTTGCAGAGGCTGTGGTGTGGCAGTCTCTACCTTACAACAATGAGAAATACTGTCCTGGGCTCAAGGGAGCCCTGCATCCCACTCTTTGAGACTGTGAGATCAATCACTTCTTCCAAGCCCAGGAGCATAGAGGAAGCCAGGCAAAACCACCAGGATGGTGGGGAAGAATGGATGGAGGGGGAACTCCTGGATGAATCCAAAGACAAAAAGGAAGCCTTCAGGGGATACAAGCACAGATACAGTAACCTGGGAGATTTACAGACAGATTGTCTAAGCAGTCAAGAATTGCCTTGGGAAAGCCAAAGCCCTTGTAGGATTAAATGTGGGCAAGGATATCTAGGACAGCAAAACTTCTGTTGTTACATTGGTGGTAAAGAAAGATCAGGGAAATTGTGGGCCTTCTCTAAAAGGAAGCAGGAGACCTGTTGGCCTAGGAACATGGAAAAGGCTGAGTCAATAACTTCACTGGCAAATGTTCCAGTCACACCACCCACATCACAGAGGGCAAAGGCAGGGACTGGGAGAATGAAGAACTGCCACCTGTAGAAGATCAGACTGAAGACCATCTAAAGAACGTGAAGATGTGCAAGCCCATGGGGGCTGGTGTGAAGTATGTGCATGTCCTGAGAGAAATGGTGGATGAAGTGGCTGAGCCACTATCTGTCATATTTGAGAGGTTGTGGCAGTCTGGTGGAGTTCCTGCTGATTCAAAAAGGGGTAACAAAACCTCCACTGTTAAAAAGAAAGACCTGGAGAGCTACAGGACAATGAGTTTCACCTTGGTACTTGGCAAGAGCGAGATCCCCCTGGCAACTCTGTTAAGGAACATGGAGGACAACATGATGACTGATGACAGCAATTTCACTAAGGGCAAATCATGCCTGACAAATTTGGTAGCCTTCTACAACATTTACAGAGTTGGTAAATAAGGAATAGAGACTGAGGTTATCTACCTGTACCTGTGCAAAGTGTTTGCACACAGAAGCCTTGTCTCTGAAGGGATGAGACAGGGATTTATTTGATGGACAGATCTCTCAATGGATTAGGAATTGGCTGGAAAGCTGCACTCAAAAGAGCTGTGGTCAATGACTCAGTTTCCAAGTGGAGACCAGGGATGTTCCCCAGGGGCTGCTATTTGGACTGATGCTATTCAGCACAACAGTGTTTGTTGGTGACAGGGACAGTGGAATCAAGTGCATCCTTGCACATGCTGGAAGGAAGGGATACCATCCAGAGTGACCTTGGCAGGTTGGAGAGGTGGGATTGTGGGAACATAATGAAATCCAACAAGGGCAAGTGAAAGGTCTTAATTATGGGTCAGGACAACCCCAAGCACAAATACAGGCTGGGTGGAGAACGGACTGAGAACATCCCTGAGGAGAAGGACTAGGAGGTGTTTGTGGATGAGAAGTTGGACATGAGCCAGATGTGCACTCACAGTCCAGAAATCCAAACATGTCCTGGGCTGTGTCAAAAGGAGCACAGGCAGGAGATGATTCTCCCTTCTATTCAACTCTTGTGAAATCCAACCTGGATGCATCCAGCTGGGATCCTTGCATCCTTGGAAACCCCACCAGCACTGCATCCAGCTCTGGGGATTCCAACATAAGGATGTGGATCTGCTAGAGTGAGTCCAGAGGACAATCCCAAAGATGGTCAGAGGGTTGAAGATAGGTTGAGAGAGTTTGGGTTATCCAGTGTAAAGAAAAGAAGGGCTCAGGGACACCTTATATGATCTTTCCAGTACCCATAGGGACCTGCAAGAAAGCTGGAGAGAGACTTCTTGTGAGGACATTTAGTGATAGAAAGAAAAAGGGATAATGGCTTTAGACTGAAAGAGTGTAAATTTAGATTGGAGGAAAGAAAGGAATTTATTAGTGTGAGGGTAATGAGACAGACTTGAAATTTTCCCAGAGAAGCTGTTGATGCCTCATTCTGGGAATGATCAAGGCCAAATAGGATGGGGCTTTGAGTGAAAGATGTCCCTGTCCATAACAAGAGGTTGGAAACAAGATGGTTATTAAGACCCCTTTCAACACAGACCATTTTATGACTCTATGATCATGTTAGTTTTTCGCTTCTTAGTCTCCAACAATGAACAAAACCACTTTCAATCACATGCCAGTCTCTCCTTTCAACTGGTGTTTTTCTAGCTCTTTCTGAGGGAAAATATTTTGCGCTATTTTGTCTCACTGGGCTGAGAGAATTTCAATGACAAAGTTACAGGTATTCAGGAACTCCCTCTTACAAGCAATTTCTCTTCTAAGTTTTGAACTAGAATTCCATATGTCCCTTGAAAAAAGCAAATTCCCTTCTGAAGAGGCCACACTAAAAACCTATTCATCATAAAGGAAATAATTTGAAAATAGAGTGGAAAATAATGATTGGATTTTTCAAGGTTCTAAACATTCAAAGAGTTAATAATTTATGAGGCAGAAAATAAATTTATAACACTTAGATATACTTAGGAGTCAGAATTTGGAAAATATATTATTTTGGCAGAGGTATAGTAAAAGACAAAGCTATGTCCGTTTTGCAAAATGGAAATATAGAAAGAATGAATCTAAATGCATAGCTGTCTCTCAGTGAGTATTTCAGATGAAATCCTATGGATTTTTCTATTCTCTTAAAATGCTTTGTAAATGTTAGGGGTTCTAAATTCCTGCCAAAACATGAGCTTTGGTGAGGTTCAGTATGCCTTATAGGGCAGCATGAGTTTTGTACTGGTCCCATACATGATGTAGTTTCACCCAGAAAAATATCAGCTGCAA
The DNA here is from genome assembly GCA_025584955.1 of Alethe diademata. NCBI lineage: Eukaryota > Metazoa > Chordata > Aves > Passeriformes > Muscicapidae > Alethe > Alethe diademata. Next base: position 49,383,787 of record JANRMJ010000079.1, read on the forward strand.
AAGTAAGAAAATTTTAAGACAGGAAAAGACATCACCAAAAAGCAAAATAATTTAAGAGATTCCCTAGCTTCGAGAGTAAAATTTATTCCTTAGTGTTTTCATTTTGAAAAATGTGTCTTTCAAAACTTGGAAAAGCTCAAAGTATAAACTACCACAAATTCTGAAAACTATTATGTTAGAATTGCTTTCAGAATTTCACTTTGGATGGCCTGTGCTCCTATATGGTCATCATACAGCCAGAGACTGTAGGATTAGGTTCTCTAGAAAAAGCTGATGGATTCTAAATGTCAGTAAACCTAGATAGCTTATCAAGATGCATGGGATTAATAACAACAGTGTAACTTTTCCAGCAGGAAAATTATCTTCTCAGTAAGTAGATTTCCTTTCTTTAAGCTCAAAAAGAAAGATGTGGAGCTAAAAGATCCCATGTAACTAAGTGTTTAATAAAAACATTAGAACTACTTTTGATGGCTGTCAGAACATCATTCTCCTCTTTACATTGCTGTAATCAGTTTACCTACTCTTAACTGTAACTTATAATTACTATCTGATAGGATTTTGATTCACATGGATGCTGTGAAGCACAATAAGAGTACTGGTTTTTACATGTACTGGTTATTCCAGGGAAATGAGTTTCTCTGAGCTGAGAGTGCATTAAGTCCAGCAGTGGATTTTTGTAAGTACAGCCTATGAAGACCAGCATTTCTGTCACTTTGCTGATCTTCTTTCTTGTCTGCAAAACTCTGTTATAGCGAGGTCACTGTCTTAATTCATTGTCCCAGTGCAGACAAAAGTGATGGCAGAAGACATAACTGCTACATCAAAGGCAGGCGTGCTCTGCCCATGTCAATGTACTCACTGAACCGAGCACTGCTTGTGCTCAGTCCTTCAGCACCACTTTCATTTTTTTTTTAAAAATAACATATTGATTTTATTTTCTTCCAAGGAAAAAAAAATTCTGAGCACAGTAAAATGGTTACCAGAGAACAGAATAACTTTTGTACTTTTGTATTTATTGAATATAATTTTTTTTTTGCTCTTTGAAAAATCCAAAAGTTGTCAGAAGTTGGCATACTTAAATCTGCACTTGTGCAAATCAGAGCATTTTAAGATGTTACAGTATTTGAATGCATTTTTAGGCTCACTTTTTAAAATTAATTTTGTCCAATGTGTGTCATTTATCTAAGCTTTAAAAAAAATTACTCATTTTAGTATTAATTAAAATATAAACTGGAGTATAAACTGGATAAATGCACCCTCTGCAAAGAGAAGGGTAATTTCTTTAAGAGTTTTTCTCCCAAGATGTGGATGAATCAGAAAAATGCAATTGGAGTGATCCAACAATAGGTGATCTTCTACAGGGCTTATTTTCTTAAGCATAAGCCAGTGAAATATATTCTGAGTATTCTGTAAAGAAAACATTTTTGAGCCAATGAACCCATATTGTTTGACATTGCAATGCACACTTATATGTGGTTTGAAATTTTGACTGTTTACAGACAAGTTACATTGTGAATTTTCACTGTGTTAAATAATCACATTGATTTATTTATCACTTTTAAAAAAAGATTAAATGGTTTTATGCAGCATTGTGTCATTTTTGTGGTTGCTGTTAAAATAACAGCAGAGGCTAATAACCAGAGGCTAATAGATGTTAATGGTCTCCTTCACTATTAAAAAAAAATCAATGTTTCTTTGATATGGAATGTATTATTTCACTATTTTGTTTGATTGTGTTTGATTACTGCATTCACCAATTATCTCTGTTTTACCAACTCTAGAACTTCGTATCAAATTTGATAAATATTTTCTGTGCAAATTAACTTTGGACTCCAAGGAAGGTGAAAACTGGACATGGTATTACTTGTCTTCCACTTTCCTGGGTTTTTTTTTGTTGTTTTTTTGGGGGTTTTTTAATATTATTTTACATATATCTGTATATCTTTAAAGGCCACATCATCTAAATTACCTTTCCACAGCTTTTATATATCACTTTCAAACTTGTTGGAGAGTAGTTAGATTTTCAAATGCAAGTAATTAAAATTGTAAGCTATTGAGTTATTGATGAATACTGAGCTATTAATCAAGCTAAAAAATTCTGCAATCAGGGTTCAGTGCTCTGAAGCACTGTAAAATAATAGTATTTGTGTTCAGTGATGCAAGTAGCCACAATTAAGCAGTTCACTTGACAAATGAGATAGTTCACTTTATTTTGCACTTAATTGAATTGTACATGCCTGGTCACCATTGTCTCTTTCCCTTTAGCTTTGGTTTCTAGCCATTTAAACATATACATTTATTACAGAGAGAGCAATTAAGCTGTGTTGGCCATTGGCTCTGGAAACGCAGACATCAAGAGTTAAAATGTTGTGTAGGGTAAAAATCATTATTATCCCTCCAGAAAAAAAAAATCTTAATTTTCTTAGCAAAAAGTCTGATAAGCATTCAAGACTCTGCTACTAACTTAAAACAAATGTGCAATGGAAAAAAAACCCTCATAGGATGTTGATATTGAGCCACTTTTACCGAAGAGAAATATATAGACATGGTTTCTTGGCATTATATTTTAGTTAGCATTTCAGCAGACCAGTGTCAAATTGCTGTCTCATACCCCTTTCTTCTGTGTTTGCAGTCTGCTTGTTATGATTCTGAATTTGTAACATATCAGTCAGTTTTGTGTGTTTGTTTGTCGTGTTTATTTTAGCAAGATGTGTTTTTGAAAATTGGGGTTCTGGGTTTCCTTTCAAGATCCCCCAAAAGGGCATTTTCAGTCTGGGTGGGAGAAAAGCATGAATAAAATGTAAATATTTTCAACTGAAATAAGAAAACAGAAAGGAAATTGTAATACAGAGGTCACTTTTTCCCAAGTATTTTATTGAAATAGGTGATCTCTAAAAAATTCCAAAGCAATACGAGGAATATAATTGTGACTAGTTACAGAGTACAGATTGGATACACAAATAATCATCAGACATGCATTTATAAGTAAGACTGCAGTTGGCATCAAGAGACAGAGGATTTTTTGGGTTCCTCAGCTCTAATGTGTGTGGATCTCTTTTTTTGCCTGAGTACTGTGTTGAGTTTGAGAGAATTGAGGCAGACTTTTGGTGTGCTGCACAGTTGGCTGAATTACGGTTTGTGGGCCCCACTGACTCTCAGTTAAATCCTGCCCAAGAATTTCAGATTTATTAAAGAGGTGGTGAAGTTTTGGGTATGCTTTTCCCAAGGGAGGATCACCCACAGCTCTGTTTGGGAACTACCGGGAGGCCCAGGAGCTCCCTGCCGCGTGGGTTCGCGCTCTCGCCGGCAGAAGGCACTGATGGCAGGCTGTTTGTGCTTCCCACCACAGGCCCTACCAGTGTGGCCACTGCTCCCAGTCCTTCTCCCAGCCGTCGGAGCTGAGGAACCATGTGGTGACGCACTCCAGTGACAGGCCCTTCAAGTGCGGCTACTGCGGGCGCGCCTTCGCCGGAGCCACCACGCTCAACAACCACATCCGCACGCACACCGGGGAAAAGCCCTTCAAGTAAGTACTGGCGGCCAGCAGCTCCTGCCAGCTGGCATTAGACAGGGAAATGCATCTCCAGCGCTCGGCAGAGGCTCCTCTGGAAGCCAAGGTCGCACCATGAGGTGAAACAGCTGGTGGAGCTGTTAAAATCAGAATTTATATGGGTTTGATTTTGGGTTTCTTGAAAACCTTGAACAATTTTTGGATCTCTGATGATACCTTGATTCTTTTAATTAAGTGTCAAGCTGCTGCCAGGGAGCCACAGCTGAAAATATGATCAAGACTGAGACAAGCCATGCTGTAAGAACATTAATATGATTCTTTGATGTCTATATGTTGAGGTAGATGGGGCTTCACTTAAAAGCTAATTTTGATCTAGTTATATATGGGCAAAAAATATGCACCTTCTTTTAGTCTCAGAATCACTGGATAGAAAATGTAACTCTGACATCTGGCATAAGTTTTGAAAGATCGTAGTAATAAATTGATAGTGTTCAGCTGTTCAAGATATAAGAATAAGTCACCTAATAAAGATGACTTCACACTAAACAGACTTTCTTAATTTCTGAAGTTTTTAACTACTGATATTAAAGCTGAGCACATACCTATCTCAGAAATCTTCCAGTAGTGCTCATTTCCAGCCATAGTGAAGCTGATCCAGGTGTATTTTACCTTCTATTGTGCCAGACTCTGCCTACATGACAGGAAACGTTCTCCAAAGCAGAAGAAATGTATCCCATACTTGTGTCTTTGTCTTGGCTGAACTGACAGGCTCAGAGTATGTGGTCGCTGGAGAAATTCCACCTAATACATTGATATCACTTCTTTTGGAAGCTTTCTGGATGTTCCTAGGAGGAAGGGGAATAAGTGTAGAGGAAGGTTTTGTGTCTCCCAGTTCTCCAAGTCCTGTCTGTTCTCTGTCTGCTTTTCTCTGTAGGTTTTTGTTTTTTTTCTTTTCCCTACTTTTGCCAAACTGTGCTTTTGATCTGGTTAATGTAAGGGAGCTCAGTGGTGGGGCCTGTCAGAACCCCTCATAACAAGCCTGACAGAGATACTGGAGAACACGCTTTGCCTCCATATAAGGCTGGGAGGAAGCATGGTCTCCATACATACATGTCTTTGCTGGGGGCAAGGAGACAGAGCCAGGAACAAAATGCTGCAGATCCACTACAGAAAAACTTGCATAGCAGAAATCATTGCCAGGATAGTGTTGTAGGAGGCAAAACATGGAAACTCAGGACATCTAAATATCGACCTCTCTCGAGCCAGTCTGTTGAATGTCAGAGCCCACAGAAAGTGAGCCAAAAATGGTGTGAGCAATCAGATTGATTTTATCTAGTTGCTGTGTAAATAGATTTTAGTAATTACTGGAAGAGGTTTCCAGGTCAAAATGGAAAATAGATTTCGTTTAATGTTAAGGTGTTACTTATGTGTAACCTTGTTGACTCCACTTAATTTTTTTCCTTAACATCCTGTTTTTGTCATGTTTCCAATAGATCTGCTGTTTTGCCCCATTTAGAGTCATTATTTTTCCCCTTTGGTTTACTAATTTTTTTACTCTTTTCCAAAATGGGCTTGATTACAGCACCATTGCATTTGTGAAAGAGCTTAATGAATGTAGTACAACTAACCAGAGGTCTGGGATTTGTTTGTTTGGGTTTTGTTTTGTTTGGATTTTGTTTTGTTTTGTTTTGTTTTGTTTGTTTTGTTTTACCCTGCTCAAGTGGAAGCATTTAAGTATTCCAGGACATATCAGACTATTCCTTAAGTTGCAGGACAGAGTGATAAAAAAAAAAGAAAAAAAAAAAAAGGCATGCTTTGTACTGGTTCTTTATGATGTATGGCATAATTTCAATTGTGCAAGATCTTCCTTCAGTTTCTTCCTTATGCACAAGAAACAGCAGTGCTATTTTCTTTCTGGTAGGTTTGTCGAAGCATTTGCAGTAAGCTGGCCAGTAACTTCACATGAAGCTAAAACTGGAGCTGCAGATCTTCCCATCCCAGCTAGTCAGATAAAGGGAGACACAAGCCTTGATCCTGCAAGCTGTTCAAAAGGACAGATTTGTCTCATGCAGGACTGCTTGCATTTGAGAGATGAGGGGTAGAAAACATATCCAGAAGTCAATCTAGTATCTCTGCCAGAGGAAAAAGAGAGAGCTGGAGCTCATCTAGATGTCTCTTAACAATTTAGATCCTCCTTTGGAAGAGGGGTGCACAAGATCTGGTATCAAGAAAGTTCAGGGAAAAGCCCTCAACAAATTCTATTAGCAAGAACATAAATAGAACATATATAGAACATAAATAGAACAAACAAAATTTCTGTCTCTTGATCACGCAATTTAGGTTTAAAATGTTTGTTTATGAAGGAATTTTGAGTGTACACTTACCAAAAACAAAACAAAACAAAACCAACAACAACAACAACAACAAAAAAGCCCAAAAAACCAAAAACAAAAAAACAACAAGCAAAGAAAACCCACCAAGATGGAAAAGCCCAATGAGATAGTGTTTCTGTACCTCAGAGAAGCTTGTATTTGTGGTGATGTGCACATTTCTTTTAACAAATCTTTCTAATATCAGAAAGAATTGCCATGCAAGGATAGTGATAAATTTCTTAAATTTTAGCTAAGTTATTTTTAAAATAGCAGGTATAATTTTAAAGGTGTTACTAAGTTCAGCTTTAAATGTGCTTCTGCTGTGAATGCAATCTCATGATTTCTAAGGCAGTAAGGTAGCAATGTTCATAAGTGGTATACAGACAAATTACAGTGAGCATGGATTATGTCAGCAATGCTAAACACTAAATATATTTGCATGCATATTATTTCCAGAAGTTGACTTTAAAAATGGTGAACATATGGTCACAGGATTTAAAAAAATATTTCAGATTAATTGTTTTATAAGAGGATGTTTGGGATTGGCTAAAAAGCTTTTTCTGTGAGAGGGCATTTTCTTTGTAGGTCCTTGGTAAAACTGGACATACGGTGGAAGACTTTTCTATTTGCTTTTCATTAAGATAACAATGCTAAGTGAGGTTATCTGTAGTCAAAGCTTTAGCTGAATTTGACTTTTCATGTCATCACAAGCTATCAAGCCAGCCTGACCACTGTAAAGTTTTTGTGTATTCTTATCTTACTGAAGTCTCCACTATGGCTGCTAGTCTGGGAACAAAGATCTTAAGTAAATTAAAATGCAGGAGAAAAAGGAAAATTATTTGTCACCTCTGTTCTCTTGAATTTTTCTCTCCTCCTCCCTGTTTCCATTTCAGCAAAATTGAAAAATAGTAAGGGGACTCGCCTGCAGAATCATGGTTATGTAAAGATCTAATATTCAGGAGTCAAGCCAAAAGAATTAAAAGGAAAGATTCTTTCAGCCTGCAATTGCTAACACTTCTAACATTGTTTCTTACTGACATGCAAAGCTGGGGAGCATTCATTTTAGGTCGAATATGTTTGTTGTACCTGCAGTGACATCTCAGTGTTGTCAAGAGGAATTCTATTTGGTGGATAGTTTTTCTCGGATTTTTGGTACCCTTCCAAAGGAGTTTATAATGTAGTGTGAAATGTACTTGTTGAATGAAATCTTAAAATGCTTATTTTGAGAGTATCAAATTAATGCCTTTTTCTCTAAAGTAGACTCTCAGCATTTTCTCTATCCAAAGTCTTTCACAGAGGTTGACATAAAAATTAAACCAATCCTCTCTATAATCCTCACTGCAATGTTTTGAAAGCACTGTGAAGCAAACAAGCAGACCAGTAACAATGAGGACTATCTAAACAAAACCAGAAACCCCAGTACTGTAGAAATATCCCAGAACTATTGGTGCATTTTGTGAACTTAAGAACAATCCTGTTTACCAACTCCACCCAAGCAAGGAAGCCCTGTGGCAGAGTGAAGCCTTGAAGCTGAGGAGATTGAGTGCTATAGTATGTTGTCCCTGACAATTACAGTGTACACATACATTGTAAAAGAAGGTAACATGGATCTGGTTTTCTCTGATGGTATCTAATTGTTTGAGGACTTTGGAATTGCTTTGGACCTGTTTAAATTCCATTCAAATGCCATCAGATGGCCCTAAGTGGAAATTAAATTGTATATCAGTGTAATTATTGCCAATATATGTATCTACAGTGCAGGCTTAGCCAAAATTTGGCATATCTAGCATTCAGGCTTGGGTTCAGCCCCATGGTTGCTTGATGTGTGGTCACATGAGATTTGGACTCTTTTTCCTTTCTGACAATTTTGACTACTGTTCAACTTTCCAACACAATGTTAAACATATATGTGTTATATTACAGGAATATGCACACAAAAATGCACACACATACTCACCAATCTCATGGACAGAGTTTATGGGACTGGTTATTCTGCTGTGATGGGCTGGGAAAGAATGGTTAGTAGAGGGAGAGACTGCCTAGAGTACATCACAATCCAGAAAAAAAATATTCCTGCCTTTCCTCCCATTCCTACCTACCGTGACACAGTAATGCTGACTGCTGTGACGCTATTATCTTCACCTTTTCTATCAGTTTGTATCCAGTAGCAACCTCTCTGGACCACATTGAAAAGAGGAATCAGGAGCCTAATACAGATCTCTGCCCATAAGCCAGGTACTTATATACCCAAAATAATGGTCCTGAAAGCACCACCCACATCATTTGGAAGTGCCTAGAAAATCCTAGGCACCTTGGGGACTATCTGAAGGTTATCCAAGCACCAGAGAAAGACAGCGAAATTAAGAGCCTTTCCAGAGGCCTCATTCTGACTTTTGCCCAAGGACTGTGTAAGTGCAGACGTCACAGCTTGAAAAGCAGCAATGCTTGGCACCCACAGCCCTCCAATTCATAAAGAGTGGATGTTGTATCAAGAGATTTATCCTTTTTCTCTTCTCTCTTTACCACCTTTCTTTCCTATGCCCTTATGTTAGTGCATCAGCCGGTAGCTGGGAAGATAGAGCACTCCCACAACAGAAGAATCTTGTAGATAAAGGAGGGGAAGCTGTATTTTAAAGAAATATGGTAAATGTTGCCCTGCACTTTTTCACTAGTGGTGCAAGATGCTAAGTGACTGCCTGCCCAATTCTAGCAGCTCAGACAAGCTCCAGAAAGGGTAAGGAGGCCTGCCACAGCAAATTATTTTAGTGGGTAACACTGTCTATAGCCTTTATCTAAGTCACTAATGGTGCCTGGCATCCTGTTCCCTTGTATTTTGTTTATTTGGCCAGGCTCTTAAAATCAGGGTTTGCCACACCTGATTTTATAGGTTGTTTTGCAACTGTATCACTTACAGCTCAGTTAGGCACGGATGCAAGGCTCCTATTACTCATCAAGCAAAGTACTTGTCTTTGTAGACATCAAAATAACAAAACTATCAAGTTCGAGTAGACAGTAATATCTCACACAGACTAAGATAACCCCCCGGGCTTAAAATTGATCGTGATGCCTCTGTGATAGATATATATGTATGTATATAAAAATAATACTATAATTTGCAAGTTTTCAGGCAATGAAAGGTAGTATATTTTGACACACTAATCCAGTAAGTAATCAGTTTTCTAATAAACAATCAGCAGTGCACTAATGTGTCATCAGCACTTCAGGAGCTCTGGAGAGTGGATGATCTGCACATAGACGTTAATGAATACCCCAAAAATCATTAAGTAATCAATACTTCTGAGTTATTTTCATTGAGCTGATAGGTCTGATACATTAAAGCTGACATTTTACATTTGTCAAGATCACAGTGCAGTTTTTAACAGTGGCATAGGATGCTAAAAATATTCCATGAAAGACAATCAAGGAAATACAACTTTAAAGTGTTGACATTTTAGATTGGAACAGTAACCTGGATGAATGATGCTGTAATATCTGTGCTAAATAGTCCTGATAAAGAAGAACTCTATCACTAAATTATTAATGTGAAGAATTCCCACAATTATAAATATGTTATCATTAAATATTATATTATTAAATATTTTAAAGCAGATCACTGACAGTTCACTTTCTATTATTCACATCAGTGAAAAGAGAATGATTAAAATGTATTAGCTGGGTCCATTGTTTTCCTCACTTGTCCTTTGAAGGCGAAGAATTCATTGCAGTGATACTTTTATGAAAATCTTATTTGGAGATAAAACATTACATGGTACCATTAAAGCAAAGAGGCCTTTTGGAGCAGAACCATATAAGAAGGATCTACTCCATCCATGTTTGTGACTCATCAAATACCCTCTGTAGTGTTCAGAATGCAGATCAAGAAGGCAACATTTGGGAGATTAAATAAGTAGTTTGTCTTTAAGAGCAGGGATAAGGGACTAATTCCGAGGCAACAATAGCCCCTATCCTCTGCAAAATTCAATGGCTTTGTTCATACATTCACACAGTATTTTTCTTGCAGATTATGGCTCTCTAAGAGAGGACAGGGTAGAAAGAGAGACAATACAAAAATTCAGCAACATTGATGGCTGTTTTGAGTCCTTGCTCAACCCACAGATTTCTCAAATAGTGTGGATGTTTGCAGATAATTAAGCAACCACTGTCTCTATGTGCCTTTTTAAAATTAATCCCATTGCATGGTCACATCAGATAAACAAAGTGTTTTCTCCTGTTCTAGGACTGAACGATTACTGCTTGGTGATTTCTAATCCTCCAATAGGCAATTGTGGATTTTAAAAAAGCAGAAGGTGAAATTCTATTTGTCATCAATTTCTCTTAGGGGGTACAGAGCAGAAAACTGCAGACAAGCTGCCTCTTTGATGGCTCACTCCTAAAAATCTCTTTTTGTTCTTCATCTATTTGAACTGACAGTGATCAGAGCTACAGCAGGACAGGCCTCTCTGGAGAAATCACCTTCCCCCTGTCTATTGACAGATTCCTCTGTTCTGAATCAGACAGGCCTTGTCCCATCATAGGCATCAAGGCCTTGGAAGTAGCCACCAATTAAACCTCTTGAGCCAGTAAAATCTGAAGCCACTTTTGAGTGTCTGTTCTGATTAGGCAGGATGAGACAAAGCCCATCTCCCCCCCTGGGGCAGCTCCCTGGTCTCAATTTTCTCTCTTGCCTTCACCAGGTGCGAGAGGTGTGAGAGGAGCTTCACACAAGCCACCCAGCTGAGTCGACACCAGAGGATGCCCAATGAGTGCAAGCCAATAACAGAGAGCACAGAATCAATTGAAGTGGATTAACTGATTGACTGGTTGGAATTAAACTGCAAGGAAAGTCATGATTAAATGTCACGGACACTTAAGCAAAACCAAAGACTTCCTCTGAGCAACTTTCAATCAGTCCCAGAAAACCAAAAGCAGTAATAAAATAAGTAAGATGTTAAGAGATATTGATCCTGGCATGGAAGTGAGACCAGGAAAGAGATTATTTATTTATGACTAGGGATGAGTCTTATTTCAATTGACAAGTTACTTGGGACTGTTAACATTTCAAGTCCCTTCATGTATTGCTTTAATTCTAAAAGCCTTTATAATTGTTATTTAATGCCAAAGTGAGGAATCTCAAGGGTTCTTCAGCTCATAGTTATGACTGAGAATGCACATGGGCTTGTTTATTGTTGCACCTTTTTTTGTAGTGTGACTCAAAGGACCCAGATGTAATCCGTACATTTGGCTGGGCTGGGCTGAGTTGATCTTGACATGGCTGTAATAGAAATTGCTGTGTGGGATGGAAAGTGACCATGAGCTATACCTGGGTCAGTGTCAGCCACCTTAGACCAAAGGGCATTCCATTTCCATAGTCTCATGCCTCACACTGTGTGCACTTTTTCATGCAGGTAGTTTGCGTTGGCATTGGCATAGATATTCTGGGAAAGAAAGAAAAAAACAAAACCAAAAAGAAAATATAGTAAAATAACTGAATGTTGTGTATCTGCAAATATACATTATATAAAGAAATGAGTAAGAAAACTGTGTTAAACTAATAGAGCTTCTAAATTCAGCCTAATAGCTATTAATGACAGAGGTGGTAGAAAGTATTTTG
>JANRMJ010000079.1:49415423-49436117 GCA_025584955.1 Alethe diademata
AAGGCCATACCAGTGCATAGCAGAGCAGGACAGTCATGTCTTTCAGGTACTTTTCTTCAACTACCAAAAAAATCTTTGTGATTTTTCCAGCAACTTAAGTGAGACTGACAGGCTTGCAGTTACCAGGGTCACCACTCTTGCTTTTCTAGAAACAGCCAACACTCTCCATGACCAAAGAAACTTATATGCAGTTTGGAATAATCAGAGCTGTTATCTTGTGAAATACAATCTGTTGGTATTTAAGCATTTTAGAGAATGAAGCTGGCTACTTAGAAACTGATGGAAGTGCTTTATATGTGAGCAACATGAGTGTATGAGCAGCCTACAGGGCTGTCGTGTATGGGGACCAGGAGAGCTTTAAAACCTAAACTTTAAGTCTGTAATGAAGAACTTGCCCTCGGTCAGGCTTTTCAAAAAAGATGCAGTAAGGATGTATTATACTTCACAGTGATTCACAGCTGCCTCTGGCAGTCACTGAAATAGTCTGGGAGAACAATCTGGACAATCACAGCCCAAGTAGTGGGTGGGAACCAACTTCCCAAGTAGTAGCGGGAAGGGTAATTCCATCAAAACCCCTTTCTCAGCTGTGCTGGATCACAAGAGCTGAACACTGGAGTTGAAGCAAGAGCTACAAAGCTCCTCTTTGCACAAAATGTGTTGTTTAGATCTGCTCACTGCCCTGATACATAAACAATTCCCAACAAATGGCATAGAGGCTTCTACATGGCTTCAGAAAATGTGAGGGCGAGGGAAGGCAGAAATACTATACCTTTTTTTCATTTTCCACTGATAAGGTTTCAGTCCATGGGAAACCATCAGGATATTATTTTGCACGTGTGTGGTGTGAGAATGAAGACATCTTTCTTCAGAATGAAAATGCTTTTTTTTTGGTTCTGGCACAGTAATAGATGTGTCCTCCAATTTACCCCAATGCTGTAAACTATTCCTCTGGCGGTTTTTGTGTTCTTCTGGGTTTTGAACTTATAAAAAACTGATAACATTGTGCATATTCTACTCATTATTTTATACAGGGAGGTTAATGAGTGTATGCAACATGATAACTATGGCAGAGGACCTTTGTGGGACCAGTTGCCAGCTCAAACACCAGTTGATCCAGACCAAATAAAGTTGCTCTGTAGCATCTTGAATTATATGATGCACTTGGAGTGGGGGGGGGGGAAAAATCTTAATTTCCTTGCAGAAAGTAGTTTACAAAGGGTGTGAGATTTCTGGGAGCTGTCAGGGACCCCCAGGGCGTGGCTGATGCCTGGGTGCTGAAGCACAGCACAGATGAAGACTGAAAACTTCAGAGCAATGGAGGGTTTGGGTCCAAGGCTGCAGCCACTGAAGATACTTCTTGTTTCCTCCATCTCCACTGAGCAGGACAGTGGGGGGCTTGTGCTGTGTAAAAAAGGCCTGGGCTGTCTTTCTGCCTCCCTGCTGTGCACACACAGCACCAGGCTCTGAGCACTGTGTTTGGCTCCTCTGAGTTCAGTGAGGAGAGCAGTTTTCAGCTACTCAAGAGGTTAGGTTTTTTCCCCAAGGTCATTATTACCTTTCATCCAATAAACCCATTTTTCATTTCAATATAGGACTACAAACATGAATTAAAGACTCTTTGGTAAGTGCATGGGATGGTTCTTATGCTTAAGATAGCAGTCTTGAAGCTCTCTCCAAACTTGGCTTGGACTGCTGCTGAGACACCCTTATGTTCATTATTTCAATGGGGAAAAATGAGCTGGAAGTAGCTAAACTTATATAATGTTTTTCTTTCCTTCCCCTGCCCCCATTCTCTCCAAACCTTACATTCTTCTGTGTTGTTCAAGTTCCCCAGTGCTTTATATGAGGATTCAGAAGTCTGGTTCTCTGGAAACAATTGTTATGTCAGCTGACATTAACACAGCAAGCACTTTAACTATTTTTCCAACATATCCATCAAGTTCAATGGCCAAAACATTAATTCTCATTAAGCTTCAACAAAGTTTCTCATTTTCCTTTAATTCTGTCACCATACTGCCTCCATGCAAGACTGCTTTACAAATATATCCAGCCATTTAACTAAAAGAACTTAGGGAAACTTTATTTTTAGTGACTTTATGCCCATATATTTATGAGTGTTCTAGGCCATTTATGACACGAATTTGAGCCCCTCCTGTTGCTAAGTTTAAAAAAAAATATGTTTTAAATCAGCCAAAAAATGTGAAATTATATATTGTCATTACTAGCTTGGAAACTAGGCATAGCCCTCTGGAATTATCAGAAAGTATGAAGAAAAAATAGAGATTATCTCAACTGCTGAAACACAGATCAAAACATTCTTGTTGCCTACAAGAGCAAGGACTACCCCTAAAGATTCATCAGCTGGTTTCAGAAGTCTCAGCTTTGGTTTTGCACACACTAGACAAAAGAAGACATTGCTCAAGGACATTGAGCAAGGACATTGTTCAAGAGAATACAGAAGATGGAGTGTTACTTTTTTTAGTCATTATTAAACACTTATAGATATGCATCTTTTAATAATGAAAATAGGTCACTCTAATGTTTCAGAGCTGTAACTGGGCTGGTCTAAGGCCATAACCTGTATGAAAACCTATCCACTAATAAATAATGGATAGCCACTATAAGATATTGTAGTTTCACAGTGGGCAGAGGCTAAAAAAATACTAATAATATCTCAGCTATTAGTAAAACAAATGATAAATGTTCCCATGTTAGAGCTATAATGCAGTAAATGTATTAAGCAGAGTCTATGTTTTCTTTTTAAATGAAGCATGCAGTCCCATCCCACTCACCAAACCACATTTTTACCTTCAAATATCACCCAAAAATGTGCATAAAGACTATGGCTGGGGGAAGTAAGATGCTGGTCCTGCCCCTAGAGAGAATAATCACGACAGATTAACTCCCATGTCCTTTCTGGGTGTGCTGAAAATTTATAAAATAAATTCCCACCAACATTAAGAGAGGTTAGTATAGGCAATTGACCTTGTAAATCAAGAATAGAATAGGCCCTATAATGTATAATATTTTGAGGTATTTATCACCTTGCTGAGGCAGACAGGTTTTGAGCATGTAAATCGTTGTAATGGTAACAGTAATTCTACATCCCAGTGCCTGCACATCAGTGAGAGTGCCCCCAGGGCTGCAGGGAGGTTTTTCCCTCTGCACCCCCTCAAGCAGCCCCAGCACAGCTCAGACTCGGGGCTGATGGCCCACAGGGACCAACACAAACAGGACAAAGCTGTATGCGAAATTGCATCCTCTTTCTCGTTACTTCTGCAAGTGCATCTCTAATTCTCTATTCCTTTTGATCTGCCCACCAGTTTTCTCCAGATTTCTTCCCAGCTCTGCAGGATTTTCTTTCCTAAGGAGAAGGTATATTTAGGTTATTCTCAGTTCAATCCCATATCATGATAGAAAAACGATGTGAGCCATGGCTGAATATATATTCAAAAAATTTCAAAACATTTGAAGTGGGATAAAATAAATAATCCTGAGGCAAATGACATGTTGAAGTCTCCAATTCTTCTAATGTATTCCAGAAATGCACATGACTTTGAGAATACATTGCAACCTTCAGATAATTGTTAATGCATGTAAGTGTTTTGCAGGAAAAACGACATTTTGTGTTATCTGCAAAAAGCCCTTTTGAGTAAGAGTCCATATCTCCAGGTATTTCTTTTAAAGGGGAACAGTTTAATAAAAATAACAAAGCTAGAAACCAAGAACATTAACTTTCACTTTGCCTAGCTACATGCTAGTACTCTTGCTGTAATTATAACACAGAGGTCATTCCAAAGGAATTACCAGCCTTCAAATGATATGAGACAATTATTCTCCAGGGAGTCGGACAAATTCGTAAGACAAATACAGTTGAAATTTCAGACATCAATCTCTTTTTTAACATAGCATGGGAACAAGGGAGCTGTGAAATGTAATTTTACCCTAAGGCCCAACAAATGATCGCATTAAAATGATTTAAAAAAAAAGACTTTACATCTATTATACCTCAGAAGTGAATGCAGCGTTAGATTTTTCTAAGGCTTCCTGTGAATAATAGCATTTAATAGAATCTGTAAAAAGCCCCTTTGCAGATGCCTGTGTTTTTGGCTGGCAGGGCTGCCACAGGAGGCAGCCCCACATGCTGTGGCACAGCGCTGGGTGCCGTGCCGGGAGCAGCGTGATGCCACGGGCCAGCTCCCACTCCCCAGATGTGGGGGCTCACACTGGACCCTGCCACACCAACTCCCAGCTGGCACCCACTGCTTGTGGGAGCTCTGCACAAGACGGGATTCCCCAAAGCAGCTCTCTTTATCCTGCCCAAATATTCCCCAAACAGGAGGAAGCTGAGCCAGTTCATACACACCTGTGGCAAGAAGCTGTGCTGGATGGGAGCCACATTTCCCTGGAACTGACCACCACAAGAGGAAATTTAAAGGGAAAAGTACTTGTAGCCATCTCAAAAGCACCTTGAAGAGCTTTCAGTGATCACCCATTGTGAACCTCAAGGACACCCACTAATGGTGTGCATTGCCTGAGAGTGCAGGAGGGGTGATAAAACCCCAAAAGGAGGCAGTTGTGGATCCACTTCTCTTTTATACTTCAGTCCACCAGATTTACATCACTTCCCATGATCTTGGTTTATATGCAACCCTGTATGGCTTGAGCCCGCCTAGAAGAGAAATTTGGGACTGGTACTGCTGCCAGTATTCGTGAGCAGAGAGCAGCAAACCCTTCTATTCCTGCTTGTGTGGAGTCACTTGAGCACATTTACACAGGGCTGGTCACGCTGGCATCAATTTGAGCAGGCTGCTTGTGTGAGCTGGGCAGGATTTAGCCCAGCGTGTGTGCCACAGTCAAAGTGTTGGAGTGGAAAATGGGTATTAAGGAACTGCTCTTTGGCTAGGGTTTGATTTACAGAAACCTATAACAGTCTCATTCTTCAGATAAGTGCATTTCTCCAACTGCTATTACTCAAGAAAACAGGCTCCTCAGAAATCTTTACAGCCGACACATTGCAATGTGACCTTGCACAACTTGGCGGTGAAGCTCTGCATGTTTTTATTGTATTTAAATACCACCATTAGTTTTATTCATATGAGGAAGTTAAACTTTAGCTTCAGTGACATCCTAGCACAACACATGCACTGAGGCCATGTGTGCCCCTGTAGGTTTCCCAGGAGCAGAGGAAAGAAGGGGTGTGTGAGGAAGAGTGCACAAATTTGTGTACACACAAATGTACATGAGCTTTCTCCAAGGATGTGTTCCCATCCCTGGGACACTATGGTCAACAGCTGCCTGAATGATCCTATTAGGCACAGCCTCTGCAAGTATTTGTGAAAGAATGCTCCCCAAATGGAAGCTGACAAATTAATGAGAAATGCAAACGTGTCCTGGATTAAATGAGTGCAAAAGTAGAGCAGCACCTGTCTGGCTGATGAGGATGGTTGACAGGAGAGCTGTGCTGCGCTTCTGTGGTATTTAGGGTGAGGAAAGTCACCAAAACTTTACATTTCCATTTAGTAGACCAAAACATTTCTTTCTACTCCCACAACAGTTCTCTAAGGTAAACTTTCCCAAGAGATTTAGTGAATTGTAAGGAAAAAATTAGAAAACTGGTATGGTGAGTGATAGACATCTCAAAGCTGCCATATGATGTCTCACCAGCAAACACGTAGTCCACCTTATTGTGGGAACACTTCGAGTGTGTCAGCACATTCCCAGAAGAATACAAAGTTATGAGTCCCTTATGCTACATAGATTCCTAAGTTAGCTTTAAACTAACAGGGTATTGTATTATTAGACAGGCAAAAATGAAGGGAGTAACGCAAGCCAGTAAAAAAAAAAATTCTGGACAAGTATATACATATTTCATACATACATATGTCTTTTGTTTGATTTAAATTGCCCTTACCCCATGACACAGGTGGCAAATCTTTCATGGTTTGCCTCCTGTCTGCATTTTATTTTAAGGGCACAGAAAGTCCAATGTACTGCCAGTACGCTCAGTAGCCCTGAGAGCTGGAAACAGAGATAACCTCTTGTCCATGAGAAGGACAAAACGAAAAGTGAATGCCAGTGTATGGCAACAGCAGAACACATGGAAACACAAGAGTGAGGTGTCACATGAGGCCCACAGGTAATAAACAAAATTGTGTGAAGATTTCTTTGTATTAAATCCAAAACTAGTTTATCTCACCAAGTTCTCTTGCCTGTGACAAGTAAACTGCAAGATCTAAATAAAAAGTTTTCATTCCTCCTCACTGCTGATCAGGAGGAATATGGATGACATCTTTGCTCTTTACTCTTTCCATCTTTACCTGATTCCTAAAGTGTGTCTCCATTGAACGCTCTCGTTTGTTTCCATCACCTTTTGCTCTACTCACAGCAAATACTCATTTGCCATGAGGGGGACTGGGGGAGGGAATTACCTGAAAGCACTGGAAACGCCAGTCTTACAACAGTCAGAGGCATGTATGTCCATAAGGACTCCAAAATTCAATAGAAAGAAAAGCAGTTTAAACAAACAGATTTTATTATTTATTCTTATAGAAAAAGAAGAAAAAAAAAAAAAAAAAAAAAAAAAAAAAAAAAGATTGAAAGACTGATTTCATTGTAAATCAGTACAAACAGGTTCAAAAACTGCTGTACTTGGATCGAGGGTGTATCTAACCCATAGTCAACCCAACAGTTTAATTTTCAAAACTTGGATTTTAACATTGGAGGCATAAGTTCAAGCCAAGATACACTGCCAATAAAAGGCTGGAGCTCAAAGCTAGTGTTGAATTACAGAGCCCAGAAGGTTTACGGAAGTGTTTAGTGAAAATTGTTTGCAAATGGGTTTAGGAAAATTTTCTCCCTTTTGCTGGCTGCTCCAGGATCTGGCCCTGCTCAGACTTACTGAAGAGTTCTTTTCCCATTAACCTGGCAGAGATACATAGGATTTGCATGTGGGCAGGCAGGATGCTTAGTGTCTAAGCCCATGTCCTCAAATTAAGCTGGAGAATGTTTCTGGAAGATATGGTTAAGTCAAAGCAAGTGTTCTCCAGCCAAAGGGACCACTGGGCCCTATCCAAGTATAGCTAGATTAAATAGAAAGCCCCCTGATAAACAGAAATGAGATTGCATGATCTAATGGTCCCTTCTGAACTGAAATGTTCCACAAAAACTGGAGTATTTAGGACTTTTTTTTTCCCATTTATCAGATGCACTGTTAATTGGAATAATTCTACAACACATAGCAATAAACTCTGAACACAGAATTTTGCCCTCAGTAAAGCAGATTGGTATTTTATTTCACAGATTTGTTCTTGTACCCAATATCCTTAAAAAAAAATAAATAAAAATCATGGGACCTTCTGGAATTGTGCTAATCAATGGACAGTGAATTTATATTTTTAAACAGCTTTGTGGTCTCTGTACCCAGTGCAGTCATCAAATACATTGCACAGAAATGCTTTTGACTTCCTCTGCTCTAGAAAAGCCATGGAATGAGGTTGCTACTGTTAAATGCAGAGTCCCAGCTCTTTTTAGGGCAGATGAGAGTACACATACACAGCAAGACAAGCAGCTCCTAGGAGTCACAGGGAAATGTATTTTCAGCTCATTGAGATGTACTGATTTCTATTCCCTTGGTCAGTAGTTCAGGAAGGTGCCTTTTAGTAAAACTAAATATGTTTGACTTGTGAAAGCATCTACAGATTCATGATTGCTGTCCTCTGGTTTCTAGAGATTTTTTTTTTCAGTTTTGTGGTTGTTCTGTTGTTTTGTTTATTTTAGTGGTGTGGGATTTTTATCACTTGGAATTTTGTTTTTGAGATTTCTTGCTCTCTTTGTACTTACTGAGCTTATGTATTTAATTTAAACTTGGAGAAATACACTAAAAAATCCAACCTACTCCTGCCTTCTAATGAAAGCCCCAAGTTTGGTGCCGTGTCTAACATTCATAAGGGCCATTCACTGTGCTGTGGAGATAGAGACCTTATTACCATGGATGAGGTATCTTCTGCCAAGAGTCCTTAGGAAATCTCTCAGAAGTGCTGACATAGCTCAGATCAAGAGTTGTCTATGAGAATTTCCTAAAATAACTCTGAGGACTCTGAAATTTAAGGAGGTAGTATTGTTTACTGCTTATTTTTCTGTATTTGTTCTGCTAGGACTGTTAAGCACCCATTTGTTTCTCAACATGAATTCCCTAGGATCCAAATTAATAGAGTAGGATGTTGCTGTTCTAATAATGCAATAGGATTTCTAGGTTTCCCCTATTAAAAGATGGCTGATTCCAGCCATGCAAAATTCATTCCCATTTGTATCTTCGAAAAAGCAGAGGGAGATGTGTTTCAAGCACTCTGCCATGATTTGCCAGGGTCTGATCTGATTCTTTCCTCATTTTTTCCTGGAATTCTCCACTCGGCACCAAATCATCAAGGAGTCTCTGAGCAACAGATATTTTTACTTCTTAAACCAGACAAAGTGCAAGTTAAGCTGGTAGCACTGAGCAATCAGCCTGGCATCTGCATTACTTGGAGGGATGGAAACCGCTGAACACCTTGTTTCATTCTTAACCAGGTGTGCAAATTTACAGGCTCTGTAAATTTCATGGTTTTCATCCAAGGTGTCATCAAAGTATCCTGGGCTTTTCACACTGACCAAAACATAAAGGGTCCTCCTAGGAGCTCAAGCAAGAGTTTGGAGGGATGAGAGGTGAGCGCTAGAGCTGCAGACTTCTGCTGCAGTCCAAAAAATTCATATGACTACTAAATCGTGTTGTTCTGTCACAAAAAACTTTACACTCCTCTAACCCTGGACAGGATGAAAAATACATCAGAGAGGAACTGTGCACCATCAGTATCAAGCAAGAGTAGTGGGCTTTGAAAACCAAATATCACCTGGAGCCACACTGCTTAAACACATCCTGGTGATCACTGTGTAGTGACACCCTCTCACCACACCCTTCACCTCACCTGTGTGACACCCAGATCACTTTGGCACTCAGCCTTTGCTCTGAGTTTTTAAGAAGATGCAAAGAAGTAAAAATAATTCACCTCCCACTCCAGTAAACCAGTCCTCACTGAAGAGGAAAAACCCAAGTCAAAAGCACCCTTCCAAGTGAGTAATCAGTGCTGAACTGTGCTGGGCAAGCTCTTTTAAGCTGAAACCTTTTAGTCTAACAAAGAATAAATGAGACTGTCCCAACAACACTCCATCTGTTTAAAGCCAGCTGTGCACCCAAGTACTTTCCTAAATAACAGATCTTAAGAAGGCTGATATTGGTTAAAAGAGCCACACACTGATCACAAGCATACTCTGCTAACGCAGTATTTATTCTCTCCTTGAAAAAATGAATGTTTGTTATTAAATGAAAGTTATGTTTAAACTTCAGTGATGGACTGAGCAGCTGCCTGATGTTTCAAACTGGAAAACACATTGCATACTTACCTGCAGTACTGTTCTCTCTAATTGATTCTTTCCTAAAGGTATTTCCCACTACTCCTCCTCCTTCCTTTGCTCTGATTAACAATCGTAGCATGATCTCATCAGGCCTCGACAAGTATTGATGGGCCACAGTATCATGAGGCTAATAAAGTGTGTTACCCAGTATTTTCTGGTGACACATAAAAACTCCCTTATGAAAGTCACAGGAGACAGAATATAATATAAATGCTTTTTTTAGTAATAGCAGAGCGCTGTGGACTGTGCAGTGCTGGGCACGTTTTCTAATAGAGCTCCATGGGGCAGCACTGCCCAGCCACGTGATGGAGAGAGGTGGGGATGAGGGTAATAAGGGATCCTCCTTTTATGCAGCCAGAACAGGAGGGACAAGGTCAGGCAGGACCCAGAGGACTTTGTGGGAAAGAGAAACCCTCAGGCACCCTCCCTGAGTGCTGCCCCAGCACCTGAGCAAAGTCCTCTGAGGACAGCAGACCTCTATGGCATTATGTGCACTACCTCTGCTTGCTGTTCCTGTTTTCTTTCTTGTGCTGCCCTTTTTATTCATATTGCCCTATTAATACAAGAACATCATTAGAGTACAGTATTAAACATTTGCTGTGCAAGATCATTCCTTTCAAAAGGATGGGTGGAAACATACATCAGCAATTTTGTTCCTCCTCCTATTTACAGTTATTCCCTGAGCATTAGTCAAACACCAAGCAGTAAGGGTAAGAAGGCTAATTTACTTTCCTCTCTCTGCCATGCCATGACACTGGTGTCAAGCCCAACAAAGCCACATGAGATGAGCACAACTTTGTCAGTTCAAGGCCAAAGCCAAACCCTGTTGTCACCTCTCAGCTGCACTGGGGCTAGTGGATGCTGGTTCCCATCATGGGGAAGTGTGATGGGGTAGCCCTCCCAAAGACTGGGTGAGTAGCTGGCATCTACAGGTGCCCTGTTTGCTCCAGCCTCCCTGGGGCACAGTGCTTGGCAGTGGTGTACTCATGGAATCCTGAGAGAAACTGGGCTGAGCCACTGTCCCCACACTCCCAGTGTAGGATGAGGCTCACAGACACACTTTGCAGGTAACCCCCAGGCTCAACTCTCCCCTCTTTTCATTTGCCAGTGAAATGATGGTTTCTTATTTTTTAAAAAGTATGGAGTCTGAAATTCCCATTGTTGAGGGTTAAGCAGAGGAGTGTTACAAGGTAAGCAAATCTGGGGCTTGCCATTCTTTTAATGGAAGAAAAGAGAAAGAAAAAAAATCCAGCAAGTGGTGCAACAACAAAGAAAATCCCTTTTTGATCTATCAAGCCCTCCTTCTCCAGCCTCTGTGAACGCCTCACCTCCTGCACGGTCTCTGAATATAAACTTTGCCCAGCACACTCAGGGTAATCTTTTCACATCATAAAACTTATAATCCTCTTAAAGTGGTTTCGTAGGGTTTGAGGTATGATGCACTTATCAAATAACTGAAACAAATAAATCAGCTTATTTAGGCTGTGGTCAGTGTGTGTGCAGCTCTTGTGTGCGCAGGGAGGAAGCCAGTGCCATACCAGCATTTGTATACATTAGCAACAAAGCTGTCTGTGACAAGCTGTCCTCCGCACAACTAAATATTTAGTTGCATATCATAAGTAACTTCTTAAGTGATTAAAGAGAGAGGGTGCTCTCTGTCCGTGCCGGCGGGGCGAGCAGCCGGCAGGCTTTGGGAAGGTTTGCCACGTGCGGACAGCCCTGGCTCTGGCCAGGGGAGCACGGCCTCAGACACGCTCCTCTGTCACCCTTCCCTGCCCAGAAACTGGCTCCAAACTGGCTCCGAGTGGATTTCTTGCATATTTGTGCAGAGTTCAAGTTTTCAAATATTTGTTGCCAGCTTTTATTGGTGTTAGGGCAAGGTTTATTTTTAACGTGCCTGTATTTATGGATTCCCGTGCTTGCATATTTCTTGCATGTGCAAAATTAAATTAATAAAACAATTTCATGTTGAAGAAATATAGAATAGATGTATCCTGTTTGAAATAAAGACACTGTGGAAAAGACATTCATAAATTCAAAACTTATTCGTTTGTACAGTTTAACTTCTAACAAAAAGCTAGAACTTGCTCCCAATAAGTTTTTCTGTGTGTAAAATTAAAACCTCCTTCAGATGGCTCAAGCACCATCACAGCAGTTCTCACTCAGAATGTTGTGGTTGTTGGGGTATAGACAATGCTTAACAGAATATCTTGTATTCGATATTTCACCTAGGGAAAAAGAGAAGGAAGTCAGCCTGCCACGGGGACAAGGGCTGAGTTTTTCTGTGTGGGGGTGCCTCCTCTTCTGACTGCTTTCTGCTGCTTCTCTGCTTCTCCTCTCCAGAAGACATTCCAGCTTTTACTTACTCTGAAGAGGAAAACTCCAGAGGCACTTTAAACTATTTTTAGGATTTTGGGCGCCTCTTCTGTTTCAGTATGTGCCATGTGCAAGGGCAGACCAGGATCAGGCCATTCTCCCATGTGAATGAAGTTTGGAGGGGTCTGACAGTGGCAGTGTCCTGCATCCCTCAGGATATGGGAGTGCCTGGTGTGCCTGACACATTATCTCGTCTCAAACTGTCCCATCCCTCCCTCTGGTGCCTTGGCCACAAAGGATGCTCCAGCTCTGCCAGGGCTGTCTTGGGCACCTGGGCATTGTGCAAGAGCTGCTGCAGGCTTTGGGAGTAGCTCTCGTGGGGGGAGCAGTGGCCCAACACACCCCATTTCTTGTAGAGATGTTTGTTTATACTCAGATACTGGAAATACAAAACAATTTCAGCTACCAAAAAAACCTACAAGAGCTTGCTTTGCTGTTGATGGCATGGAGGAATTTTTAAGACCTTGCTTCCACTAAACACTCCTCAGAGAGTTTGCTATTTGTGTCTGGGAGAGCAGCATAAGACAGACAGTAGCACCATCAGCTTCTTTTCTAGTACATGTTGGGTTAAGAAGAAAATTAAAGCTCAAGCAAATAGTCACCAGAAAGTAATTTCAGTCCTACATTTATAAGTTATCTAAAGAAAAGTGAGCCATATTAGCCTCCAGCAGCTCTGAAACCATTATGAATTATTGAATAAGTAATCTTTTTTTTAATAGTTATTGACATAATAAATATATTTGCTTGAAAACATCCGGAGCTGCATAGGCATAGGAGTATTTATGAGCCTGTGCTCTTTGCATCACTGTTTTACAGGGTGCTGTCAACTGTGGAGCGGAAACAGGAGGTAGAAGATTTCACCTCTGATGTTCTTGTCAGGAGATACAGTGTTTCTGACAGACCCATCTCTGCCGGTCTTCATCTTCATGGACCATGAAATAAATAGAAATATCTAGGTGAAAATAGTGTGACTTGATTTACTTTTTTTTGATGGTTAGTTCTTTAGTAACTAACAAATTGACCTTAGTCCAGCAATACTGCTAGAGTGACACAGAGCAGCTTAATTAACATTAATATAGTAACAGAGAGAGCTTGAATTAACATTAATTTGGCAAGAGAGAGTAGGCTTTGAATTGCCACTGGGTAATCTCTGGAGGAAATGAACGATTTATAAAGTTTCGGGCCCAAATGCACTGTCAAAGTGATGGGAGGTTTGTCAGCCAGAGTTGAAAATTTTTGCATGCAGCCCTTGGGGAGAGGGACAGTGCCTGCAGTCACATCAGAAGCTGCCACTGCCAAAGACACTTTGCCAAGGGTTGGGTGGGACCTTCTGTGCCACAGAACACAGAATCCTCTCCATGGAGGAAGATCTGCTGGAACAGCACTGAGATGCAAAGCAAAAGGCACTGTGTTGGGAATTGTGGTGTGCCAGAGCATGCCCACACACCATGGGAGGTGTGCCAGTCCTGCTGGGGATGTCACGGCTAAACCCTGCCCTGGAACCTCATGGCTGCTTGGGCACTCCTGGGGCCAAACACTGGCATCTTCTCTGGAGCACTCCAGGGTGCAAAGTACCTGCAAGAAAAATCTCCTTGTGAAGTAAAAGCTGCATCATATTTTTTGCCTGTCTCCTTTAGGCAGTAAACGTATCATCAGTGGCTCTTAAATTTCCCAAAGTAAAAAAAAATAGCAATTACTAGCCATGAAATCACAGAAGTGATTTCTCCTGTGAGAAACAAACAAACAAACAAACAAACAAACAAAAAACCACAACAAAACAGCAGCACATTTTAAAGAGCGCTTGTCCCTGGAATGCAAGGCCAGACAAAGATTCAGCCTCTTTTTTAACTGAAGTCTGGTGGAACATCAGGTCAAACCTCAGACATTCACAACAAATCAGTCTTTATTCAAATGTGAAAATTCAGGCATAAATTGCTGGCTGCTTGGCTCTCAAAACAATGTCACACTACAAGAAATGTGATATTTTGAAGAGAAACAGGAAAAAATTTATCAAAGTTTTTGTTATTATTGCATTATCCTCCCGCTTGATCTACTAGCTATAGATACTTGGTGTCTGCTTAAGTGCTTTCCATTCTTCCCATAAGCAAATTCTGGTTGAAGACTATATATCATTTTGCTCTTGATCACTGCTAGACTCAGTACCTCATTACAGCGGACCACTTTTTGAAACTGAGCTATAGCCCAGATAAATGATTGTATAAAGTTTTAAATAAACATACAACATTTATGTTATGTTGTTTCTCAGGGATGATTTATAGTCATTTTCTTCATCCAGTCCTGAGCTCTGGACATAAAAGACACTGAGCTCTCTGCTGTTTATCCAAGCTAAATCCTCTGTTTGTTCTGCATAAGCGTTCTTGATTCTATAATATATTGCAGGCTTTAGCTTCAGGTTTATTCCCTCTGGGATGGTGGAATTAGATACATTAACTGACAAAGATAAGGTAGGGACATTGCAGCTTAATAGCCATTAAAATAGATACTGTGATAATAAAAATGGAGTTAGAAAAGGGAGTCAAGGTTGTGATATTTTAAAAATACGTATTGATAAGACTTACATGAATAAATACAAGATTTGAGAAATCTCTGTAAGGAGACCCTCAAAAGATGGGCGGGTTTGGTTTAGTTGGGGTTTTTTTTTTCATAAGCAGAGAATTAGAAATGGAAGATATTGTGAAAAAGATTGTATGTTGCCTCTTGTGTCCTCAAAGAGAGTTTTGTTTCTTTCTAAAACGACTTTATGTAATCTGGCTGCTGAGCCATTGAAGTAGTGCTCTGTCCTACAGAAGAAAATCAAGAAAGCACCATGAGATAAGCAAGTTTCTCTGCCTTAAAAAAACGCAACAAACCTCTGTGGATTCTTTTTACTATATTTCTTCTTCTATCAGCATTTTTAAACACACACACACACACACACCCCTTTGTACAAACCACATTGGTTAGTCCATTTCCTTCATGCTGCTATTCTTCATTGCAGTCCTTGTTCCTATGTTAAAAAAGCAGACAACACAAAATGCCTGCTTTTGCCTCTGTTAGCATAGAACAAAATTTAAACTAAGCCCACGAAAAGTTTATTTGTATTTTGGCTTAGTATCAATCCTTACGTTTTTGTGTAAAAAAAAGTGTTAGCATTTTAAGACCTAATGCCCACAACAGCGGGAAGATTTTAAGAATTACAGTCTTTAATATGACATACCCTAAATCATCTCTTAACATAGTATAAAAGTTAGCTAAGGTTTTAAAGGCCCTAGATGGACTATCATTTTTTTCTAAGTCAGGATTAAGTGGTGTGTGAGTAACAGACTAGGTGCTTTCACTGCCAAAAACTATCTGACTTAAAGTTTGAATCTGGCAGTACAAACAGCAGCCCTGCCTGTACTCATACAAGCTTGTTATTTTGTGGTACGTAAGTTAGTATGCTGCCCATGCTCTGTAAAAAATTGCATTCCTTAAAGCATGAAATGCCTTTATCTGAAACTTGAGTGGAAAAATAAGCAGCAATCAAATGAAACACAAGCGCAGGCTTTTCTGTCTTTGTTGTTGTTGTTTTATTCTACTAGCATTTATTTTTGCTAAGCTATTCTGCTTTTAGAGTGGTGAGATACTTCCAGGAATAATGGTGCAGATGATGTGAATGACTTACTCAATGAGCGTAAAAGGAAGGGCAAAAAAGAAAACTCATGAAAACCCTCCAGACTTTGTGAAAGATTTCTTGAGCAAGCATAAAAATTATCTTTAGAAAGCAAACATTTTATGTAGATACTGCTCTTCAAGTAATAATTATTTGATAAAGGTTGCTTGATCAAATACAATAATAAAGTAGCACATAATTTCTCTGTATGCTTAATTATTAAACTTTTCTATTATTCATTGCAAAAAACCAGTTCAATTAATTTGTTTGGTAGAGAAATCTGCTATTCTCATCATTACGTGTATATTTGATAACAGGAAAAGGAGATGGGGGGGAAAAAAGAAAAAAGGGTGTGTGTCTAAAAGCCCACTCTGGCAAAGAAATGGGAATTTCTTGCCACACAGGCAAGGCTAAGGTTTTGCGAGTGGCAGTAAAGGTACCTTTTCCATGCCATGGAAAGTGCAATGATGCAAAGTCACCTCCTCCCCACACTGTGGCACAATCTGTGGCCCAGCAACCCCTGAGTTTTTGTACGGAGCTCCAGATCAGCATAGAGAGTTTGTGATCATCTCATGGGCACCGTCACATTTGGCATGCGGGCAGTGGCCTGTTGATTTCACAGCATTTGAGAGTTATTTAGATAGGAGTTGACTTCCCCCCACCTTCAAGATTCATTTCCAGAAGTATTTGTTGTGTTTGTTAGGATAATAGGAATTTGCTTTTATTAGTATTTCAATACTAATAAGTCATGAAATGATTTTCCTATAAAAGTTTTCACTAAAATCCTTGCAATTACTTACTTACTCAATAAATGGGATATGGCAAAAAATGCTTGACCTTTTCTTTTTCAAATAGCTGTAACAACCAAGTATTAACTAGCTATTCATCAAAGCATCAGTATAATGAGGAATCACCTTCATCTTACCAAGAGAGAAACAAGAGTAAGTAGTACTCTCTCACAGCAGTAAAAAAATTTTATTTGGGGCAGACCCAAAACTTCAGATACTTTGTCCTTCTTCCTGCCCTCATCAAATAATTTTACTTAAATAATGTCTTAATAAAGAGATTAACCTAGCCTTTCAGGGAAAGCTGCAGCCTTAGACTCCCTTAACTTCCCCAGGAATTAGAGTTATACAGAAGGATTGAAGTCATTTTTGCTTTTTTCTAAAGATTTTAGGTGAATTGGTAATTAGCAGGAAGAATGAAAGAATGTACTGCTTTATCTACTATAAAAGAGCAAAGTAAATAGCTCCTGCTCATTTGCTGAAGCATCATCTCAGTAGAAGCCAGTATCTACCCCTTTAAGGGCATTAAGACAACTGCAAACAACACAAATAGCTGGAGTTTAAAGCAGTTTGTGAACCACTTACACAGAAAAGCTTTTCCCACATTATTCTCATTTTGCTGATAGGAAGTGAAAGCCTAGAGCCCTGTTTAAGATCACTCAACACCCCTATAACCAAGATGGGCAGAGAAACCACAGACTTGGCGTCCAACCCTCAGCCTACCAATGGGATCACCTTCATGAGCAACACAGGAGAGACTTTGCTATGCTGCACAGGGTACTGCAACACAAGCTAAGCTCTTGGTCAGGATGGCAAAGCATTGCTAGCCCCTTGCACAGTGTTTGACAGATAATGGCTTTTAAGATGTGCTCCTGCTAAGCCTACCTGTTTCTAATTAGGCAGTTACAAGCCGTCTGCCCTGATGATGATACAAATAAATTAAATGAGATCAGTAGTATAAATTCTGTATCCTCAGGTAAAAGTTTAGGAACATTTTAATGATTTGCTGTACGTATGCAGCAAGAAAATAGTCAGCCAAAAACCCAAAAAAAAAAAAAAAAAAAAAAAGCCACGTGTTCTGCAAGATGTATTAGGACAGGAGGTAAAACTCACTTTAGAGACACATAATCACATTGCTGAGGTGTGCAACTTTTTCCACAAATAGCAGTGCCCTCTTACAGAGATGTACCCACCAATTCCCTAGTATACAGGTATGTTCTTGCTTCTGATATTCTACATTTTGCATTTTTTTTTTCTTTTACTTTGGGTTATCATATCAGCCCTTTTTATTCAGTCCATTATCAGAGTCAGGATAAATCAGTAAGTTAGAGTATTTAAATAGTTCCATCCATATTCAAGAAAACTGCAGTAAAAACCATTATTGCTATGGAAGCATCAAAAATGCTATCTAGACCAAATATGCCCTATACCTCTCCTGAAGGGCTCCTGGAGCAGCTGGTAGGCTCTATGGTTTACACCAAATACACACTGGTATTCATCAGAACACACCCACAGTGCTGGCTCTAACAAACTACTAACCTGTGTTATTCATTTGGATGAGAAGCATCATGTCCACTTCGTATCTCACATGAATGGGACACAACTTTGGCTGTGTCCATGCTTAACTATAAAGCAAGTAGCAGCTCATGGTGCTTTCCAGCCCTGATCTGGACAACCTATTGTATTACAGCAAAAAATAGCCTTTTCAGGCAAACATACTGATGGTCTGGTGTCTGTACAAGAAACATCTCCTAACATGAGATCACTAAAATTATTTTCTGTACCTCCAGATCAGAAAACAAAACCAAAAAACCACCCTCACTTCTGCTACCAAGCAAATACACATGTGTTGAAGATTTACCATTATGTCTTAAACTCAAATTTTATAAAAAAAAAGAAGTATTAGCTTGATTGCCCGCTCCTCAAAACCCTAGTGATTAAATTTTGCTGCTCTATTTACATTTGCCTTTGTAAGCCAAAATTTATGATATTCATCGTACATAACAATTTTCAAATTTTAACTTTTTTTTTTCATAGTGCATTTAAAGCTATGAGGAATGTATGATAACTGCTGAAAGACTATTAGGCTGTGGACTGTTCTCCTAGACTCCGTCTGCCCCAGTAAGCCCACTCTAAATTTTGATGCCATATTATTTTGTCAATGCAGTTATGTCTCAGTAACTGCATTAAAACCTTTTGATCAAACACTCAGTGACACTGTACTTCCATAACCATCTACTCGCTAGGTATGTTGTTAGAACAAAACTCTTTGTAGCAATACATAAATTGTTTAAAATGTTGTCAAACTACTACAAGTTTTTCACTTGGAAAAAGGAGTACAGGACTACAAAGCAAGGGACATCACTTTTCCAGCAGCATTATTACTGGGGACTATTTTAGTCTTCAGTGACAGGGAACAACAGGCTGTAGCATTTTTTCAAGTCCAGAATAGAAAATAACTGAACTTGCAAGAATTCAATTACTCTGCATTAAAGCTGCCATGGGGTTACTGTACATTTATACATCAGAAAGTCAGTAAATTATTTTTCTATAAATTAGTCTCTCAAAGATGATTTTTTTTTTTCCCTTTCTGTTCTGAATGCCAAACTCCTGACTGCTTCTCCACTACAGGGACTTCATATCTGGATAGTCGACATCTGTAAAAACATTTCTAATGAAAACACTACTAATACAACCCCCTGGAGAAACAAATGAAATGAGATCTAAGTATGCAGCCGCCTTTCTACAGCTCTGTCTTTAACAATAGCGAGGCTAGTGCTACCCATCCAAGCCTTGACACAGGTCACGATCATTTAGGCACAGTAGTAGCAAAATAAATAATTGTGTAAATATGTAATAACTGGTATAAATACTCCAGTAGCACTTAAAAGATATGATAAAGGACTTCTGTTTTTAGCCGTGCATTAAGGTTTATCTCGGGGAATGGAAGGGAGAGGCATTTAAACTGCAATGAAGGAGAACTGCAGATTGAATACTTGAAAGCTCAGTGCCAGATACAACAATGCTTCTTTTCTGCAACAGCAGTTTAGAAAGTGTATTAGTGTTAAAAGTGTTGGATCGCTGATGAAATATTATAGAAACAGCAGTTAGAGATTCATTCCAAAATAAAAAAATACTATAAAGATCAGTAATATACGTAACTAAAAACTTACGTAATTCAGATTCAAAGCGAAACAAGACAATCTTATTTCTGAAATAACTGGACATTTTTTCATAAATACATGTATAAGCATTCCACTACTTTCATACATAAATATCAGTTTAGACACGATTTTTCTGTGAAACAGCCGAACAGTTATCAGGGAAAAAAGGTCTATTCCTTTGTAAGATTTCTCAAATCCTAGTGAATGTTCCATATCAATCAAACACTACATCCAGGTTTCCTTCCCTACATTTAAACCTGTAGTAAGTAATTTGAGGCAACAGCAAGTCCTCACCACTGGAAGAAAAATTACTACATAAAGACACAGGGAGGGATCCACTTCCTGAAGATCATAATGAAAAAACAACAGTGTTTCTAAATGCCCTAATTTCAAAGTGGACTAATGCTTTTTTACTAGATCAGACTGCACAAATACAGGCCATAAGCAAATTTTCCTTATTTAAAGTGAACTGCAAGTTCTGGGCGCTAACCCTAAGGTAGATGAAACTGGAACTGATTTGACATGGAACTGACACCCCTGCCACCCGGGTTCACAGAAACATTTCGGTAAGATAACTTTTTTTGAAATAATTCCATCAGCTTCCCTACTGAAACCTGAGTGCAAAAAAAGTCAATAGCACTTTGCCAGAATTCCAGGAGGATCTAGCACCATTTTCTCTGGCCTATGGAAACAGGACTGAACCTGAAAACACAGGTCTCAGTTCCAGCAGCCTTTTTATGCTGGGTAAATTAAAATGGGCTTCTTACCCCGTGCATCTGGCTGAAATTACATTTCTTGTGCAATGAAGAGAGATTAAGACAAAAATTTTGAGACATTTCTGATTAAAAAATGGCGTTTGGTCTTTCTACAGAATAACTTTAAGCTCTAAAATGGCTTTGAGATAATAAAAGGCAAATGGAACCCAACATAAAAATTTACTTTGAAAAAGAGAAATATTGAGCTCATGTCTGGTATACATATCTACTAAAAACATATATTTTGCTTCTGGACTACTTCAGACTGCAGCAGAGACAAATTGTGCTGGAAAAAATTAAATTGAAACATACAGCTCAGATTATCATTAATTTCCTCATTCTAACACAAACAATGAACACTATGAGTAATGATTATAAAACAAAACAAATGTTTGACGTAAGTTGTTTTAATAATCATAAAATTAATGCTTTGCACCTTGTAAGCTGTGATCTTTCAAATGGCTAAATGGACACAAATAGCCTAAATTATGAAGTTTATAAATGGTGTTAAA